>JAVSCE010015695.1:0-134061 GCA_032199065.1 Smutsia gigantea | reverse complement strand
CACTTGTCCAGAACTCCTAACATTTCCTGGATTAGTCTTTGGCTTCCTAATCCAACATCATATTATTTGGAAGTAATGCTATCTTGTTTATATTCCTTCTGTGTCATTTGTTCTTTCCATTTTTAGCTGATTAAGTGGCCATTATACACTCAAGAAACTCACTTAGCACAGTACATCAAGAGGATCTCTTCAGTGAGCGAGAAGGTAAACTGAATATTGTCACTGAATTGATCGTGTTACATTCAGTTGTGATGAAAACTGGACTGTGAGGAGAGTCATGGCAAGAGGGAAGGGGCAGAAGATTCGGACAAGGGCATAAAGGGGAACAAGCAGAAATGGTTAGTTCTCTGACACTGTGCCTCACTGATCTTTGTCTCTCCCCCAGTGAATGGCATGGCATCTTGTGCCCAGGGGAGCAGCTGGATTGCCCTGGGAAAAGCATGGGCTGTGAGTCAGACGAGACTGAATATGTTTTCTGATGCTCCATTCACTAGTTGGAGACTCAGGACATTTTGCTTAATCTCTTTGAGAAATCTTTAACTCTGAAAATGGAGATGGCCACAGTATCTATCTAAAAGCACTGTTGGTGATAAAAGTTTAGATATAGCACTCAGACATAAATAAGTTGATTTTTTTATTAAGCCATTTTCCAAGAAGTACTTCTAACCTGAGTTTGACTAACTTAGCTATTGAGTCTTGACTCCAGGTCAAGTGGAGGCCAGGAATTCCAGGTTTGTCAATGTAACCAAACCTTGAAAAATTCTTTACTTTGGGGAAAAAAGAAATATTTGGGGGAATTACCAAATCCACATTATGATTTGAGAATTACACATATTTTATCATGCAACTAAGTATAAATATCTACCAAAAAACTTTGAAATATGTTTATGGGTTTTTAATTTTAAAATTCTAGCTTTTCTTTTCCCTTTTATTCCCACCTAAAAGAATATAGTGCTTTGGTATGGTTGGGTCTGGATTTTATAATCTTCTGATTCTTTTATTTTTTGTTTTTAATTTTGAAACAACCTCAAATATATAATAGGAATGAAAGAATAGTACAAAGCACTTTTTTTTAAAACCATTCGGGAGTAAATTGCTGACATCATGCCCTTGACCTCCAAATTTACTGTGAATTTTTTGTGAATAAGAATATTCTCCAACATAATTACAGTATAGTCATAAAAATAAGGAAAGTAACAGTGGTCGAGTAGTACTATCCAGTTCTAAGACCCCATTCAAATTGCACCAAAAGTTCCAGTGATTTCCTTTTACAATTAAATTTCCCATACATTTAAAGAATTCCATTTAGGAGCATGTGTTACACTCCGTTGTTATGTCTCTTTGATCTCTAATAGTGCCTCAGTTTTTCCTTGACATTTACAACATTTTTTAAGATTATAGGCCAGTTGTTTTATACAGTGTCTCTAAATTTGGGTTTATCTGATGTTACATCATGATTGGATTCCATGTATGCATCTCTGGCAGGAATATCATAGGAGCGATGCTGTATATTGTCTCACTGCTCTCTTTCAAGTGGCACACCCTACTAGTCTGACTCACTAGTGATGATGTGTTCACATTGATCACTTGTTTAAGGTGGTGGCTATAAGGCTTTCCACTGTAAAGTTATTTTTTTTCCTCCTTTGTGATTGGTATTTTGTGGTGAGGTCTTTGAAACTATATAAAAGTCCCATTTTTCATCAAACTTTGAATTTACTTTTTTATAGCAGTATGAACTCATGATTTCCCATTTTATTTAATGGATTATAGTCAGTTACTATCATTATTAATCTTGATGCTCAATAGTATTTCTGTATCTGTGTATGTTGAACAACTGTTCGTACTGATACCTCCAATTCTAATTCAGTACACTGGACTTGTTCTGTTTTTCTCTTTGCATATGTTTGTAACTTTTTCTCTTCCCATTATCCTCAATATATTAATATAATATGTCACATATGTTACATATATTATAATGTTATACAATAAAGATATTATATCCATCCCCCTTATGTCACCAATCTCCTATTGTTGCTGTCATACCCTGGATGGGCACCTTCCTCACTCTGCTCAGACTCTGACACCCTGCACCAAGTTGCCTTTCCATGGGAACATTCTCCTCCCTCTGTTCTGGACCACTGTAGACCTCCCTGCCCCACCCCACACTCAGGCTTGCCCTCTTCAGTCCATCCTTCCCAGTTGTTAAAATAATCTTTCTGAAACAATCTGTGTCGTCACCCTATTCATGATCCCTTTTCATGTTGCCTTTAAAGTAAAACAATCTGCATAGCTTGAATGCATCAGGGAGGCTTATGATCAGGCCCCTAAACTTGTCCAGCTTCATTTTTCACTACTGCTCACTAGTGCCCACTATATCTCAGCCTTCCTGAGCAGTGCTCTGAATGTGCCATGTGCCCTTTTACTTTGTATCCTCTGGATCACTTGGGTTCCTTCTAACTCAAAACATCTACTTGGAAAGCCTTATGTGACGAGCAGTTTCAGCCTCTCGTTGGCACCCCTCATTTGTCCTGCTGTGGGCACACTCCTCTCTCACAGCGCACCTTTATGTAACAGCTTAAATGATGTGGTCAGTTTGCTTTTTTTTTTTTTCCACTTGATGGTAGAAGTTTTGAGGGTATGTGCCATACTGCCTTCTGGGTGGCGCCTAACTCACAGAGGGGCATTAGTGCATGTTTGTAGATTGAATGAATGAATGAATCCCAAGGTCAGCCCCAAAGGTATACTCAGAATAGTAGGAAAATAGAAGTAATTGAAGACTGAAGAAAATTAAAAAATCTGCAACATGTTGCCCAGGCTTCCTAGGCAACAGCAAGTCCAGCCATGGTTTATCTGGGGGAAAAGCCCCGTTTAGTTTGTTGAGGCATTAGGGAGGCTTTTTGCTCTTGTATGGTTTTTAACATAGTTTGTGGAACCTGTTTGGGATTGTTACATAGGTTTCTTGTACATTTACCAGTATTTACTTCAGTAAGAGACCCAAGAAACCCAAGAAGCTTAATGGCTCAACCTCGTCTGCTGTCTTAATTGTATTCTTTTGTGCTTACTTAGTATAAACTTTTTTTAGTAAGTTGAATCCACATTCCAATGTGAGCTAGAAATGTTAAGCTGTTAATAGCTCCCCTGGAGAGTTGCAGCTTGCTAGGCTGCTTCAATACTTGCATCATCATTTATGCATCGTGAAATGTCACAATTTCTGTTCATAAGCACAAAACCGCAAATGTTCGTCAATTGATCTATCTTAAGCCTGTTATTAGCTTAGAAATTAAAGCAGTATACTTCCCTAACCCAAGCCAGTGATAAAGTCTAACTCAATTTATAGTTCTTCTAAATCTGGTCACTGGCACGTCTATAATTAGTAAAGTTCTAATAAAGCCACCTACTCAATAGTTACGCTAAATCCAACCTTTATAGTTTTCATTGGTTGAGCTTTTAATACAATATGTCCTTCCTCACAGGAATCTTTCTACTCTTCATAACTCCCTCCTTTTTGGGATCTTGCATTTCCTTGTTGATTCACACAGACCTCATTTAGTAAGTGGCAAAGAGTTCTCAAAGCACATTTGGACACAGCAGAATGATGTAGTGAAAAAATGCAGGAATCAGCAGTCATGGGTTTTGGTCTCAGCCCTGTGACTAATTAGCTCTGCACATGAGACAAATCACTTCTCTTATCTCGGTTTCTCCATCTATAAATCTGTGTGAAGAGTGGGTGTTGGAATCAGTAGTTACAAACTTTATTTTTAATATACTAGAAACCTTTTTACAAATGAAATCTTTTTCCGAGTGCCCAGTATACAAAACAGAAGAGTAGCTGCTCTTAAGACATATACTTTTAAGGTACACATGATTCCTAGTTCTCAGAACACAGGGCCACCATCACTGCATCAGATCTCTAAGGTCCTCATTACCTTTAACATTCTCTGATTTTATTGACCCTTCATTCATGTCATTATACCTATGGCACATTTCCACCAATATCACTGACTCCAAGGGGATAGTCTGAGCAATGCCAGCTCTCAACACTTGTCCCTTTCTTGGGCTCCTCCATAGCATATGGATATGGCTAGTTAAAAGAATATTTGAGAAGTACCTTATTGTACTTTTCAGCTTTCACCATGATTCTTCCCTCCACTTAACTCTGAGGTTTTGGACTATGCCAAAGATACTTACTTTTGAATCCTAAACTTTGTCCAAGATACTTTCTACCCTCCTCACCCAGTAGAAACATCACAGTTCATCTTTGTTCTCCTGTTTGATCACAGGATGGATTTCTCAGTCTGTTGCTTTTTCTTTTTCTTTTCATCTTTGGACCCGTTTTCTTTGCCTTAAAGTGGCAGTTCTCTAAACCAGTGCTTCTCAAACTTTAATATTCAGTACAGATCACCTAGGAATTTGTTAAGTAGCCCCAAGGAGAAGCTGACGCTGCTGGTCTGAGCAGCAAGGCTGCGTTCATGCAGGCTTCAGCTGCCTGCCCTTCATCAGTGTTATGCTACATCTGCAGTTCAGGCCTGGTGCTGGGCCTCGGTCTTTATACGTTTTGAACTAGATAGTCTGAAGTATGGAAGAAATAGAACTGTCTTCATTGAAAAACATCTGAAGCTTGGTATTTAAAAACATGCAGGCTGAGAAAGCCAGAGCCTCCTTCCCTACTTTTTACCACTTTTAGGAGTTGTGCATCTTACCTCTAGGTTTACCCATCACTCTCCTGCTCTCTTCATCTCCTGTCTTGTAAGAGCCTAATGCCAGAAAACAGTCTGAAGAGTTCATTCTTAATACATAGAAAACAACTGATGAGTTTCCCAGCCTTTCCTTATAGGACTTTTGACAATTAAAAATACAATCTTACAGGATCACTTATTGAAGGAGGAAAAAAAGCTTTCCTCATTTTCATGTACTTACATCTGCCTCTTTGAGTTGGGATATTTACACTTGCAATTCTTTTTTCCTTATTGTGTTTATCAAAGTGTCTTGTGCATGGCAGGTGAATCACAAATAAGTACTGACTTAGTGACCACATGTGATGTTTTGTTTGGAAGTTTATTAGAAATAGCAAAATGGTTGCTCTTGCCTTTCTGTACTGTAAGGTTTGATCTTTCAGTTAAGTGTTTCAACTTGAATTTTCCTCTTATTTCAAGGCATGTTCTGAACCCGGGGGTACACCTACTGATTTATGTTGGCAAGTCAACTTAACAATTTACATACACCTCTGCTTTTCCTACTAGGGAAGTATACTTGTGAAATCCATTTTTGGATCAGTAGCTTGCTGGTAAGCATATGTAGTCGTTCTTTCATACACATACTCATACAGTTGTTCATTGAGTATTTACTGGGTGTCTGTTTTTGCTGTAGGCAACATGCTAGGCACTGGGAAGGCAAAAATGAATCATACAGTTACTGCTCATAAAGAACTCAATCAGATAAATAAGAGCACATAAATAACTTTAAAACACGAAAGAATGAAATGTTACCATATAAAGGGTGTGGCTAATGTCCCTGTAGGATTTCAGAGGAAAAACCTTTACATCAGAGGGTGACCATGGGAGTCTTCTGAGAAGATGTGGCCTCTGAATGGGACTTTAATGAATAGGTAGAATTGGGAGATTTGTGGTTGGGGGATGAGGGGCTGGAAGAAGGCATTCAGGATTGAGCCACAAAGTAGAGACATGATGGAGTGACAGGATGGAGTGTGGGCAGCTGTTGCAGTTTGGGTGTACTGGGAAAAGGAGGCCACTGTAGACGGGGGAGGGCTTTCAAGGCTGGCAGAAAGGTGCAGTTTTTACTCTGCTGCTCAGCTCGTTTTCTACATGGGAACCATTCCTCCAGCCAGTTCCAGAGGGAAATAGCTCCAAGCCTCTCATTTTTATCAGAACTCCTGGCTGCCCTTTCCGTTCTGCAGATAACATCAACCTGCAAATCAAAAGATCTCTGATTACTTCAAGGTGAGAGTCTCTAGTAGGCTTCATTCTGTTTCCACACCTGCGGTTTGTGATTTTCTCTGTTTAATGAGGGTGTGGTGCTAACCAGTTGCCTAGTTGCCATGGGCACCAGACAGTTTGACCCAAGTGACTTGGTGGGTGGGTGCACAGATGCTGTGTGCATCTGGGGTGCCCTTCACATCTGTCCTCACACACAGAACCAACCTGGGAAGACTCTCTAAACCCCATAACTCAAAGCAATCTAGAGAGGGAAGGATAAGATGTAGCTTTACTAGTAGGAAGAACGCATGTTATGGAAATGATGTCAGACCAAGAGTCTGGAAGGAGTAAGGGAAGGGAAACTAGTATTTAGCACCCACCTTCTTCATTTCTGGTTCTGTGCTTGGCACTTCCACATACATTTGCCAAAGCTGGGCAAACCTGTTGCTTCCCAACTAAATGACAATTCATTTAGTATGTTATATGGAAAAAACAAAAATATGTAGCCTTTCTGCAAAAAAGTTTTATTTTTGTAGCTAAAAGGGCACCGTTTTTGTGCATTTCTTAAGTTGGAAGACAAACTTGCAAAAACATTTGTTTCCAACTGGCATGCTGTTATGGATTTTCTGCCTTTAGCATTGGTACCTCTAATAACTTTCCATTCATTGGGTGAGGTTTGGGGGGAGCTATAGAGCAGGAAGTGCCAGATGTTCCATCCAGAGCCCTGGATGGGTTACTGTGTTGCTTCAAGTCCACAGGATGAGAAGCAGTGAGTCCAGGGAAATGGTGCTTCCAGATAAATTGCTCCGGCAAAACTTTATCCTGGCATGTGTGGAGCCACACAGCTCATCTTTGTCCTAAAAGCCCTGTCTGGGTTCTGATTAGGGTCTGGCATTCTGTAGTAAGTAGCAAGTATTTAAATACTGAGGGATGAAAGTCTTTTTTTAGCACTGAATTCCATAGAGTTTGATTTGCCATGGTTATCATCTATATTAGTCAGTTTGATGATTTACAAGAGAAAATGTTGGTTATAAGTGAAAGGAAACCACTTCAAACCACCTTAAGCAGATAGGACGATTTATTAGCGTTTCAAAGCCAGGAGAAGGTTGAAAAGCCAAACCACAGTAGGAGCAGGACACAGCTGGACCAAGAACCCTGGGAACTGAGGCCGTGACTGCTACCAGGACTCTCCTCTCTCTCCTCTCTGCTTCTCTCAGCATGTTGGCTTTGCTCTCTCAAACGACAGCCTGGCCTCTCCCGGGTTCTTTGCCTCCGCAAGTGGGCTTCCAGGTTCACAAATCTTGAAGAAATAACCTGCCTCTCAGCTCTTCCTGGGTGTAGGAACGTGCAGCACAGTATGGAGCTATGAGGGTCTGGGCCTAGAGATGGGGACTAGAAGAGAGAGGGGCTTCCCAGGAGAACAGGGGGTGTCAGGCAGGTAATATCACAGATGTCCATTGTATCAAACACCACTTGAAATCTGTGTTTTTCTCTACCTTACAAAGAGCTATGTGAACTATTTATATAAGAGCTGTAGCTACCTTTTCTTTAAGTTATGGGGGCATACTAAGGATTTGGTAAATGATTCTTATTTGTTTCATATGTGCTTAAATAAAACTCACTATTGTTTTAACCTATTTTATTGGGCTCTTGGGGAAGAGTCTGGCACAAGGTTTGTGTAGGGAGGGGTGCATAAAATCACAACTCAGAGATGTCCGAAGATGTGGTTCAGTGTGATTTGTAAAAGTTGCAAAAGTAAGTGCTTATCTGAATAAGTAACACAATTTTCTGGATTAAGAACACAATTTTTAGGGCAACAGAGGAAATCCCACACTCCAGATTCTTTCTCTGAAAACATAGGTGAGTAGAGAAGATGGTGGAAGGCAAGGACCCTGGCTGTATTGCAAAGGCTCCATTTCACACACATTTTGTTTTATCTTATTTTTTATTGAAGTATAGTTGACATAATGTTATATAGTTGCCAGTGTACAACATAGTGATTCAACATTTATGTGCATCACAGAATACTCACCATGACAACTAATGCTGTAGCTATTCGAAGAAGGTCGGTGATTCTCAAGGCCATGTCTGTCGGGTATGATGGCCGCTGGGACATTGTTTGGCAAGCGCAGTCTTGATCATCATTATTTTTAAAGAGCCAGTGTTTTTCCCCCCAAAGTTTATTTGTATGACATTTGTTTCAATTTAGCTTTGTAAACAGAAGCTATAACCAACATATGAAGAGTCAGTACAGTTCCACAAACATATTCCTGCATAAATGAGAGCAATGAAATGATCTTTGTTCATGGAAATAATAGGCAAGATATAAATAAAAAATCCCTGAACCAGAGTGTATGATGAACTCAAGATGTCACTTGTGGAAAACATGGGTAGGTGACGATAGCCCTATCCTGGTGTCCTGGACTCCCCTCGAAGAGCTGGCTAGTTCAAGAACATTGTAGTTACTCTTTCCTGACCTCACAGCCAGCTCTTCTTATTCCCATTGAGTGTAGTCAGTCAATCGTAGCATGTGCCTAGCCATCCATGACTGAAGAAGGTTGATGCTGTGGCATATCTCCGCAGTCCTGATCAATGCCTTTAGAGAAGCCATTCTCTGGCCTTAACTGAGTCTGTGTAAAGATGTCAGAAGAATACGTTCTGTTTGGTATAGTGACCTTTATAGCTTTTAGTTTTTATACTCTAAAGAATTTTAATTTCTTGCTCCATAGTTTATAAAAGTGAACATTAAAATACATAAAGCATATACCTATACCTCTTAATTTGTTTTGAATACCTGTTATGTGCCTGGTGCAGGTAGGTAATAAAGGAAATAAAAAATGGTTCCTTAAGATGCTCATGGTCTTTTGGAGCATACAGGATTTCGGCACTACATGGAGAACTAGTAAATATACAGTAAATCTCTGATATCTTTTCTGCATGTGGGTTTCCAGGTGTTTTATACCTTTCTCTGAGCATTGATACCGAGTCTCTTCTTTGTGCCCAGTAGCATGCTAGAGGGATAGCATTGTGGTTGAGTTCAGGTTCTCAGTTACCATACATGGGTTCAAACCTCATCTTCTCTCTCAGTCTCTTCATTTGCAAATGTATAATAATAGTACCTGCCTTACAAGGTTGTTACGGTGGTTGTATGAGATAACGGCTATAAAGCACTAAGCAAAGTGACTATTGAAGAAACACTGAGTAAATGCCAGCTGTTATTTTCGACATAATAGGAACTAGAGCTCTACCCTGTCCTCAGGAAATTTACAGTCTATTTGGAATATAAAATATAGACTGCTTAAACAGCATAGGGAATTCAGGGAGCAACATGGTGAAAACTACCGGGAGCTGACAGAGATCACACTGCAGTTGAAAGGAATTGTAATAGAGCAAGTGAATTTACAGAATTAAAGAAATTAAAGCCATACCAATTAACACAAGGAGAGAATGAGCTTTTTGATAAAGGCAAGTGTATAAGTGCTAATCCAGATCTAATAAAATATATGGGGAGTGGCTCAGTTTGTCCAGACTATGCAGGGAGAATCTTGTTACTCTCGTTTCAATTGGGAAAACAAATCAGAAGTAACTCTCTTAAATGCTGTCATCATAAGAGAGATCAAAATAGCAAAGGACTTTTTAGCCAAGAAGTCAGTGTGTGGTGGAGATAGACTGTAACTAGGCCTTCAGGACCCCTAGCCCAGGGCTGCGACCCCCTGCTGCATGGAAAAGGCTCAGGGTTGGGAGCCACACCAACAGGCAAAAGACCAGACGTGGGATCCATTTGTTCCTCTTCCTCATCCATTTCGCTCAGCTTCCTTACTCTTGGATCTGTTTTGTGTTCTGACTATCCTGCTTTCCCTGATATGTGTACGTTTCCCAGTATTTTGATGAAGAGGAAATGACCTAATTTCCAAAATGATCAGTGTCTTTATTAGACAGAGATCCCTTAGCAATGAGACCAAGGTCTTGACCTTATATACATCGTGTCCCTTGTTCTTCAGTATTTCTTTTGCTTGGATTTAATATTCTGTTCCTAACATATTCATTGTTATGTCTTAATGCCAACAGAATCCAAAATCACATTTTGATTGGGGTTGATTATATATCACAGTCAGTCAAGAGGACTTCTGTCTTAAATCTCCCGTCTTTAGTAATGAGAGGCTACTGCTGAGTCTCCATAAGCTTTCTTTGATTACCCCCTTTAAACTTCCATTCCCTCCTTACTCCTTGTCCCCTTTCCCTGCCTTAATTTTCTCCTTAACATTTGTAACATACCATATATTTCATTTTGTTAAATGCATGAATGAAAGGTAGTACCATTAGAATCTGTCCCTCTGACTGAAAAACTTCACTTTGAAAATTCTAAATATATGTGATTTGATGATGAATCTATGTTATTAAAATATTGGGGCTTCTAAAGTACAAACCTCACTTAGTAAATTTTAAAATAAGATTCTGGTTTGGAAATCCTTAATTTGCTTACAGCTCTTCAAAAACTCATGGCTTTTGTGTAATGAGGTGCTTACCCAGACCTAATTTTTAGCCTTCCTAGGAATCATGATTAATCCTCAGCCTAGTTTCATGCCACATAAATGTAACTCAGAATGGTTCTTACTTGATTTTTGACATACTGTATAGTGTCTTCTTTGTAGTCCTTACAGCCACAAACTGGTTTTGCTAGTAATGGTTAAAACTTTGTTGTAAGCCTTTTTGAATTGAGAAGTACAATGGCTTTTTTACAGTCTTCCTATATGACCTGTGGTTTGTAATATGTATTGTTCAGCTCATGTCTGTCAGCAATTAGTTGGTAGTTTGTACCTGTATTGACAACTCAGCATATAGGGGCTTGTTTAATGGCTGCTATCTTCACTTGGAAAATTAGCATATCAAACGGGTACCGCATAATGATAAATTATGCTTGTGTTTACTTTCATTTTCAAGGATAATTGTTTTTTTCTACACGCTTTTGATATTTTCCAAGAGCCTCAATTGAAAATAGTTATGTAAATAAATCATTATGACTTAAACAGAATGTCAACTCTTATTAGTAGGTGTATCCTTTGCTTATATATCGTTCAGATTTGAGTTTTCTTTAATAAAATCATATGTAGTCATAGATTTAAGGAACTACAGAGATAAATATTGAGAACCTTTCTAACTGAAAGCAATTTCTATTTATCATTGACCCATTCTTAAAGTTATTCCTGCCTTAATTCAGTTATTTTTTTAACCAATTTGCTGTGCATGTGTTGTGTTCCCTACACTGAGGGTGTAAATATGAACAAGAAAAGCCCCAGTCTGCAAGGAGTTCACCGTCAGGTGAATATTCGCTGTAAGTCATGGAGACCCCTTTGTGCTATAGCCAAGGGCTGTGCTAAATCCATTGTTAAATCTCAGGAAAATACCATGGCCATTACTGCCTCACCATATGTATGTCAGTGCCTGACGCACTTATTATAAAGGTAGGAGGCAATACTCTTTTAGCTTCAGCAGATTCGGCATCTTTCCCCCATTTTAGCCTGCTGCATTTCAAACGGTGCAAATAGGAAGCCCTGAAAATGTACACTTGTACATTTTTAAATGTCCCCTACTACACTGTAACCACCCCGTTTTCCAAATGCTGCCATTAGTGGTTACAATAATCATCTGTAATCTTAGCTTCTAAGAACCAGGGTACAAGAGCTTCTTTTATAATTTCCCAGATGGGAAGGAACACATGTACGAGCCTGTAAAAGTTGCAGAAACTGGAAACAGCGCTATGTGGATTTGTATTTTTGGAACTCTCTGGGCTTGTTTAAGCACTCAAAGTCAAACTTAGATATCCATTAGGAATCAAATACTAATTCAGGGGAAACTTGTGTGCCCCACTAATGGGAATAAATCGTACTAAAGTAGTTCGTAAAAGGAAGTCCTGGAAACAATGGTTTTCATATTCAGATGAATGTTTCGTGTACTCTTTTCAGGATGCCAGATTATCAGTGTTGATTATATAAACCAGGGTCATTCCATTAGTTTGGAGGACTGTCTCTGAACATTTCTGTTCTTTGCTTAAATTAGTAGTGAAATGAGAAGTTAAAAAGTAGGAAAGGAAAATAATTATAAATTATCCATAGGCATATGGAATGAAGCTGTTAATTAAAAAGGTTTTCAGTGGCTCCTAGTTTTTTGCAGTGTTTTTTACTGGGTTCTCTGAATTGTAGTCAGAGCCTTGACCTTTAATAAGGAGCTTCAGTCACTGGGGGAAGGTATCTTGAAGGCGATGTTCTTATTTTTATTGTCTTTTCTCAGGTGACCAATCTGACTCTAAAGAGGACTCCTTCATATAATTACATTGTTTCTATTTGTTGAGACTACGTATTTAAATTTTTTTTCATCCTCCTTTTATAGAAAGGAATATTAAGAGCTGAATGCTTTATCATCTTTAAAAGAGCAAGAAGTGATAGATAAGCTGAGATTCCCAATCTTGGCTCCCCTTTGAAAACCACTAGTTGTTCTAGGGACCTTGTGTGTGATGGGGTGGTGGGGCAGGAACAAGGAGTCAGTTCTTAGTCTCCAGATTGTCACTGGAGACAGCAACTTTTATAAAGCAGGTTTCTGAAAATCACTAGGTGTGAAGAATAAAGGTTAGGAATTAACACTTAATTCAGCAAATGTCGAGTGGTTTCTATGTTCAAGGCACTGTACTAAGGTCCTTCTCTTACATACTTCCTATGTCACACCACCTAAAAGTATATTCCAGAGGCATTACAAACCTACATGTAAAAATAAAACTATAACAATGTTAGATGAAAAACTGGGGAAATAGTTAAATAACATTAGAGTTACTAAACAGATTTTTAACTCTATAGAAATCTAAATTTTCTGAGATGTCAGAAGAGTTCCCAAAGTAAAATATCAAACACTAGACTGAGAGAAAATATTTATAACACCTGTGATAGACAACAGTTCATAAATCTGATAAACAACAATAACAAAAAATCCAAGGACCTTTAAGCAAAATGGGCAAAGGATTTGAACAGAAAATTTATAGAAGAAATGTTAAGAGGCCAGTAAGAAAAAAGTTGCTCAGCTTCATTCATTGAATCTAAATTGAGATGCCATTTTCCAACTATCAGAGTGCCAACTTGAAATTAAAAAGTGACAACAGCCAGTGTTATCCAGTTATCCAGGATAAGCAGAAGCAAGCTCTCTCTCCTACTTATTCAAAGTCATGGGTCCAAATGTGAATTGCCGCAACATTTTTAGAAAAGTAATCTATTAAACTTTTAAAATGTAAAACGTTCATAACCTTTGACCCAACAAGCTCATTTGTAGTTATCTGTTAAATATATAAGTCCCACTAGTGAAGGACCTATATCCAAGGATATCTATATAGCACTATCAAGTAGCCTTAGAATACAAACAGCCTCAATCTCTGTCTTTAGGCAAATGGTCTAATAGAAAATAAATCCATGCTGTGGAACATTATGTGGCTATTTAGAAAGCAGTTGGTAGAGTGATATGTATAATATGATTCCATTAGGGAAAACAAAACAGAAAGTTAAAGAGCTATTTGTATGCAAGTGTGTGTCTGTTGTGTGTATGTTTTTATGAGCATAGGAAAAGCTTTTTGAGGCTACATACTCAGCCAATATTGGCTACACCCTAAAAAGTGAGGGTGGAAGAGCTTTTCCTTTATAAACTTCTGTATGGTTTGACTTGTTACAACAAGCTAAATTTTGTAACATAAAACTAAAAAACAATCGAGGAGTTAAAAAACAAAGAATAGAAAGTAAGAGAGGGAAAAGTGGCCAAAGAGATGGGAGAAGACCAGGAGGGCATAGTTTTTTAGAAGCAAAAAAAGAGAGATTTTCCAGAGAAGGGAGATCACCCATGTCAAATACTCTTTAGAGATCCAGGGCCATTAAGGACTGAAGCATTTGCTGTGTTGAGTGCATAATGCCTTTGATGGGAGCAATCTTGAACTTGGGTTGGAAGGCTCTTCTGGCTGGCTAGGGGACAGGTAGGAGGGAAGAGAACAGAGACAGTGTAACAGGTCTTGCCAGCAGTCTGTGAAGGAGAGGGGAGGTGAGAAAAATCCAAAGGACTGTGTAGAGACCAGCATGATAATTTTCTTTCTTTTTTAAATGTTTATTTTTTAAGACAGGTGAGACTTCTGGTCCTTATTCCTTTGTGCCACATGAGCATCCCGTAGGCACAGTAGAAGGGAGAGCACGGAGACTGACAGTGTCAGAGCTAACTAAGTAGGATGAGTTGCGGTGCTCAGTTTCTCAGCGTGCCAGAAAGGCGGGGGTGAGGCTCGTTTCAGACAGAAGGAAGGACGTTGTACCTGAGGTTCTCACTGCTCGCAGGCAGCAATTCTTAATTTCTGGGTTAGGACCCTCCTAGGATGGCTGCTGAGCCCTCCTAAGGACCTGTGAATGAATTTAGAAATCTAAATCACTTCTTACCAGTCCTGATGGGTAGAAGATGTATGATTCAATTAAATTAAAAAAAATTATATTTGACTTGGAGCCACTACCAATCAAAGACAAATTATTAAGGTGACAAAAATTGGTATCTATGAGTTAAAATCAACATACTACTAGAATTTATTCTAATTCAGTGTTTTATTCAGAAGAATAGCAAGCACTCAATGGTTGGCAATAACCGTAAAGGTATGAATCTCACAACTTTGATTCAGGACACTTCATCAGTTTATCTGTCATCAGTGTTGGCTTGAGTTGGTTGTGGCATTTGATCACTACTACTATTGCTTTTTAATTTTAAATTACAGTAAGCTTTATCATTATCAGTTTAGTTTATTGTGATTAACTTCTCAATGTTTCTTGATATATATTTGTTTCAACAATGTTTTCGCCTTACAGTATTCTTATAACTAGACTAAGATATGTATGTCTTATGAGTCATGTATGACTAATCCATGATCATTTTGCTAAAGTACATGTGTATGTAAGTCCCCCTGTCATTTGATTGTGTAGTGGCACACTTCATAGTGGTATGTTTCTTTGGCATTTTTGCTATTTAAATAACTTAGAGCATACTATCAAGGTAGATATAATAAAATTACCAGGTATTTAAAGATTCTGTTGCTGTCTTGTGTTATAAATCATATTTATAACTTATATTATTCCTATAAAAAGTAAATTATAAGCCATTTATATATAATATGTATACTTGTACATGTAGACACACACACACATACACACATATAAACATGCTAGCAACCTATTTACTGTAATTTGTTAACTGTTTTTGTCTAATTTTTTGTTATCACCAGATTCACTTTTCCCCACTTGGAATGTGAGAACAAGTGAGATAGATGGGGGTTTTTTCTTTGCTGAGGTGGGTTTTGGTCAGAAAGTTTGGAAACCTTCACTCTAGGGTAGTGAAGGCATGTAGGATGTGTGGAGCTGCTAAATTCGAATCCAGGAAATTCATACCACCTAGCCACAGTGCCAGTGGACAGTGAACTCGTCACCAAAAGGATGTTAGGAGAGTAGGTACTGATGACATTATGCTTTTTAATTCTGTTTAAGGATGTAAATGAAGACCCTGGAGAAGATGTGGCTCTCCTCTCCGTAAGTTTTGAGGACACTGAAGCCACCCAGGTGTACCCCAAGCTCTACTTGTCACCCCGAATTGAACAGTAAGTATCAGTGTCATTAGTTTTATGTAGCCTGGTGTTTCTCCTTGTTAACCAAATGTGTCTTGCTAATTCTTTTGCCATTCTTGAACTCTTATAATGATTTCTCGTGATTGACTTTTCTTTTCTTAAAAATGAATTGTACCAGGAGTTTCGATTGTGGAGTAAATGCAGTCAGTATTTGCCACTGCAATCTTTGGATGAGTCTCAGTTGTGCAGTTTGTGATATGAATCCTCTACCTTTGTAGAGAGATGAGTAGGCAGACTGAATCTGAAATTGTGCCTCCTTCCAAATGTTCCCTGGGTACATATGGTTATAGCCTAAAGAGGACTGCTGAACAACATCCTACCCAGTTTCTGATAAGTTGTAACCAGTACAGTTACTTGTAAAAATGTAACTCATCTCCTGAAAATACTAAGCAAAAACTTGTTCAGAAGTTAGTAAAGGTAACATTAAAGCAGATAGCTTAAAAAGACAACGTGTTTGTGGCAATCAGACAAAACAAAGACATACAAGGCATCCAGATTGGTAAAGAAGAAGTCAAATTGTCACTATTTGCAGATGACATGATACTGTACATTAAAAAGCCTAAAGACTCCACTCCAAAACTACTAGAACTAATATCTGAATTCAGCAAAGTTGCAGGATACAAAATTAACACACAGGAATCTGTTGCTTTCCTATACACTAACGATGAACTAACAGAAAGAGAAATCAGAAAAACAATTCCATTCACAATTGCATCAAAAAGAATAAAATACCTAGGAATAAACCTAACGAAGGAAGTGAAAGACCTGTACTCTGAAAACTACAAGACACTTCTAAGAGAAATTAAAGAGGACACTAACAAATGGAAATGCATCCCATGCTCTTGGCTAGGAAGAATCAATATTGTCAAAATGGCTATACTACCTAAAGCAATCTACAGATTCAATGCAATCCCTATCAAACTACCTACAGCTTTCTTCAATGAACTGGAACAAATAATTCTAAAATTCATATGGAACCACAAAAGACCCCAAATAGCCAAAGCAATCCTGAGAAGGAGGAATAAAACAGGGGGAATTATGCTCCTTCACTTCAAGCTCTACTACAAAGCCACAGTAATCAAGACAATTTGGTATTGGCACAAAAACAGACCCACAGACCAGTGGAACAGAATAGAAAATCCAAACATTAACCCAAACATGTACAGTCAATTAATGTATGATAAAGGAGCCTTGGATATACCATGGGGAGATGACAGCCTCTTCAGCAGCTGGTGTCGGAAAAACTGGACAGCTACATGTAAGAGAATGAAACTGGACCAATGTCTAAACCCATACACAAAGGTAAACTCAAGGTGGATCAAAGACCTGAATGTAAGTCATGAAACCATAAAACTCTTAGAAAAAAACATAGGCAAAAATCTCTTGGACATAAACATGAGTGACTTCTTCATGAACATATCTCCCCAGGCAAGGGAAACAAAAGCAAAAATGAACAAGTGGAACCATATCAAGCTGAAAACCTTCTGTACAGCAAAGGACACCATCAGTAGAACAAAAAGAGATCCTACAGTATGGGAGAATATATTCATAAATGACGTATCCGATAAGGGGTTGACATCCAAAATATATAAAGAACTCACGCACCTTAACAAACAAAATGAAATAATCCAATTAAGAAATGGGCAGAGAACATGAATAGACACTTCTCCAAAGAAGAAATTCAGATGGCCAACAGGCACATGAAAAGATGCTCCACATCGCTAATCATTAGAGAAATGCAGATTAAAACCACAATGAGATATCACCTCACACCAGTGAGGATGGCCAACATCCAAAACACAAACAACAACAGTTGGCGAGGATGTGGAGAAAAGAGAACCCTCCTACACTGCTGGTGGGAATGCAAATTAGTTCAACCATTGTGGAAAGCAGTATGGAGGTTCCTCAAAGAAATAAAAATAGAAATATCATTTGACCCAGGAATTCCACTCCTAGGAATTTACCCTAGGACTGCAGCAACCCAGTTTGAAAAAGACAGATGCACCCCTATGTTTATCGCAGCACTATTTACAATAGCCAAGAAATGGAAGCAACCTAAGTGTCCATCAGTAGATGAATGGATAAAGAAGAGGTGGTACATATACACAATGGAATATTATTCAGCCATAAGAAGAAAACAAATCCTACCATTTGCAACAACATGGATGGAGCTAGAGGGTATTATGCTCAGTGAAATAAACCAAGCCGAAAAAGACAAGTATCAAATGATTTCACTCATATGTGGAGTATAAGAACAAAGAAAAAAACTGAAGGAACAAAACAGCAGCAGACTCATAGAACCCAAGAACAGACTAATAGTTACCAAAGGGAAAGGGACTGGGGAAGATGGGTGTGAAGGGAGGGGTAAGAGGGAAAAAGGGGCATTACGATTAGCAGATGTAATGTTGGGGGTGCATGGGGAGGGCTGTACAATTCAGAGAAGACAAGTAGTGATTCTATAGCATCTCACTACGCTGATGGACAGTGACTGTAATGGGGTTGGTGGGGGGCACCAGATGAAGGGGGTAGTTTAATAACCATAATATTGCACATGTAATTGTAGAATAATGATACCAAAATAAATTATTAAAAAAAAGATGACGTGTTTGAATTATTTTTCTATGTCTAAACAGCTCTATATAATTTTGCACAACATTAATGCTACATGGTATAAGTAGTTTGATACCACATTTGTGTTTTATCCAAATAACTATATTCATCGGTAATGAATTTTACAAGGAGTAGCCTCACAATGTGCCTATTGTTGGCTGAAATGCTTTACTAGCTTATTCTACTTCAAAAGAAGCTGAGGTTTATTGAAAATAGATTGTAAGTAGATTTGGTTGGGAACCTCCGACAGGTTGGATTTTTCATTCAGCAGAGAGTTTTTACAGAGTCTGATTGGAATATATTATTAAAATTCCCTGGAAGTCATTTAGTCAAGGTTGGCTGATTTCTGTCTGTGAGATGTGATCATCCAACATTGGTACTCAGCCATTTTCACCCCTTCCGACCTTAGTTCCTCTAATGCATGAATCACGAACATACCATCTTACATACTGATACAAGACATAGCTGTTTATACTCAAATATGGATATTATGAACATCAATAATCCACAGGCATTCTTTCACTTACTGATGTATCTCTGGACAGTAGCAGGCACTCAATGAATGTTTCAATTTTTTTCCAAGTTCTACCAAATATTTTTTTAATTAAGATATCATTGATATACAATCTTACAAAGGGTTCACATGAGCAACATTGTAGTTACTACATTCACCCATATTATCAAGTCCCCCCCACACCCCATTGCAGTCACTATCCATCAGCATAGTACGATGCCACAGTGTCACAACTTGTCTTCTCTGTGCTATAATGTCTTCCCCATGTGAATGTTTTAATTTTTAATTGAAAATACTAACCAATACCAGTAAGAGGTCAAAGGATGCTGGAGGCAGGACAGTGAAGTGGTAACAGGCAAGGGCTCTGAGGTCAAGCATATCTGTTTTAAACGTGGGTTCTGCCACCTATGAGTTGGCAAAATATTTAACATCTTTGAACTTGTTTCTTCATCTGTAAAATAGGGATAGTAATACCTATTTCATAGTGTTATTTTGAGGATTATGTTAAGTACTATGCATAAATTATTAATTGCAGTGTCTAGCAGTGTTGCAAGTAGTAGCTATTAATGTCACAATATTGATAATAGTTCATAGAAGAATGAGTGAGTGAGTGGTGAACAGGACAAGGTGGGGCAGAAAAGGAGAAGTTGGGTAAATAAGTGAGCAAATGCTAGTTCTAGAGAAACCACTCAGTACATACGTAATGAGTTAAATTAAGAAAGTATTTTGATGATGAGAAAAGAGAGATATTTATGAAACAATCACAAAATGTAGATAATAAGAATATATTAGTTGAGCTGTAGCCAAGAATTTGCCAGCTTGGAAAAACAATTTTTCCAGCACCCACGTTATTTTTCTTTGAAGTTACTGCTCCTACTTTGCAAATTAACTTGCTAATAAAATGTTTCTCCCTCTAGAAATCTAAGATATGATGTGAAAAATTACTAATGAAGGATATATTTTAAAAACTATTTACTATTTTTAAAACCTAGCTTTCTACATTCTCCCCTACCCCATCTTTTAATATTAAGAACCGTCCACAGCTTACCTTTTGAGATCAGTATTATTTCTCCTCCTGTAGGCTGTCCTTCAAGCAGACTCTATTACTTGAAATTTTCTTAATTAACCTATATTCCATTGCCTCTGCGCCTTTACTAACACTCTTACCTCCATGTAAAATGCCTTCTGTTTGTTGAAATATACATTTTCTAGCACCTTATTCAAATGCTGTCACTACCAGCCATTCGCTCACATTAGTCTAGCTTTCCCTTGAGCTCATATAATGCAAAATTGGTATCACTCTTACAATCTGCTCACCATACATTTAGTTAGCGATGTGCATTTTTTAAAATCTTTTACTAAACTGCAAGCTACTCAAGGGCAAGGAGCACACCTTTTCATTCCTTTAGGCTTTGCACACATGCAGTGCATAGTAAAGAATAGCCTAATTCACAGTATTCGAGGTCAGTAAGTAATTCTCACAAGAAAAATGTAAAAAGGCTGCAGTGAGAGGGCTGACTTAGTAGACCATATTTGTACACTAAAGAAAACGACCAAGAATTCTTGCATTCTTAAGTAGAGGTCTTAAAAACGGGACTTTAGAGAAAGGTTAAAATGGAAAATGGTCAAGTTGTAGAATAACTTTTTAAGGGCTTACATATTAAAGTTGTTAATATCTTTGGTTAACTCTTGCATAGTTCAGAATATAGAACACATTAATGTCATTTCAGTTAAGGCCATGGTTATGGATAGATTTTAAGAACTCCTTGCAGAGGGGCTGGCCCTGTCTTTGATATTATGTGAAGCTCTCATTTGTTCTCTGTGTTTCATACTGTCCTGTCAACTCTTAGATATCTAGGCATTGATTATAGACTCAGACTTGGATCATTCTTTCAGGAGTCATGGGAGAAGCACCCCACATGGACCTGCCCAAAGCCGAAGTCAGGCACTTGCCCTAAGCTGAGGCTTGTACTCTTTCTGGCTTCCTCTGTGGCTCTTTCTAGGAAGTCCCAAGCTCTATGCAGTGTGTCTGACAGACCCAAGTGAGACCAATAACTGGATCCACCTTAGGTAAAAATTGGCAAGCAAAGGCTTATACTCACACCATCTGCTCTTCATGGGCCCGGAATGACTGATCTTGAGATACCCCATTTCAGTCTGGCTAATATCTCTCTCCCTGCTTGTCCAGGCAGTGAGCAAGGATATTCCATGTCACTAGTCTCAGAAATAAGAACGGGCTTCTTTAGGGTCTTGTCATCACATGTAGGAAAGAGACTAATTTGTTGTACCCTAAAGAATTCTAGGGACATGGATGCCAAGTGTCCCAAGATTAGAAAGTCCCCACAAAAGGAAACATCCGTCAGAGGCACTGGGTGGAAAACTCCCAAGTGTGTTATAATTTATGAATTGCTGCAATACCGTCCCACTTCAGAGGGCTGCCGTTTACCCAGGGCCCTGGCATGGTAGTCTGTGCTCCTCGCGGCACTGGAGCGTGACTGCATACCTCACGGTGTTCAGACGCATGTTGTTCCCTGGTCTCCCACTGGGTGTGTATATGGCTTGCAAAGTAAACGCTTCTGAGAACTTCATGTTCTTCTCCCACATGGGACGTTTATGAAATGCATATATTGCTGGTTCTATACATTTGTTTTCCAAGGAACCCAACCAGTCAGTTGAATTGGACACTGAGTACTGTTCATTAAAGAAAAGAAAAAAAATGGCGAGGGATGTAAAAAAAGCTAGTGGTCAGTTATGCAAAATAGGCTTTGGCTGATCATTGGGTGGGGGTCAGGAGGGAACCAGTTTCTAAACCAGCTGCTGCCTTTTCCTGGCAGAAAACCTGGAGTGGAAAGGTTACATCATCAGAGCTGGCACTAAACGTGCTCTACCTTTCCCTCCTGCCCACACCATTCCAGCAGTGACCCCAGAGGTTAAATGGGCAGCAGACAGGCACATTTCTCTTCCGGGAAAGGTGTGGGCCTTTTTCTTGGCTTGAGCCTGTTTGTGGGAGTGGTTTGAAGCAAACCAGCTCATCACTCCCTGTGCTGTTCCCACTCCATGCATAAAAAGGATTTCAGCCCCTGAGGCAGACCAGGTGGCATCTTTCACAAGAACAGAATTTGTTTTTAGAACTTTTTGTTAAGTTACTGTCCGCCTTAGAAATAAGTACTCAAAGCTCACCAGTCCACAAACGCTCACCATTAATGAGGCCTGTGTGCCTGCAAATGGATAGGCATTTCTTCTTCAGAGGCAACAAAAACACAATGAGAAGCCGACAAGTGTAAGGCCCTTTGCTAGGTGCTTCGGAAGATATCAAAAGAAATGAGATATGACTTGTGCGATTAATTTGTTTATAAGCTAGTAAGGGGAATAAGAACAAATAATGGCAAGTTCCAACTTGTGTTTTAGTAGGAAAGGCATGATAAGACTTGGCGTCAGAAGCCTTCTGTTCCTCCACTTATTAGCTGGCAAACTTGGCCAAGATACTTAACCAAAAGCCTTATTTCATCTTCTGTAAAGGGGTACTGATCTTCAGGTCCAGTTTCATGTGCTTCCAGGGGGATCTCTGTGAAAGCATCTCCTGTATTGTTGGGCACGTGGTTGATGCTCAGTAGGTGCTTCTTGGGTTGTATAAATACCTAAGAAAAGATTTATTAAGTACTGTTACAGTACAAGGTGGGAGATCGCATTTCCATTTGACTTGGTGGAGAGGGGATTTTGGAAGATTTGGGGAAGCCTGACTCTCCAGTGTAATGTGGCTTTTCTAGAGCTCAAACATGTACTACTGTAACAATAATAAAAATGTATTTGTTTAATACTTGAAAATGTTCCACCAGCTTTTCACTTGACCATCCTATCTGATTCGCGTGATAGTACTTCCAGTATGTGTCTTATATACCTCTTTTTTCCTCTATAACCTGGAGTTCTTATACCCTTCCTAGGCTCCTTTGCTGTCTTTATCCTTTTTCAACTCATTTAATTGTGCTAAATTATCGTTCCTGTGATCCCATTCCTGGATCTCTTTTGTGGCCTTACCTCTTTGTGGATGCCCCTCAGATCTCCATTTCTTATTCCAGCTTTTCTCCCTGTTTGCAGATCTGCTTTTCTAGCCACATAATAGACATGTCTGTGTGTATAGTTGACATCTCAAATTCAAAGTGTCTGAAACTGAACTCACCATTTTTCTTTTCACCACCTACTCATGACTCATTTCCTTAGATGCCCAGGTGCCGCATCTCCAAGGCATTAGCTAACCCGTTGTTTTGTACTGGACGTCCTCTCTCTACAGTAGCTCTCATTCTTGGCATTCCTACTGTCAGTTCCTAGTTTGGCCCCTCCGTTGCCATGTCTCTGGATGGCCTTTTAGTTTTTCTTCCTACTTCAGTTTATCCAGCACAGAATTGTCACTGTCTTCTTAAAGAAAGTTCTGGTCATGTAACGTCCCTTCCTTGCTCAACACCCTTAGTGCTTCCCTATCAACAACTGAATTAAGTACCATCTCCCAACCTGACATCCAGAGTATTTTCTGTGTAGTCCCAGCTAACCTTTCTAACCCTAATTTGGGCTCCATATATGTCCTATTGTTCAGCCAAACTGGTTTTTATATGATCACCTGTGAACACACCTTATATTTATTCACTTCCATACCTTTGTTTGGGCTGCTTCTTATACTGGAACATTGAATTTATTGAATTTATTTCTCTCTCCCATAGGGTCTGTCAGAGTTCTGTCTGTCCTTTTAGATCTTCTCAATCATCACCCCCCCAACCCCCACCCATGGAGCTTTTCCTGACCACCATCACCTGCTTTCCAAGCAGGGCTGCACTGACCCCTCCTTTGTTGGTGTCTGTGCTGTCCTATTGTTCCTCTAGACTATAATCTCCTTAAGGGTGGGCCTCTGTTTCCATCAGCCGTCTTCCTGCCTGTGGGCCCTGCCTGATTAGACTCCCTAGCAGGGCAGAAAGCTTTGAACCTGTAGGATTCTTGTGCTGCAGAGGCAAGTGGTCTCCAAAGGCGTTTCTCATTGCTGTGCCTTGTGGATAGCCAGCAGGCTTATTTCCCTTATGGATGCCTGGTCATGTTCCTGGAGGTGGAGCTTTAAGTCCTAGGAGTGTTTTCTCAGCTGAATCCTGAGTGGTAAATATGCCTTTGACCTTATGTAACCTGTTGTCTGTTCCTGCTGTGGCCTCTACAGCCTCCCTTTTCCTGCCTTTACCCCTCAGTGTGCCTGGCCACAGACATGGTCAGGTGGAGCATTTGGGTAGCCTATAATCCACGAAGGCTGGGATAAACTGAGAACTGATTGAAGGGCCTAGGGAAAGGGTTGGGGAAGCTGAAAATTAGAAGAATACTGCTTAGAATTATAGGTGTGATTTCATGAAGATCATGGATATTAAATTCAGATAAATCAGATAAAGTACATTTTTTTAAAGCATTGTGAAAATTCATTATTTTGTGGTTTTATTTAAATTTAATATACTGAATTCAACATCTTAACAGGATGGAAAATCTTTGTTTTAGATGCTCAAAAGTCTTATTAGAATAGTTGGAAAAATTACATAGCTAAACACAGATTTGAAAGAAAAGATAATTCTTTGCTCTTTTTTTTTTGAACCCACATCAGTTGTCTCAAGTAATGAGATCCCAAAGCTCTTGGGGTGATTTTGTGTCAGGGTTTAAGTAATAGAACATCATAGTAAACATGGTTTGATTTAGCCCTACACATGTTTACTTGAGTCACTGAGATAATCCTATAATAAATATTGTGCTCCTGGAGGTTTTTTTTCCTTCTTCCTTTGATAAATATATAGTCTTGAGTATGCTAAGACAACCAGCTGTCAGGAGAAGATGTGTATTTGGTTCTAGCAAGCTACCTTGGCCTCTAGGGACTTGAGATGCTCATTTTACTGGTCTGGGAGCGGGGCCAAGAGGGTTCTTCGTGACTGAGAATGGAATTCTGGAAAGTAAGTTCAGCGAGTTTTCATTAGTGAGTTTGGCCTTTTGTCTTGCCTGTGCCTCCCAAAAGATCAAGAGCTCAGCCTCCACTTTGAAGCATTACAAAAATGAACCAAAGTGGAGTTTAGTTGGGGGAGAAAATCAATCAGCCCTAAAATATCATATTTTTGGAAACATTCTGGTGTAGAACTCCCACCTCTCCAGCTGCCCAACTTAGTGATATATCAATGTTTTCATCTAGCTTTCTTTTTAGGCAGAAAATATACATTTAGAAAGAAGATCTGTGTAAGTCCTGGATAACTCAAATCTCACTGGTACATGTTTCTTAAACTTGTTTGACCCTTTAAGCTCCATTTTAGAGCTAGTGTGTGTCTTTGGGCCCTTTTGTGCCATGTTTCTCTCAAATGTTATTCTCCTCACTACAACATATAATGATTAGCTTAAAACTGTAAGATACAATGTCTTCACTTAAAGTCAGGCCTAGCATCTTTCTGTTAAGCATTTCAAGGATCTTGTGCAGTCTTTTCTGTAATGAAGATTAGAAGTTCATGATTTTTAGGTTAACACTCTTAGCAGTGAAGCTCTGTCCTGTTTTATGCACAGTGTTCATTTATATTTATTTACAGGTAGGAAAACATTCCTCAGTTGAAGGTTAGAGGTAAGGAGTGGTAGTTAATGAAAACATTAGGCTGTGTTATAGGTAGGAGCAGGGAAATTAGAAAGTGAAAGAGAAAATGGCCTAGAATGTTCCAGAATGTTCCTAGATGGAAGACACCAGTCCTCAGAGGGAGTACAAGGAATCTCAAACAAGCTAAATAAAAAGAAATCGACACCTAGATACAGCATCTGAAACTGCAGAGCACCTAAGATTAGAAAGTATCCAAAGTTGACACATCATGTTTAAAGGACTGGCACAGACCCTTTTGAAAATCTGGTGGGAGCCATGGATTTACCCCAGAAAAATGTTAAGAAACAAAGTTTACATTCAGTTTTGAGAGTGATATACCTGCCCCTGAAGCCAAATCATAAACCTCATTTAAAGATCCTTGTTCTAGATTTCAGTTCTGCATTTTTAATGTCTTCTATACTATCATGCTAGAATAATCACTGAAGCTTCAAATTTAATATCTAAAGGGTAAATTATCATCCAACACTACCCATCTCCCTTCCCCCAAAATCTGCACTTCTCTGTTCTTTATTTTCAGTAATGATTTTACTATCCTTCTAGATACCCCAGTGAGTGAAACCTAGGCATCCTATTTTTGACCTTCCTCTTGCCATTGTTTCCCATATCTAAACTATTGCCACTTGATTTTGCCTCCGTGATATCTCACAGTCACCTCCTCACCCTTTCCCCTATTGCAAGCTTCTATGTATCTTACTCTTTGCCAGATTATTCCTTTGAAAGCAGAGCTCAATCCATGTCATCCACCCTTTGAGAAAACACATCTGAGCTACTCTCATCTCTCCACTGGACCACTGAAATCTCTTCTAACTGGTTTTCCGAATCCACTCTTGCTTCTAACCAGTTGCCAAACTACAGGCAGAGTGGGCTTTCTCAAACAAATCAGATCTCATCATTAAAAAAAAAAGTCCATTATTTTCCTTTTAAATGTTTAGCAATCAGCTTTATCCGACTCAGTGCTTTTGCCCGTATGTCCCTGGAATCGTTTTCTTTTTTTTTTTTTAATACTACCTATATCTAGCCATCAAGTTCTAGCATTGTTTTCTTCATACTGTCTTAAGGTCTGAACTCCTCCAAGACTTTTATTTCCTCCTGTTCTCTTCTTTGAGTTACCTTCCCTTATCTCTGTTCGTCAAACACTGGATGGAATTAGAGACTAGTGCGTAAAAAAGGTGGCATAAAATTATGAAAAATGGCCATCAACGCCATGAGGCAGTTATTCTGATCCCTTTCAAGTGTGAGAACCAGTTTTTAATGTCAAAGCCTTTTCCATGTGGGTGAAAGGAGGACTTGCCTACAAAAAGGCAGCACAGGGGATCCTTTACGATGATGGGGTTGTTCTGGATTATGACTGTGGTGGTGGATATATAACTGCACATTTGTCAAAATTCCTAGAGCGAGGCATCACAGAGAGTGAATTTTAATGTTGGTAAAACATTCCACAGATCTGTACAGATAGAAGTAATACTTAGTATTTCATGTTAATAAATGGTGAGTTAAATGCCTTTTAAATGAACTTGTATTTTTATGAATCACATGAGTGCATATGTATATATATTTGAAAATGGATACATATGTGCACTTGTATGTGCTGTACGTGTGTTGATGGATATATATCATACATGTACATTGCATGTAGGTGTGTATATGTGCATATACATATATGTATTTTTGTATAAATAATATATTACACCACAACATTTATTTGCTCTGCAAGATGCTTGGTGTCCAATAAATTAGTCAACCTGTTATATTAAGTTCAACGTCTCAGAGTGTCACGAAGCCAACAAATTGGGAACATTGTTATAGGGATGTTTAATGAATGAACATTTTCCTAAGAATTTTGTTGTTCAAAGGTATTAATATTTGCTTAAATAAGAGCACATTTGAACTTCTTCTTGCTCTCAAAATAGCTAACATAATTACCATGTTAGGAAGCAGTTTTTAACTTTACTGTTTTGTCTCATAGTGGAATGACAGACCCATGAAGAGCCCTGCCACTGTCACTCCTCTGCCCAGCACAAACACCTGGGTTTCTTAATTTAGCCCATGGCAGGGACAGAGACACTCCAGAAGGAGCAAGTCTCCAGGGCATTGAAACCGACACTTGGGTGCTTTCTCCCTGTGTTTGGGCCTTCACCCCCTGGGAGCCCACATGGGCCACAGCACTTCTTTTCCCAGGGACCCCCACTCCTTGATAGACCAGAGTTCTCTCCCACAATGTGTTTCTCTCTACGCAGTGATCTGTGCCTTGATCTATTAGGTTAACATAAAATCTTTTACTTAGCTGTCAGAGAAGAGTATAGATATGGATGGGGGGATATGTCAGTTCGGTTTTAAAAATAAAATTGTGTTACCTCATCTTCTCCCTAAAAAAAGTATATGGTTTGTTATGTCCACAACATGGTTTCAAAGGATAATTATTTAGTACCAAAAGTAATAGTGTGGTTCTTGATTACAGTTTAAATAGGTAATGACTAAGACTCTTAATGTATAAAATTCGTATATAAAGTGGGACCCCCTACACTGTGGAGGAAAGGTCTGACACCAATGCTGTCAGATTTTACTGTGTGAAGTTTTATTAGAGAACATGTAATTTGATCCTGGTATGTCTGATTTTGATTCCCATAAATACAGGGCTAATAATTATATTGGCGTTTTCTGTACTTGTTAAAATTCAGGCACTGTCTTTCACTGGCAGCAGTAATGACTTTAATGAACAGTGGAGCCTTTACTTTAACACAAAACAAATGGTGAGTTAACCTGACACTGTAAATAGGACTATACAGGGAATGAACATCCTGTCTGTGAACATTAGCCTTTATAGATAGCTTCAACAAATAGAGGTCATTCTTGAAAAAGACTAAAATCTGCTTCCTTGCAAATTTCAGCTTAACCAAATGATTAATTTGAAGTAGTTGTACATCAGTGGAAATTTTGTTTTACTGACTTTTTTCCCCCTACATCCAAAGATCCCTCCCCTCTGTGCTCTGCCAATCTTTAAAAAATCTGATGTAAGATTGGGTTGTTTTGTGCCAAGTTTTCATCCTGGAACAGATTTTTATAGCCATATTTCTCTGAGAAAAGGAGTTTATGACCAAATGATGATAACACTTCCATGTTTTCATTTCCCCCACTGACCTAGTACTTTTTTCCTAACTTAAAACCTTTGTTGAACTGTAACATGATCAATTTGTGTGTTACAGTCAAAGAAAATTACTTTAAAAGCTTTTAAGGATTTGTCAACTATAATGTCATATATGATTCCATGAACAAAAACAGATTGTAAGCATATTATTTTAAATTTTTATATTTTCCTGTTCATAAAGTAAGGAAATGCTTCAAAATTTTTGATTATAGATATTATTTATGTTGGTGATTGGTCTTTATTACTTCTACTGTTAGGGCTATTCATTTATTTCTTGCACACTCTTTCTTAAAAATACAGATAAATTTGGCCTTGTTTGGTCTTGGTCAGCAGAGAATTTAATATTAAGAGTCCAAATGGTAGAAACAACAGAAATGCTCATCAGTAGGGAAATGACTTAAAATACTTTGGCATAGAACAAGGCAGTAAAGAACTAGATAGACTTCTTTGTACTCACATGGTAAGATTTCTGAGTTCAAGAAAAAGTGAATATCAGAAATATGAGCAGAATCATACATTCTTTTTATGTTAAAAAAAAAGCTAAACATCAAACCAGAGTAATTATTTTCTACAAGAGAGTGTATGTATAAGGGTATGTATGTGTGTACTGGCCACTAATAATAGCTAACACTTAATGAACACTTATGTCACATATTTTAAGTACACTATACCCATTAGCTTGTTCCTCACAACAACCTTATAATGGTTGTTGGTTATTACTATTGTCCGCATTTTATAGATGATGAAACTGAAATTGAGACAGAGTCAGAAACTTGCCTGAGTCACATGCCCAGCAAGTGGCGGTACCACCATTTGAATCTAACAGGACTGAGGGTAGAGATCAAAGGAAACTTCAGCCTATTGGTAATGTTTTTATTTTTTTCAGGGTGACTCTAGGCATTTTAACTATGAGATTAAAATTAATTCATACAAAATTGAAAAGAATTAGATTGGAAGGAATTTCCTGGATATTTGATGATTTGCGTACTTTTCAGCAGAACCTGTGTTCTGCATATAATCAATGGTATTTTTTGTGGGGCTTCTGAACATTTAGTAATTGTCTGAAGTACTATGCTATAATCCCTCTCATCTCCCGGGGTCTCTCCACCTTGGCACTGTTGACAGTTTGGGCTGAATGACTGTTTTCTGTGGAGGTACACTCTTGTTCATCGAAAGATGTTTAGCAGCATCACTGAGCTCTGTGCCCTAGATGTCAGTAGCACCTATCAGCCCCCTAATCTTAACGATCAGCAATGTCTGCAGTGTCCCCTGGACAAAGAGTGGTGGGGGGCAAAATCTTTCCCAGGCGAAAACCACAAGTCTACTATCATCATCGTTCAGGAACTTTCAAGAGCCTATTTGGATCTATGCTAAGCTTTAGAAATATCTTTGATTCACACCATTGAACTGTTTTACTTTAATACATGTAAAGGTTGTCATGTGTAGGTCATGCATAACAATTAGAAATTGAAATAAAATCATGGACCCTTCAGTACTTTCCAGTTGTTACCCTATTCCTGTATTTCACCTAAACTCAAAGCCTCTAGTATTAACGTATGCCGTGTGTGCTGTGCTGCCAGCTGGCTTTTAGAGTCTCTCCAATTCGCTGTCTACCTCGTACCCTCCCTTAATCTCAGGAAGGAAGGCCACAGCTTTCTACTTAGTGTCATATTTAAACCGTGTTTCTCCATTTGTATCTTTTATCTTCTTTCTACTGTTGAATCCACAGACAAATATTTCCTAGTCAGTTCTCAGTTTCCTAGCAGACTTTGTTGATCAGAGCAGTTTTGCATGTTTACATTTTTGGGCTGATTTTTATAGCCTTATTAAAGGGTCCTTTTAAGGGTTCCCCAGCATTTTAGTTCCAAAGACTAACTTGTCAAAAAGTCTGCCTTTTGCCCAAATTCTCAGTCCTCAGGGGAGAGAAATGTAGCTCAGTGAGCAGCAGAATCTTCACCTCTGCTCTCAACAGCCACTTTACCCTTTAACCTGCTCCCACCCTTCCCATCGAGATTTAAGTCTTTGGTGAAAGGTGGGCAGGCACCCTGTGAGAGTACTGCTTTGCAGTCAGACAGCTTTAGGATGGAAGCCTGCTACTCTCTGCTTGTGTAAACCTAGTGTAAATGACTTAACCTCTAACTCAGTTTCTTCACCTATAATCCTCATAGAGTTTTTGCGAGGATTCAGTGAGAGAATATGTATACAGTTTTTAGCACAGTGCCTGGCACATCATGAACACCAGAGGTGTGGTAAGGTGCTCTATTTATTATTAATACTGTCATCGTTATCATCACCATCATCTTCCTCCTCCTCTTGAAATGTTCAGGGACCTCAGTTTTTGAGAATTCTAATCCAGGTGCTTACTTCCAGTGATTACCAGTCTCCTGAATTCATATAGGGTAAGCTGGTGGGAAAAATTTAAGAGCAGACATCTGAAGGTGAGGGACAGAAATGAAATGAAGATTTCTATATAGGAGCAGCTCTTGAGTTTTTTGGGGTCACAGCCCCACTCCAAACTGGAGAATTTCATGATAACTATGGAAACCCATAGCACACCTACACCAGATAATTTTGCCTATTCTTCAGAGGATTCACACACTTCCTTATACATAATTCCAGACCCTTTAGGGGGCCACTGACCCTGATTACTAACCCCTTCTCTAAAGTTTCCTACTGAGATACCAGTGAGATGTCCACTGGCCACTGCAGTGGGTAAACCAGCCAAGGACAAGAATCACAGGCAAGAGCAATCCAGCAGTCACCGAGGACTGGCCATGACAGAGACTGCGGGGATTACTGGCTCTCAGTTACATGTGGGGATAGTGAGGCAGAGAGGGGTTAACTGCCCAAGGCTCACAGTGAGTCTGTGGCAGCAACAGGATTCCAGCCCAGATCCGTCGCCTTCCAGAGCCTTTGCTCTTACACGCTACCTAGTGCTTCACTGGGGGGCCGTAGATGGTGAGGGCAGTGCTGCGCCTCGGTGTCGGACTCAGAATACGTGCATCACATGGACTGGGGAGTTGGTTAAAACTGCATTCCTGAGGCCACCCACATTCAGAATCTAAGGTCTGGGAGTGGGTCAGGAACTGTGCTTTTAGCAAGTACCAGGTGATAAACGTCTGAGAGTCCCTGGCTCATCCTAATGTGATAAGGTTGTCGAGTGTTTGGCACAGAACTGAAACAAAGAAGGAAGATGCAGGGCAGGCAGGAAGAGCTAAGAGTGTTCGCTGCAGGCACTCTTATCTTTAAATACATATTGCTCTTGCTTTATCTCAGCCCTTGCAGTTTTAATCTGGACCATTACATTTTTTCAGTTAATTTGGCCCAACTTTTCCCCTGCTGGAATCTGGCTTCCTATACTACCTTTCTCTTTCTGACTTTCACTGCCTCTTCCAGGTTGTGTTACAATTCACTGTTTTTGAGTATATTCAGAGCTGTGCAACCGTCACCACAACTTTAGAATGTTTTCATTCCCTGAAAAGTAATTCCATACCCACTAGCAATTACTGTCCATTTCCTAGTCCCCAGCAAACCACTCATCTACTTTCTGACTCGGGATTCGCTTATTCTGGGCATTTCATATAAATGGAGTCATATAATATTTGGTCTTTTGTACTGATTTCTTTCATTTAGCATGCTGTTTTCAAGGTTCATCTGCGTTTTATTGTGTACCAGAACTTCCTCCCTTTTTATTGATGAATAATGCTCCATTGTATGAATATGCCACATTTTATTTATCCATTCATCAGTGAGTGGACATTTGGATTGTTTTCACTTTTATGTATTATGAATAATGCTGCTACAGAAATTCATATTACAAATTTTTGTGTGGACATATGTTTTCAATTCCCTTGGGAGGAATGTCTACTCAGATATTTTGCCCATTTTTTAACTGAGTTCTTCTTTTTATTTTGGGGTTTTAAGTGTTCTTTACATTTTCTGGATCCTAGACCCTTATCAGATGTATGATTTGCAAATATTTTTTCCCCATTCTGCGGGTTGTCTTTTGACTTTCTCGATGTTATTCTTTGAAGTTAGCCACTTGTTAAAGTTCCTTTTGACTAGTATTTTTATCTGCTTCCTATTATATATAATCATAAAGTTTTCCCATGTGCATATTCATCATTTCCTACATTAGATCATTTATGTCCTTGATTGAAAACCCAAACTGCAATTTCTTCATTTCATAACATTTAAATATATAAACTACAAACCTAAAATAATTGATATAGGGTTTATTTCCAGAATAAAGAGCTCCTTAAGATTAATGAGAAAATGGTAAAAAAAAAAAAACGCACAAAAAACCACCTTTAGAAAAATGGGCAAAAAGCATAAACAGGTGTTTCAAAGGCAAGGAAACATGAATGATTAATAAAATATGGAGAGATACCCCATCAGTGGGCCACTATAGACTATTGAGTGGCTGAACTATTGAGAGACTTTGGACCCTGCTCAGCTTCTGAGATCTTAAGGCTGACTTGGGCTTGTAATCAGAATTGAAAGGCTTAGGAAGTCTTCAACCCCCTAGTGAATCCATTCTGATCCTGGCTTGGACCTTAATCTTAAGAACTCTTACATGTAGTAAATTCTAAGCATTTTAGGAATATAAAGAAAAGCGAATTTGGGCTCTTTAATTCTGTCCAGATTTAAAGGTGTTCAGGAAGGGAGCCCTAGATCTCAGGAAGTCCGATTTCAGTAGATAGCCTTAGACCCAAAACTGGACTGGGAGCCGAATAAGTTAGGATCTGGGGGATCTGCTCATCCCAGACATAACATTTGGAGCTTTTCTGGACATCTGAAAGGAGGGATTTTCACGTAATGACTGTCCTTTACATAATCACTAACTACTCACAGCAAGACAATAGAAAGTCTCAGTTCATTGCAGAGTGAAAAGAGGACCTATATTGCATGACTCTGACCTTGGGCCAAAGGGTTCTGAACTGATTACAGATGGGCCCAGGGCAGGTATACCCGCCCAAGTTGGAACCTCTACTTCCACCTGCTTTTTGGTGCACTATCCTTTCTTAGAAATTAAAGTTGCTTCCTTCTTCCTTTAAAAAAATTGTTTTTAACTTTCACATCATTTGCTTCAGTTCACATCTCTGTGATATAACATCCTCATTAAACAGATTAAGAACTTTAAATATATTACTTAGAATTTTTCTTGGCCCCTTCCTGTCTTTTTTTTTCTCAGAAAGAAAGGACAAGTGGCAAGAAATACATTAAAAATTGATACCATTTTCTCTTAGGAAATTTTTTTGGTAATATGACACATTTTCCAACATGTATATTAAACTCATCTTGTTGTATATAGCCCTGTGCAGTGTAGGACATTTAGCATCCTTGATTGCTGCCTGCTGCATGAATAACCCAGGAATTGAGACCACTTACTAGGTCCCCTTACATTTGCATGTGCCTCCTAAGGGGGTACTGTCACCCCAACCAAGAAAGAAGTAATAACTCCTTTTTCTTTGAGTTCTGGGTTATAAACTGAACACCGGTTAGGTTATTTGAGGATCTTATTTCTGTTATCTCAGAAGAGATTCTAAGAAACGCAAAAGTATTTTATTCTCATTCTGTGGTTGTTGGGGTTGTTAGCTTCAGATCAGGGCCTCGCCTCCCGGAGTGTGGCGCACCTCAGGAGCAGCACCACGTGGCCCAGGCTGACGCACTTTGGGTCTGGCTCCCCCTTGGTCCGTTCCTGACGCGGCGCCCTTCAAATCGGGCTGTACAGAGACATCTGCCTTGGTGCCGTAGTAAGGTTACCAGGACTATATATACTAATTTTTTACTAATTTTTTTCAATGTGGGCAGCCTCCCACTAATAAATTACATTTCAAATTGTATGTGTATGTTGATTATTTGGACTCTGGGACGTGTTTTGCCATGGAAACGACTCAGTATACAGTTAGGTTACCAAGGAAACTGGATGTACTGAAGGAGTGCATCAAGCAGAGTGCCTGCCATGTATATCACCACATTTTGAGGTACAGAACCCAACCGCTTTTCTTTCCCTTCAGTGGCTCTCAGTTGTACAGCTGGCCTTGCTGGGCATGGTCGGGAGCTGGCAGGACCCAGGCACAGCAGATTGGGCAGGCCCAGCTCACCCTGACAGAAGTCCATACACAAGAGGCCCCCAACACCCAGGTATAACTTCTCTCCACAAAGTGTAAGTGCAGGGCAGACCGCAGCTGAGCTGCCACTCTGTTGTGGATTGTTACCTGGAACAGTGCTAAGCAACCTCCCCTTATTGTCTATGCAACCTCTGCATCCTGGAATCAGGAGAGCTGCAGCTAGAGTAGGTGAGTACAGAACAGTGGAGTACTTCCCTTTCTTCCTTACAATTTCAAGTGTCCTTGCAATAAATGATCATCTCTGTAAGTCGTCTATGTGGAACCTGTGTCACCCAGAGAAAGCTGACCAGCTCAAACTGGATATGGGGCCTGTCCAGAAAAGCTTATGACCCTGTATTAACCACATGAGTATTAACCACATGGCATTTCCGTTATATGTCACAGATTATAGTGAAGATAGGAATTGAGACAACACTGGGCCTATTGTACTGTTCTAAGGACAGGAATGGTAAACATCGCCGTTGTCATGTTTTTATTGTCTTTTAAAATGAAGCCGAGCGCGGGTGCACAGACCTAGCACTCAGCTCTTTGGTGTTCTGTCCTTGGAATCTTCCCCTGGTGTCGCCTTCAGTCCTCCTGTCTCGTCATCACCCTTCGGGGCTTCCTTGCTTTAGCCGTTTATTTCCTATCTTTGTATGCTGGCTTAGTAACAATAATTTTACTTTACGGATATGTTGCACTTCCTACCTTAGAAGAGCATTCTCCACTATTACCTTTGCAAGCTAGGTAGGGCAGGTATTGCCCTCGTTGTTTTCCAGAGTTAAAATCAGTACTCAGATACATTACAGGACTTGCCCAGCTATTACAACATCCCGTGGCAGGTCTGCGGCTAGCACACAGGACTGCTCTCTTTGGATTTTTACTTCAGTACTAAACATCTCTAGTAGAGAACTAAGCTTCCCACTTCAGCGGCTCAAGTCAGTAGTCTTGGCACTTTGGCCCTAGCATAACTCTTACTTCAGCAAATTGGCACCTTAGGACAAGCTCCTGCCACAGCATATTTATTAGTGAATTGGTACCTTTGCATATTTCATAAAGTGAATTAATGCCTTCAGGTATTCATCTGGATGGTTAATAATCATATTTTGTTTTATATAGTGTCTTTTCATCAGAAGCATATATTATCTTCCATTATACAGGGGAGGTTAACTAGTTAAATTACCTGTCTAAACTCTTAACAATAATAGCAGAAGAGGAGAGAAGGAAATTAATTTCTTGGAGGAGATCATGTGAACCAGACAATATACTAGGTGCTTTAAATATATGATCTCATTTCATCCCTGCAAAAACCCTATGAAGTAGGTAATGTTTTATATTTTACAGATGAAGAAACTGTAGTTCAAGTAAACTGGGTACTTAACACTGCAAATAAAAAGTAGAGGGAATATTAAAATCTACCTTTGCTAATCCCAAGGCTCATATCTATCTACCATCCTCCACACCTTCCTCTTGGGCAAAGAGTGCCATTTGCAGGACTTACAGTAACAAACAAACAAAAAATTCCTTGGACACATGGTGATATAGTGGGGAAAGAGGAAAACTGGAATATAGCCATTTTTTTCCCTGACAGCCACCAGAAAGCAGGATAGCTCTCTCCTTTCTCTCTCCTCTAAATCATGGGTTTGTTGGCAAATGTGCCGGGGGAAGTTTGAACTTGTAACTCAGTTGAACTAAGTTAAACTAGCCAAGAGAAATGTGTTAAGTGTTTAGCAGCTGTTAAAGGAGGGCCCATTTATAGGCATCGACCATGCTGAGCAGTTAGTAAACTGTTTGGGAAGAGCTTTGCTTCTCTCCTGGGAAGGCACTGAGTCCTGGGCAAAGAGGACCAGCCTGGAGGTCAGGGCCAGCCCGTGTCTTGGACCAGGCTTCTGCCTCTAACTCTAGCCATGTCACCCTATGTTGGTAAGTTACACTACTTCTCTGGGTTCCAGTTCCTTCGCCTGTAAAACATGGAAGCTGGACTGGATGACCCTCCCAGCAACTGCAGTTTTACTGTCATCCATAGAAATTTCTCTGTCATGTTAATAGGAAAAGAATCTTTGGAAAACAAGGCTGTGAGAATAATGAAAATCCTCTTGCTGCTCAGTGTCCTTGCCAATTATGGTTTTGAAAGGGAACCGAGTGTTAACAGCTCCTAGTTAGAAGTCTGACATTTTTAAGGAAAATAGGGGACCACTGAAGGTAGTGTTCTAATCAGATTTATTAGAACAGTAACATAGTTATTAACTAGTTAATGATTGGTGAATAGGGTTGAGGGTCTTTAAAGGTACCTGTGGGTCTTGAGTTTACTTTGTAGGCTTTGAAGTAATCATACGTGAGGTTCTGCAGTTTCTTGGGGACACTATGTCTGCAGCTCTTTTCACTGACCCCAGATGACTAGTGATGCCTGCCTGGTCTGTGCCTCCATGCTCCCGGCAGATCAGCTGCTCTTGAAGCATGGAGTAACTAAGAAGGAAAGATAATGGCATTCTTTTCCACTATACAGTCAATATTTCCTACAGTGTTCTTAAATAGTGAGCTAAAACTAATACTGATTACTAATATTTATATAATAAATGTGAGAAAACTGTAATTTAGAGCAAGATCAAAATACTTTGACACAGTTTGCTCCCTTCCTAATAAACTGAAGTTTTTAATGTTTGCTACTTAATCTACACCTAGATTTCCCTAGTAGAAAATACAGTTCAAGTCTTTTCTTAGAGTGGAGAGCTCCCAGGCCTTTCCAGGGACATCATACTCCTCTTGGTGTTGGTGGTCTTCAAACCCAGATCTTCCTCACTTCTCGTGAGCACTGACCACCTGACCAGAGGGCGGGCAGGTTTGCCTGGAGTGACGACCAGATTATTTACACAGCACTATAAATAAGTGATAAACCCAACCCTTCCAGGACTGCTTTTATTTTAAAAGAATGATTTCAAAAGGAGTAATCCAAATGACTCCATTATGTTAGAATATATGAGAGTAAACTTTCAGAGTAGGTATGTTTTCCTGAGGCATTTCAACTATAACAGACTGTGTCCCAGCAGCTGATCTGCCTGGAGCACAGAGACACAGACCAGGCGTCACAGGTCATGTGGAGTCAGTGAAAAGAGCTGCAGACATAGTGTCCCCAGCACTTCTCTGCTTGCTCAAAAGATCCACGTTTATATTTACCAACTCACATCTTAAAGGCTTAAAACTCTTTCTTTAAACAGGAATGAAGATCGATAAGGGCTTTGACCCCAGCCCCTCTGCCCCAGCATCCTGGAACTGTCAAGTCAGATTCAACAGGGCTCTGGAGCTTTCTTGGCACGTGTCACATGCTTGCCTGAGGGCAGCTTTCAGGACCCCTGCTCCACACTGGGCACCTTCTCAGTGGCAGCCAGCAACCTTAATACCAGCCTTGATTACCCTGCAGGCTAGCCCCTCCCTGAGGAGGGGTCCCTCAGCTTCAGTGGATCTTCCTTCCTCCCCAAGTTTCGCTTGGGCCTGTTTCCGTTTTGGGGAGTGGAGGGGAAATTGCAGGAGCTGGGTTGTAAGGAGCTGGGCGTCTTCATTTGCTTTCCACTGAAGATGTCTGGGGTTGAGTGGTTGGGAAGCATGAATAGGGCCAGGAAAGAATCGGAGAGAACTTAACAGCTGAAGAGGCCGAGGACAAACAAAGCTGCTCACCCACTCTCACATCATGCTCTTACACCAGCAGAAATACTAGTATTTGGTTTGTAAAAATAGTATGATACTAGAATACCAAGACCCTGTATTATAATCACTAGTAAATTTCCCTTGGCGGATTAAGGCTGGGGTAAGGGAAGGCTTCACAGAAGTGTGGTTTGAGCCGAGTCTTAGAGGACAGTAGCCGGTTACTAGGCACTGAGACCTAATTACAGATCCAGTTGATCTGGTGGTGACTACCCCAGGAGTTTTACAGGAAGTCTATATGCCAATAGTTCAGTCTGTAATTTAGTTGGGGGATGGGCTGTGTAGATAGTTTGTTTTTCTGCAAAGCCATCCTCTGCTGCATTCACTACATCCCTTCTACCCCTACTTGTCTTTGTAATGAAAGCTTCCAGTTAATCACTTGAGCAGTTCTGTGTGTTATTCTTAGTGGGTAACACTTTGATACATTAACACCTCATAACATTTCACTTGGAGATGTTTTTTTTCTCCCCCATGACTTTAGCATTTAAGAAAGTAAAGACACTTTAGGATTTTGGATCCTGTTTCTTGGATGCTCCTCCTTACAGAGGCTTGTTCACAAATGGCTTTTTTTGCTCATACTTTTTCCTTTAATAAGCATTAAATTGGTCCATTGTTTGCCACACCTGTTCCCTGAGCCTCTTCTAGTTGGTGGATTTGAAAATACAATGTGTAGAACAACTACTTTTTCTATCTAAAAGGCTTTTCTTCTGCTTTATTCTGTTCATATATATATATGGATTTTTGGATCTTGAATTTTGGGAACAGTTTCTCAATTTAGCTTCTTTTTGGTCAAGACTTCAGAATGAGTAGTCCGGGTCTTACCCACATACATTTCTGTTTAATGGAAGCTGTGTTAAAGATAATGAATATATTCCACCTGGTGTTGCTGTCTTTGAGACCTCTATCTAGGTCTCTGTTGAATGTGTTGAATCAGAATTTTGTCGTTTTATTAGATGGCTTTCTGAAGCACGGAAGCGAAGCAGTGCTTCTCCCAGTGTGGCCAGCAGCCCACCAGCACCAGCTGGAACTTGTTAGTAGCACAGATTCCTTGAATCCTTCCCAGACCAACCAAATCAGAATTCTGAGAGTTGAGAAGTCTGCAGTTTTCAAAGCTTCATAGGTGGTTGTGTGAACACAAAGTTTGAGAACTTCTGCCTTGAAGTTGGCTCAGCACTTACTTATTTGGGATTTATTACCTCATTTTCTCCAGGACATACATGACTGAGTTTCGGCCTCCTTACAGTCTTTGATTTGGATTCTGTGAAGAATATTCCTAAGGAAGGGTAGGGTCATATTTGGCCTGATACTCAACAGAGTTACAGAGAAGATTAGACTTGGTTTTGCTAGCAATACTATCAAATTGTTAGTACTGGACCCTCTGAGGCCTATTGTGTGTGGTGCTGTGAAGGTGTGTGGAGGTAGCCAGCCTACACCTGATGCCTGGAAATGACCTCTCGGATGGTAGAGGACAACTCAGTGCATTAGACATTAGACTAAGCTAGTCTAAGCTCTGGAGCCTTATAATAATAGTAATTAACATAATGATACTTTGTATTTCTCAAGTGTGTTTAAACTGAGGTCCTTAAAGTGCCATATTAAACGTCGAATGCAACACCCTGGTAAGAGAGGTCAATGTTAAGCTCTTTGTTTTAATAGATTCAAAACCTGAAGTTGAACATAAAAGTTTAGTTGAGACCCTTCTCTTGGATAGTAACACATTTATTTTGGAGAACTGGAAGTATTTCAAAGGAAACATTTGTGATTTTGGAGTGATCGGGGAGTGGTGGTGGTAGGATGGTAGCTATTTTGGCAGTCTACGGTATATCCTGAGTGAAAACAACCATTTTTGGTGACTTTGATTAATGCCTTTAATAACTAGACATGTTTAGCTGGAAAACACCATCATTTTTCCTATTAGCATTTCTGTTCATTTTATAATTCCTGTATTCCTCTGACTCCTTCATCTGCCTTTCCTTTCCCTGGCATTCTTTATTTTTTAATCATCTATAGAGTCAGAGAATGTTCAGGGCAAAAAAATCCTTCTAGAAGGAACCTTAAAGATCATACCATCAGGACCGTTTGTTTTACAGGACAAGATAATTGAAACTAGAAAAGGTTAAGTAAAAGACCCAATATGGCCCAGAAAATTTCGGTATGGGAGATAGGAGCATTTAAATTCTATTTTCTTAGATAATTTCAATTAGGCAATGTAGTTTATTAGCCATTGTCGCCATGTTTTGCATTAGAGCCTCAGACCCTACTCCTCCTACAGCTGAAAGTGAATACACTGTTACTAACCTCTCCTTATGGCTCCCATTCCTCAGTCCCTGGCAATCACTTTACTGTTTCCAGAGTTTCTATATTTTTACATTTTATTATGTATCTTTTTTCACATGAACTGGCATATATAGTAAATGAATACAGTTTAGAGTTGAGAACCAGTTCAAGTCTTTCAGAGACCCTGTTTAGTTATCACCATCTTTTCTTCCTATTTTTCTTTCTCCTATGTTCTTTTTTAAACGTAAGCTTTTGATCCTATGGTATTTCTTTGTTATTACTACCTTTTAAATTTTCTCCCATTTGCTGCTTTATTCTTCCTGCCTTCTCACTTCCCTCTCTTTTGCTTTTATGAGTTAACACTGCTGTAACCTAAGTAATTAAATATCCCAGAAAAATAAAACTGAATAGGTTTTTAGAAATCTAGGTCAACACTTTAGAAAAATCCAACTTAACTAAGGGACAAAGGAAAATGGAAAAAATACTGGGAGACTTATGAAATAATTCAGTTTGGTTTTTTAACTACTTCAACTGCTGTAGAAATAGATAGTTCTTTATTATCTCAATCTTCAGCCTCCTCAGCTGTAATATATACATAACTAGCACTGTGCTTAAGGATGATTTATGGTGACTTTTGCCTTACAAATAAAATGAAGAACAGTTCCTAAGATAACAGATTAAGAATTTGAAGAGAAAAGGATAGGAAAGTTATTCATTTATTCGTCAAATAGTTGATTTGATAGAGAAGGATCATCTCCTTATAGAGTACACTGCATTTTCATACAAGCTGATGAGAATCCTGGTGATTTATGCAACGCTGTTTTTCATCTTCATACTAAGGTGACCAAGCTAAAGGTTTTCAGTAAATGTGAAAGTGCTTGGGAAAAATGGAAAGGGCCATACAAAAAAGCCTTGTATTAGTGATTTCTAACTCAAAACAGTTCAGTTTTATAAATATTTATTGGGGATTTAAAAAACAAATATTAATGTGTGAAAGGCTAGGTACTGGAGTTACTGAGCTGTAAGGAGAAAGGTAGAAACAGTGAGGGAACATAGTGTATTCATTCTTCCTGCTAGGGAAGAAAAGTAGAGAAACAGAAACACTTAACCGCATAGTTCCCCATACTAGCCACCAGAGGGGCTGTCAACCATAGGCAGCTCAGTTGCTGTTCCAGTAGGCTTCCTATTGGGTAACAGAGTGGAGGTGTGTGAAACTGATTGTATATATGGGTAACATAACATGAGGTACTTGTATGTTAGGCAGAATTTTTACCTGTATTCTCTAGGTCACTTTACTGTTTTTTACTCCCTCTATCTAAGAGGGAGTAATTAGAGTAATCTGATTAGATTTGTTTATGAAGTAATGCTAGTTATTATTACCTCTTCCTTTTTGAATGTTTACCAATTTATTTTTGGGGCAAGTACAGATATGTTTTTCTGAGCATATGTACCCAGAGTTAGAAATTATTTCTGCCCATAATCTTGCCTTTCTAGTTAATTTCTACTGCTCCTTCAAGATTCAGCTCAAATGTCACCTTCTCTCCAAAACCTTTCTTGGGACCTGTCTACCAGACAGAGTTAAGAATGCTCTCTTTTATGCTCCTGTGTGGCTGTTTATGCTCTAATACAGTGCACTGAATTGAAAAACTTTTTAACCTATCTCTTCCACTAATTTGAAAATTCTCAAGACCATATATTATTTATATATCTGTACCCACTGCTGAGTACAGAACTGAGACTAGTCAGGTATTGGTCACTGAAAAAGCAAGTTTAAAATATTTGTGAATTATTTAAATATTTATGAATCTATTTTTCATAGACTAAAGAATATTAAGTTATTAATAGTTATTGAGCAGTCTTCCCAGGATTGTAACTAAGTTATCAAGAATCAGCTTACAAATAATTGACTTTTTTAGAAGACTTTTAGAAAGAAGTATTTATCTTAAGAGGGAAAAGGTTATAGGATTAGTTCCAAGGACCATACAATACATAAGGCTTATCTTAGGTCTACTCCCACTGCAGCAGATTTTATAGAATTTAAAGACTTACTTGGAATTTTAATTTTGTGGCTTTTTTAGAATGTATTTTCTTATTACTTTAATTGAAAATCATATTTTCCTAAAGTGAGTTTAAGTAGCTTAAGGACATCTTTGAGTAGCAGGCCAAATCTGGTTCTATATTATAAAATTTTAAGTGGAACTTAATGGGAAAATGTGATTCACCCCATTCAGTTCAGTTGATAGAAATCTTTTTCATAGCCAACTTTTCTTTAAATTGTGTATTTCTCTTTAGAGAACAAATGTATTGATCTATAATTTTTGGACATCTGTGAAAATGAAAATTGTAAAGCTCTTTAACTTAAAACTGTAAGACTTTTTTTTCATTATAAAAATTTCCCTGTGTATGGAAAATTTCCATTTCTCTAATCTTGACTGGAAAAGTCTCTTCTGGGCAATTTAGAAAACTAAAGAAAAGTATTTTATCATCTTCAACAAACATTTATCAAGTACTATGGGAAGGTCATATTACCAGTCCCTTGGAAAAGCTCACACTTATCCTGAGGTGAGACTCCGGGCAACCCCCTGGAAAACAGCCTTGATCCCTGGACTGAGAGAAAGGGAGTTTGAGTAACTAAAGAACCTGTTTTAAAAAAGTACTCAGCTGTTTTGTTTTATACTGACTTGGCAAACTTGGGTAGCCTGTTTTTATACCCCTAGTATGAATGAAACAATAGATTAGGAGGTAGGTAGCTGCTATGGATAATACACATTGATAGCAGCCAAAAGCTATAGAAAGTAGGAGAAAAACTAAAATACAATATACTAACTGACATCCTCAGGGATAGCTCCATATCGTCAATAGAGTTTGTACCAAAATTCACTCATTCCATTTGGCAAATTATTTCAGGATGTGGGCTGTGGGATCAGACAGGCCTGGGTTCTAATCTCAGAATACCACCTGCTGATACATTTATGAGTAATTTGCTTAACCATTCAAGCTGAGCTTTTCAGAAATACCATGAAGCAATTACAAAACAAACAAACTGGCAAGATACCTATCACAAATACAACAAAAGTCAAAATCCTTTATGTATAAATTGTTTGGAAGAACACACAAGAGTCCTTTGTAAAAGAATAAAGAATAATGTCATTCAGGTCACAAAAGAAAAAACAAGGCAGTTAATGAATGTGGAATACTGTCCTCCCTCACCTAGTGATCCAAAAATTCAAAATAAAGACAACATAGTACTTGCATCAGAGTTCAATTAGCAGGACAGTGAAACTATATAAACTCTAAATGCCGAGGCTCACAACAGGAGAAAAGACAGAGATCCAAAGGAAAAACAAAAATGACTGCTTGTAGAACAGTCATCGTAACAGTAAGGTTAGAAAACGCTGATACACACACAGTTCTCTTAATAAGGTAGCTCCCAACTTATGCCTCACAGTGGCCCTCAAACTATTGGTAGCAAAGAAGGTTTCTGGTAAGGGACTCCCTGTCACTGTTATGGGTCATTGTGTTACCACTCTTTGACCCCAGAAAAGGTTCTAGTTTCTTAGGGCTGGCAACATTTGCACTTAAATTTCTATTCTCCCTTTCTTAGACTACTCTGCTGTCTGTCGTCTTCATTATTTGGAAGCTAAATTCTTGCTCTTTCAACATCATACAGAATCATTACAGTTACAGCTTCTCTTCACAAACAAACAGCTTGACATAGCTTGAGACTTCTACCTCACTTCCTGATCCTACTTGTCTACTGCAGCTTTGGCCTGCATTATTGTTAATTATTATTGCATGATTTACACTTGAGTTTTTACTTGGGATTGTGGGAGGTTTTTTTAAATAGAAAAAAAGTTTAAAGTTGGCAGAGTAGAAAATATTTGTTTATTTTCATTAATGCCTTTGTCCTTTCTCTGTTTCAAGTGATCACCTGTGGTTTACGCTGTCTGGCGGCCTCAATTCTGTGTTAGTTTGGGCCTGAAAATGTTACTGGTATGGAAAACATTTTTTGGAGCTTTAGCATCATCAGCAAGATTCTCTTTTCACTCGAATGGCTGAGGGAGAAATTCCATTTGATCTGAAATTCCAGTGTTCTGAGGGACTTGATCTATGTCAAAGCATTTCATGATTTTTTGTTTGTTAAGATAAAATGTGAAGTATAGTCCTTTATTCATTCAACCAGCATATTTTGAGTGCCAGATACTCTACTTAAAAAAACACTGTATTAGTGGGGGTAGGGAGTTGTAGAATAAGGATCGAGATGTCCAACTCTCAAAAAAATACAGTTTACTGGTAGAGACGAGCACAGATATAACTAGCTGGAATAGGCTGATGAATTCTGTGCTGGCAGTGTGCACACTGAAACCATAGGAGCCCAGCCAGAGAAATAGAGCTCTGTCTGCTAGAGGGTCCAAGCACTCACACAAGAGGTGGCTTTTGACTAGAACATTGGAAGAAGAATAAAATGTTTCCAGGAGGTAAAGGAGAGGATGGGCATATCAGGCAGAAGGCATTTGTGGGCACTGTGAGTGGACCAATGTAGGTGTGTAGTCGTGAGTGAGCCTGGCTGTAGCTCGGTCATGTGCCAGAATTTAGGTAGGTAAGAGGTAATGATCCAGAAGGATTTCACATCCTCAAAAACAAAAAATTCTTGTTTTTTAGTATGTTCTCTTTTGCTGGGCCCTAGACACAGAGCTTATTGTGTGTTTAGGGTATAGCCGATGCCCCTCTGGATCCCTCAGCTCCCTAGCCAGCTGTGTTCACTTCTCTCTTCACACATTATGTTGACAGCATTTTTCCTGTTCACTCAGCCACAGTGCTGGCCTGCAGAGGCAACAATTTAAAGAAGCCCATGCCGGTGCACCACCCACAGTCACACAGATACACGGTTTTGTCTTCCCTTCCACTATTCCTGATACAAGTTGAGCCCTGGGAGACACTTTCTAAATATTTAGTGCCTTTTGGGGGTGGGCGGAGCCCACACACTAAAGTATTACAGACACATGTATTCATAAAACTGAACTAAGTCAACGTGGAAAGGGACACAATAAATTGTTTAAAAAGAGAGAAGTATGTGGTACATTGTAATGAAATAGTGAGTGTGGGCAAATGAGCAAAGGATGTAATTTGGTGGGTGTTAGAAAGTGACAGTGGTGAGTAGGAAAGTTTGGAAATACAGAAACTTGTGGTTGAAGAGTTGTCAGAATCTGGTACGTGAAAGATTTCTACTATCCATGCTTTTTTTTTCTTTTAATTTAATGTTATTTAGTAAAATTTCTGGAGACTACTACAAAGTTAAAATTATTAGGCGAGGTTATCTTTGAGTTTATTAGTGGTGGTTTATAATTGTGATGTTCCCAAGTTTTCCAGTTGTTAAGAGCCAGCTTTTCAACAGATTACTATTATAGGAAAATCTCATAACTGAGAAATTGTTTAAACCAGCTAGACATCTTTAGGGAATTCTGGGTAGGCAGTATTCTTTTTAAGTGGCTTATAAAGCATGTGAAATATGTCATTGTGGGGCAAAGAGCACCTGTCCAACCATTGCCCTTTTTTGGGGAGGGGCTCTAGTTGATATATTCTTGTTTTGAGTTTCCTGAACCCCAGGGCTGCTCTGTGACCACTAGGGCTCTTGAGGTGGCTCTAGAGGTCTAGATTGGGGCTGGAGGAACCCACAGATCCACTCAGGGCTTGAGCAGGTGTCTACTACAAAAGACTCCAGAGCTTGGATGTGGGATGGTTAGAGTTGGTCTGGGAATCAGTGTAAAGCAGAAATTAGATATAGATTAGATAAAGACACACCAATTTATTTTTCCAATTTTCAGAGTCTTTGCCCAAAGGTCCTTCTTTCTTTTATTCTGGAACTACTTAGAACCCAAAATTTCCTTCCACTCTTCAAGCAAGGGTCAGCCAGAGCTCAGAGGCAGACCTGTCCAGGATCCTATCTTGAAGCCCCGTGGGCAGTGCTGAGCCCTGCATTCTCAGTAGAAAAGGGAACACAAGTGGGTGTGTCCTTTTTGGCACTGCTCCTCCTCCAGTTTGTTCTTTTGCGGTCAAAGAATCTTGCACAGCAGTTACTCAATGTCAAGCCAGCACAGCTGCAGCTAATTTAGCCACGCATCTGTTGAGTGAGGTACTATTTCCATTTTGCAATTGGGGTAAACTGAGGGAGGAGATCTTTAATTATTTGACTGAAAGCGAGAGATAGGCTCTGATAGATCTAGGACCAAACAGTGGCACATCCTTGTTTGCTTTCAATTTCAAACAGATTTCTCTAGATTATACTGTTTCCTGCACCCTTCATTAGCATAAGTTTAAATTTTAGTTATTGCAACCATTTCTTCCGCCCAACTACCAATTCCTAAAATGAACACCAGTGGTTTCAAAGGAAGCCTTTTGAACTTATGATCAAGTGGCTAAGAGTTGCAGTTGTTTAAACAGAAATTATTTCAAACTTTGAAACGTCATTTCTTTTTGCTTTCTCTCATGCTCCCTCCAGTAAGTGTTTAGGCCAAGATGAAGAAAGTACCATTTTTGGGCTCTGAGTACATGACTCACACCTAGGCAGTAAAGGTAAAGGGTATCTGAAATGTACTTTCTGCAGAAGGATGCTTGTGAGCAACCAGAACCCGCATAATACATAGATTCCAGAGTCAGACGGACATGGGTTTGAAGCCAACCTCCAGTACTTACTAGTTGTATAATATTAAACAAGTTCTGTAACCTCTCTGTGCCTCAGTTTTGTCACCTGTGAACCAGGCATAAAGACAGTTGTAAGGATGGAGTTAAAACGTGTACCACGCTGAGCGCAGTAGCTGGCACACACACGGAGGAAGCAGCCAGTGCCTGAGAGCCCGTACCACCTGGCCTGCCTGGGTCGGCCTCATCCGAAGCACTGCTAAGCGTATTACCTTGTTTCCTTTTCCTACCAACCAGCCAGGTAATCCTCTTCCTTCCATGGCCAGAACAGTGTTAGCTGAACATTTGAATTTTTAAGCATCTTGACTGAATGTGACACTGCATTGGTGACATTTTGATAACTGTCACTGCATGGTTTAGTTCCAGCATTTTTCAGCACATTCAGAAGCATCAACCTTTACATGTTGGGGCTTCTCCAGCAGCAATTATAGCCACAAATGAAGGAAAGCTATACATGTTCCCATAAAATATCATTGAGATTTGTGTCACAGGCCTCTGGTGACAAAGATTTGTTTAACTTCTAGCTGTCAGCTTTTTTTCCCTTCAGATAAAATTAAACTGGAGTAACCATTTAATAATCTATAAGAATAAATTGGTTTTTCAATTACAATTCTATAGAAAATCAAAACAGGTACCAAATATCTTTATTTATAAACCTTTTTTTAAATCATGAATATGTGGACAGATGAAGTGGGGTCCCCTAAAGAAAAAATGTTGGAATTGTGTTTTTTGGCCAGTTTATGGCAATTTCCCCCTGCTGAAATCTTTGCTCTTCCCTGCAAGCCTTCTCAGCCAGTAGCTACTCTGCTTTCTCTGTGACCTTCTTCTGAAAGTAAAGCTCTGATTGTTGGTACTGGTTACAGCCAACTCAGTAGGTAGACCAGGATAAGTTTTATAATTAGTTTTCTTAACAGCTCCAACTGACCACTCTGGAAATAATTCTATTAAATGTGGCCTCTTGTGTTTATGGGGTAAGTCAGTAACTGGCTATATGGGAGGCTTTAGAGATGTAGAAAGCTATCTGCTATGAGAAAGAAAGAGCATTTTTCTGTACTTGAGGCAGACCCAGAAAATGTACATCTAGGGGGGAAAAATCACATATGATTTAGATGATCAGGGCACCATGGTTATTATAACTTGTGTAGTTACATGGAGCTAGAAGCAAAGGTCTAGGAAAAGAGCATAAGGCAGTCACCCTGCCCGATATTCCATATATTAATGACATGAGAATAAGGAAAAACAGATCACTGGGCTTTAGGAAGACAAAAGGGAAGTGAATTGGATGGCAGAGCAAGAGAAATTTTGACCACAGCCAAAAAGAAAGACGAAGGGTGAGGCAAAGTCTGTTCCCAACTTGACCCAATGTGTTCCTGAGTGAAAGTTGTGTAAGCTGGGCGGGGCTGACAAAACTGGTCAGAGGGCTCAGAAGTGGACCCACGAGGCCCAGATTCGAAGGTGAGGCAATCTGGTGTCATGAGAATGGGAATTGAGGCCACCCACCCATTGGGGGTGTTTCCCACAGGGTACTGCCCCCTGAAAATTGCTGGACTGTTCCCATCTAGCTTCATCTCTCAGCCCACACTTTTCACCTGTACTCAGTCAGGGAGGCGGAAACTAACAGGTGATACCGGAGATTGGGGAAGAATTTTCCCTTGGCCATCTCTTCTAAACAGAAACCCCTAGACTCAGTGATGATTGCAAGGGGTACATCTGGCACAAAGATACAGACTCTTTCAACTTGTTTTACTTAACATCTTGATACCAGGGATTGCAGGGATGGAAAACAAATGCCAATCTCTCTGAACGTGACCTGTCTGGCCACTTTCATGTAGGTGGTAAGAATATAGCATATAGCGCTGATGTAAACCTGTACAAATAGGGCAAGGTGGTCTGCATGTACGTACGTATGATTGGTATTTGCCCTTGGCTCCTTTGTGGGTTCTATTGTGTCAAACACAACTAAGTGAGAGTTACCCCTCTCAGGCCCACCTGAAACTAGTGGAGCGCATCGTGGCCTGGAATCGGCCTCTGGCTGGGCCGCTTTCTGGGCTCTTAGAGCAGTGGAAGCACAAATATAAACCTCAGGCAAATAAGGACACATAGGCCGCAGAGCCTGTCAAGGGCTCTGTCGTTCCGAATGAACAGATGTTTATCCCACAACATTTTTCTTCTTGGGGTTTGTCCAATGCATTAAAAAAAAAAGCTGTTTATACTAATTATTCCCTTTTGCTGCCTTTGTTTTGTTTTGCTCTTTCCTTTTTCCCATACATTAAGAACTGTTCGTGTGAGGAAACTGCCCAGCTGCTTTCTGGAACAGATCCTTCCATAGCTTAAACCGGGAACCCTTTGTTCTTGGATCAGAGTGGAGCTCAGATTGCCTTGTCACGTGTATCTTGGCACTTCTTCCCTGCAGTTTATAGGCTTTAAAAAATCCATTTCTTCTTTACCCCAATGATGATCAGCTTCTATAACTTTTCTTACAGTAAATAACTCCACGTCCCCTCGGTGCTTCAGGTTTGCTCCTGTGGTTCAGCAGTCATTTAGCAATAAGCACATACAAAGTTTGGCAAGTACCATCCCTCTTACTGGGTATTGAAAGAGAACTTCAGCTCTTTTCTCATTCATTGGTTTTTTCATATTTTCATTTATTCACTGATTTCCTTCATTTCAGAAATATTTTTTTAGCTTCTACTGTGCCCCAGGTCTGTGCCCAATGCAGAGGAATCAGTAATGAGCAAAAACAGAGATAGTCCTAGCCTTTAAGGACTCGGCAGTATAGTGGGGGGAAAAACGTGTAAAGAATTAATTGCAACTCAGGGTGATACATGCTATAATAGTAGGGTGTCCAAGGTTCTTTGAGAGCGGAATTGGCTCTGCCTCTGGCATCAAAAATGACTTCACAGAGCACCTGACATGAGTGAGTGTTCTAGACAGAAAGAACAGCATATCCAGAGACAATGAAATAGGAAACAATATGTTTGGAAAATGATAGTTAGTTTCTTGGGGTCAGTATCTAGGATGCCAAAATGGGATATGTAGGAGATGAAGCCGGAAAATTAAGATGGATAGCCAGATTGTTAAGGTCATTTTGCATGCCATGTTTAAAAATTTAGGGTATGTGTTATAGAAAATGGTGGTGGGTGGTGCACAGTGAAGGCTTTTAAGCATAGAAAATATATACTTAGTGTTATAAGCTGAATTGTGTTCTTCCAAAATTTGTTTATTTAGGTGCTAACCCCCAGTGTGTCAGAATGTGACTCTATTTGGAAAAGGCATTTTAAAAGAGGTAATTAAGTTAAAATGAGGCCATTGAAGTGGGCTCTAATCCAATATGACTAGAGTCCTTAATAAAAAGACAAAATTAGGGCACAGACACTCACAGAAGGAAAACCATGTGAAGAAACAAGGAGAACAAGGCCATTAGGAGCCAAAGAGAGAGGCCTCAGGAAAAAACCAACCCTGCCAACACCTTGATCTTGGACTTCTAGCCTCCAGAACTGTGAATAAATGAAGTTCTGTTGTTTAAGCCAATGACAGGTGAAAAAGTTTCCAAAAGAATGTTTGAGTAGCTTAACAAAAAGGAAAACATTTTTAAGTATCCTTGAGGATTTTAGAAATAGGTTTGTTCATAAGTAATCCATGTATTTAATGACAGGTCATTTTTATCTATTTGTTTAAGCAGTTTGCTAAGTCCCATTGGTAGATAACACTTTGTTGGCTGAGATTCGGTTACTCTGTATATTCCAAAATAGTTACTCTATAGTGCTTATAAAATCTAGAAAATAGTAATGTTCAGAAGAATTTCTACATTTCTACCCCATGAGGTGGGTAGCATTAATATCTTATTTATTATTGATGATGAAACAGAGCTTAAGAGAAGTAAATGATTTTTCCCAAGACCGCAGAGCTAGTAAGTCAGAGTCAGATTCTTCTATTTATCAGAATAAATGAGATTTTTCATTAATACTTGGAAAGACTGACTTGGGCCGCATCCAAAGGCTTTTTGTTACAGAAGAACTCCAGGAAGCCAGAGTAACCCATTTTCCCCTAAAAGGTGTTCCTGTGGTCTAGACTCGGAAGATACCTTTAAAAAGTTCCGGCATGGTGTTAAACCATTTTATTATAAAGGGCCAGAATTGCCTGTGTAGGAGGGATAAAATATAATCTTTCTATCTTTGGCTAGTATAAAAGTTGTATACTTGTACCAAATTAAACAATTTAGCCAGAATCTGATTTTCTTGGAATGCCGTCACTCATAGGCTGGCATCGTGTAACCAGAGTACATTTGGTACTTTTATAAGGATTGACCTGCGACTTCTGGAAGTCTGCCTGCGGCTTAGTGTGGTAACATGGAAGTTTGGCAGTCTGCTTTGTATAGGCAACGACCACTATGGCTATGAGTTTTTTCCTTTCATTTATTCCAAATTCTCCCCCATTTTGAGCTCTTGAAGGCAGTGAGGGGTGTGGGAGGTGGCTGGGAAACATGTAAACATGAAATGGTTTATGGCCCAAAGTCTTTATTACCTTTTTGTCCAATGTATTGTTGAAAATTATCAGTTTGATTCTTAGAGGACAAGAAGCTTAGTTCTGAGCAAGTTTCTAATCTCTGAAACTTGTATCTTAAATGGCTTTGAAGGACCTGCCTAAAAGTTGAATGATTTCAAGTCAGACCTGAAATGGAGACGGGAAGATATTAGTAGCCTCACATTTTTTCCTCCATGTTCTCTCTGGGCACAGATCTAGTGCCTCCCTTGATGTCTCAAGATACTTAGTCTCACTTCTGGTCCCCAAATCAGTTAATTCAACCAAACTTTCAGAAAGACAGTGACACTGTAAGTGGTGTTGAGTTTTATTACTCAGCATGTGTTGGTTTGACACTAATAGCCTCTTTCTTCTTTCTTTGTGGGGTGATGGGGCTCCTGAGCAAACTGCTGATTTAGCTTAGCTCCAATATGGGCTTCTTCTTATCGTACTACTCAAATTGAAGACCTGGTGAGCTCTATTTTATTATGGGTTTATTTAAAACTTTACTTCTTTTTAATTACCAGTAAGGATTGTGGGGTAGTTTTTAGGAGCCGTTCTGAGCCATGTATTGAATTTTTATTTCAGGTTGTGGCAACAAAGTAAGCCTGAAACACACTACTTTAATTTTTGTCATAGGTGTCTTCAGTTACGGCAGAAAAAAATCATTTATGTTTTTAAGGGTATTTTTATTTTCTAAGTAGGCCCAATATCGGTAGCAATGTTCCTTGTTACCCATTCTAGAAGATAACTTGACAATATGTCTTAAAAACTTTTAAATAGATACAAATGTATTGTTTCAGGATTTCAGTATATTCAGGTAATTCTAACCTGGAGGAGGACTTTATAGCTTACAAGCATTTGTTCACCTATCTTTATGTTCTTTATGACCTCCTCAACGAAACAATCTAAATACCTAGCAATAGGGGGTTAGGTAAGTATATTATGGCATATCAGGATAATAGAATCCTGTGAGCCATTTTTAAAAGTAACTAATGGCATAGAAATATATTTATAATATAGGGCATTCTGAAAATCTTGGTACTGTTTTAAGCTTTAATAACTTTAGGATTATAAATGTTTCAGATTTTCAAAAAATATTTGAAAGTTTCATTATTTAAATCTCTTTTATGCTTATTTCACTTCATAAAGTTTGGATAATTTTTCATTGTTTTCTTTCAGGTAACATTTTGTCAGACAGACCTAAACAAAAAATTAAAATTAAAAGTTTATCTGAAATTTTACAAGAATTGTATGTTTTATGATCTTAAGTACAAAAATTATAAAACAAAAGATAAGTAGGGGTAACAGTTTATTAAAGCAGACTTTTTAAGCAATGTGTGCAGTTTGATTCCGATTGTGTAAAAAATATATATACTTGCATGTACTGGAAATAAAAAAGGGAGGCTGTACATCAAAATTGATAATGGTTTTCTGTGGAATGTTGGGATAATGAATTATTTTAAGCTTCCTCTGTGTTATTCTCTATTTTTCAAGCTTTCTGCAATGAACATGCAATACTTCTTTTCAGAAAAATGTTATTCAAATACTCTAAAGAATAGAGCCAATATTTTGACTTCTCTGATATTTGAAGTATCACAATTGGAATGTGTAAAAAGCTAGCAATATTAACTCCATCTACCAATCCCATTAAAGTAATTAACTTAGCTATTAACGCTAAAAATAAAGAACAATTAAAATATAAGAAATATTCCTCTCAGATAACTAAATGCTATATGCTCCATGTCCTTATGTTTGATTGATAGTATCACATTTCTCAAAGTTATTTTTAGATGTTTGTGACCTACAACAGAACCATCTAAACTTCTATAGAACCATGAACTTTAAAAGAGAGGTTAAAGGGCTTTGTTAGTATTGTTTCATATTTTATAGTTCTAAGAGATTAAACAGATTCATGAGAACAAATTATAAAGTAGAAGCTGTAAAGAATTTAACTTTGCAAGAGGTTCATTTCTCCCTCATATTTTAAAATGTTTTTAAAAGAAATACCAAACAGTATATCCATAGAAGGATGTCCAAAAAATTTTTTGAGAAAACAATATAAAAGGATGCACAAAGGAAAGTACATTTCCTACAACCCCTGACCCCTTAGACTTCCAGTTCCCACCCCCAGAGATCTCCAGGGATGTGTGTCCTTCATGGATATACACATGTACACAACTATCTCCTTTCTGTCACACGTACGGTATAATACAATCCACAGTATACTGCAGCATCCTTCTTTTTTTTAACCTAAGAATGCATTGTGGAGATTGCTTCTTACTAAGCCAGGTAGGCTCGCTGGATGGTTATAACATAATGTATTCACCAAATCCTTGTTGATGGACATACGAGTTTTCCGTTTTTGTTTTCAGTCTTTTGCTACTGTCACTAACAATGAATATATGTACATGCTGAACAATACTGGTGTAACAGCCTCATCTGTCAGATGATGAGAGGCGGTGGTGGGATTCTTGTATTCCTATAGTACTTTTAGTTTTCAGAGCTTTTCCCATACACTACCTTATTTGCCACATTTGTTTTGCCCTCGCGAATGCTTAGTTCTCCAGTGCTGGAGGTGGTCAACCACCACACACATTTACAAGGTCGCTGTGGAGAGAGAATCGCTTATTTAAGGATTGTGGGTGCCTTCTGGTAGGGAGTAGACAGGTGAGGCAGTCCATTCTTGCTTTCCTGTCCAATAGGTCTTCCCACAGTAAAGGCATATTGTGTTTAGAAGTTGATGTTTTAACTTTTACTAACTGAAGACGGGAAGAACAGAAAAAATTTCGTTATGTTCTCATTGTTTTCCATGTTTAGTGCCCTATGCTCATTTCTAATAATGGACTGTTGTGATTGAGAATTTCATTTACCCCTTGCTGAGGGCACCTCCCAATTCTATATGAATTAATAAATTTTGTCATTGATACCAGGGCTGGATCTTCTAGGGTATATGTAGTATCTGCAGAGTTTAGAGATTCTTAAGAGACATGTCAAAGAAAGTTATAAATTGGGACCTTGTTTTCTTCAGATTTTTTAATTAATTGCATTTTCTTCTCATTAAGCTAACTTAGAAACAATGGCTACTTGATTTCTATATGTGTATGTATAATTTTAGAACAAAGGACTTTCTTAACATGTTATGTGCTCTTCAGAGTTTAGTTCAGGGATGTGATCAAAGGGAATAGAAAAGCCAGAGAAACTCAGTTAATGTAACCCTGTTAAAGATTACCTACCTCTTCTGTGTTTTGTTTTGTTTTGTTTTGAGGTGTGTATGTGTGCTTACATCGTCTAGCATACTATCCTTCATAGACTCGACCTTTTTTTTTTCTGGCAGCTGAGAGCATGATGCGATGAGTACATTTATTCAGGCCTTTGAGAATCCCATCTGCAATAAGATGCATTGTCCTCCCTCCTCCTAATTGTCTGATACTCATGTTCATTTTTCTCATCAAAAAGACAACAGATCCTTACAAGGTGTTCGGAGGATCTCCTCTGAATGGTTACAGAGCAGGGGTGGGGGTGTTACAGCATCTCATGCTCACACACACACCGCGCTTTAGCCCCAACGCACCTACCCGGCATGTATCTGCTCCCCTGCTCTGTTTCAGTGGCTCCTTTGGAGAAGAGCACTAGAAGCAGACTGGCCAGAAGTCTGGGGCTGTGGCTCTGCTTTGATATGGCTTTTTTCTCTGGACATCCGGGAGCTGTTCTTTGTATCAGCTTATACTTCCCTGCAAAGAAAACCTTGTCTCAACAAGGTGTGGCTGTTCTCAGAGTCCTCTGTGTGTGTATTATGCAGATGGACAAGGGTTCCTGGACTCTCTTGTTGAGTAGCAGAAGAAATCAAAGTTTAGAGTATCCTTAACAGAGCATTCTAAATATGCTTTCTGGGCTTTGATAATTTAAAATACAGAAACTTTAAAAAATTTAAAGCCTCACATAACTGTCAGCTCAGGCTGCCATAACAGAATACCATAGAATGGGTGAGTTAAACAGCAGAAATGTATTTCTCACAGTTCTGGAGGCTGGGAAATCCAAGTTCAAGGTGCAGTGTGGTCAGTGTCTAGTGAGGGCTCTCTTTCTGGCTTACAGATGGCTGCCTTCCTGCTGTCTTCTTCATGTGGCAGAGAAAGCAAGCTCTCCAGGTCTCTTCCTTTGAGGGCACTAATCACATCAGACCAGGGCCTTACCCTTATGACTTTGTGTCACCTCAAGGCCCCATCTCCAAATACCGTCGCATTCAACATGAATTTGAGGGGGGCACAGACATTCATTTCTTGCTTGAGTTAGCCTTGTGAGGTTGCCTTGGTTGCCATTTACTTTTGACCCTAATTGAGCAAAAACTGACTAATGATATATAAATGAGTGACTTCATGTACTTTTTCCCTACTTTGGTGTGTACAATTCACTGCATAGTTCAAGCCTCTAGACCTCACAAGACTTCAGGTAAGGACCAGGTAGGTTGCTAGACACACAGATCCAATTAGCCCTGGGAAGGGGTGAAGAGGGGATTTTTAAGATCCTCCATCTGGGATGTGCTAGGGTTCAAAGCACTGGGAAGGTGTACTTGAAGTCATTGAAGCAACCACAGTGGCCCAGCATAGCTCCAGTGGTCCGACTCCTGGCTTGCTGAGTGCAGCAGGGGCCAACGCTTATGAGTCACACAGAGTGTGGCTTTAATGTGTGCAGACTAACTTCATGCTGGGGCCACAGCATCCCTGATCTTACCTTGCTGTTTTTAGATTTTTAACTCAGTCAGGTCTGGTTGTTGGATTGGTGTGATATTGTCATTTCTGTTTGACTCATCAGTGCATTACCTGACAATGCGCTGCCAAGAAACCAACGACAGCTCTGTGTTGCCAGTGAAAATTTCTGGCAGCTGGAAACATTCTGTGGTACAGGTTGGTACATGACCTTTGGATTTACGAACCTTGGATATAATTAAGGAGAAAACAAAAAGCAAGGAGAAGATTGAGAAATAGAATTTTAAAAGGTTAAGAGAATAAGGAAGATGAAGAAAAAGATTAACTATAAACTCCTTTGTATCATCAAGAGTATCATTTAAACTCCCTGTATACAGGTATTAAGTCAAAAACAAATTGTTAAGAGACAGGATCCCTTGCTTTAAAGTAGAATGATACCTTCCAGCCAATTTGTCTGTGAAGCACTTCTCACTAAAGAGTTTCAATTTTCCCATTAATCTTTATAATAAAACCAGAAATGTGGTTTTCCATTGGACTGTGTTCTAGACCTTTAAGAAGACCTACTCATGCATTCATTTATTCATTCATTAAACATTCATCAAGCACTTACTAGGTACCAGGGTCAGCTCTTGGCACTGGGGATACAGCAGTGGACAGAATAGACAAAAGTTCCTATCCTCATGAACTTTACACTGTAGGTGGTGGAGACTGACAATGAAGTCAAAAGGAGATATGGAGAAAAATAAAGCAGGGAAGGGAGATAGGGTGTGGGGGTGGGGTGCACAATGACGTTGCTCTTTTGGATAGGGTAGTCGGGAAAAAGTCTCACTGAGAAAGTGACATTTGAGCAGAAGGAAGTGCAAGAGAGCCACACATATATCTGGGGGAGGAGTGCTGTGGGGAGAGAAGCAGCAAGCACAAGGCCTGGGATGGGTGTGTGCTGGGTGTGATCAAGGATCTGCAGGGAACCCAATGTGGCTGAAGCAGAGTGTGTATGCTTGAGTCTGGGGTTGTGGCAGTGGGGATGATGGATGATGTGATTTTATCATTTTAACAAAATCACTCTGACTGCTGTTATGCCAATAGATGAAAGGGACAAGGGTGGAAGTCAGGAAACCAGTTAAGAGGTTCCTGCAAGAATCCAGGTGAACAAAGAAAAAAACTGAAGGAACCAAACAGCAGCAGACTCACAGAACCCAAGAACAGACTAATAGTTACCAAAGGGAAAGGGACTGGGGAAAATGGGCAGGAAGGGAAGGGTAAGAAGGAAAAAGGGGCATTACGATTAGCAGATGTAATGTTGGGGGGGCACGGGGCGGGCAGTACAACTCAGAGAAGACAAGTAGTGATTCTATAGCATCTCACTACGCTGATGGACAGTGACTGTAATGGGGTTGGTGGGGGGGACCTGATGAAGGGGTAGTTTAATAATCGTAATATTGCACATGTAATTGTAAATTAATGATAATAAAAAAAAAAGAATCCAGGTGAGAGGGGATGGTAGCTCTGAGCAGAGTGACAGCAGTAGAAGTAATAATGAATGGCAGGTTTCTGAATATTTGGGGGCAGGGGAGGGTTTGCTGAGGGGGTTGGGTGTGGGGTGAGGACGGGAGTAGGGTAATGGCAAGGCTTTGGTCTTTATTGGCTCATCTAGAAGAATGGGGTTGCCCTTTACTGGAATCAAAAGCACCGCAGGTACAGCAGGTTGAAGGGAAAAGATCGGGAGTTCGGTTTTAGATGCATTAAGCTCGAGATGTCTGATAGATCTCCAAGTGGATATGTCAGTTAGACAGCTGGATATATGAATCTGGAGCTCAAGTGAGCGTTCTGAGCAGGAGGTACATCCCTGAGAGCAGTTGGGAGATAGGTGGCATTTAAAGTCTTGAAAGTATATAAGCTCATTTAGTGAGCAAGTGGAAGACAGAGAAGAGAAGACCAAATCTGAGCTCTGGAGCTCCGACATGAAGCAGCCCAGAGCAAAAGTGAGAGTTTAGGTCAGGGGTCAGCACACTTTTTCTGGAAAGGACCACATAGTAAATACTTTATGCCTTGTAGGCCAACTATTCAACTCTGCCAGTATAGTACAAAAGCAACCATAGAAAATATATAAACTAATGAACATGGCTCTGTCCAGTAAAGCTTTACAAAACAGGCAGCAGTCTGGATTTTGCCCATGGGCCATAATTTGTTAGCCTTTGGTAAATCCCAGCACTTGTCTTTATGCCAGGATGAGGAAACTATGGAACAGAGACATGCTTCCCATGTTTAGAGTCACACACAGTAGATGGCAGTGGTGGGACTAGAATTATGAAGGTCAGTATCAGAAAGGATTTATATCTGTATTGTAGTTCAGGGTTCCCAGCCTTTAAACAGAAGACCAAATAGTTGGTGTGGGGGTGGGGGGGAATCTGCTGTGGAGTTGTTGCAAATTCATATGTACACCAACTGTTGTTTGCAGACTACATAAATAATGTCTAACATCTGCATACTATTACTTTAAAAATGAGTACAGACTCTTCTGTGATTAATAAATTGGAATTTAATTTCAGCTGTCACTGCACCAGAAGTATCATTTTTATCCTTGTATATTTTCTAATTGCACAAATTCTTAAAGTATAGCTGCTGTCATTTGGTAAGTCTGTCTTTTAGGGTTTCCAGGTCAAATTCCAACATGGAGGGGGTGTTCCCCTACAAACACCAACAAGCAGTTCTCAGACATCCTGAAGCGTGTCTGAGAATTCAACTCAGTTCTGCCACTATCTACCCTGAGATAATATCAGACTCCACAGGTTAAGGGATCAGTCCTACCGCTTGTCCCCAACTTCAGGTGCCAGATGTAAGCCCCAGGCTTTTACCTGTGCTTCTGACCAATGAGGGTTCAAGGATCTCCTTCTTAGGTTTGATTAATTTGCTAGAGTGGCTCACAGAACTCAGGGAAATACTTATGTTTACCAGTTTGTTAAAGGATATGATAAAGGATACCACGAATCAACAGCCAGATGAAGAGAAATACAGGGCTGGGTCCTGAAAAAAAAGGAGCTTGGTACCTGGCTGGGTGGCCCAGTGAAAGTGTTCTGGCTCCCCAAGCATGGGAGCTTTCTGAAAAAAGGACCAAAAAGCTGTCCTCTTGGATTTTTATGGCAGAATCATGATTGACTAAGTCATTGGCCATTGGCTGACTTAACATAAAGGCTAGAGCTCTCCTCTCTCCCAGGACAGGGATGTCAGGTTGTAGGATTTAAAGTTCCAACCTTTTATTTTATTTTATTTTTACTAAGGTATCATTGATACACATTCTTATGAAGGTTTCACGTGAACAACATTGTGGTCACTACATTCACTCATATTATCAAGTACCCGCCCCCACTTACCCCATTGCAGTCATTGTCCATCAGCGTAGTAAGATACTATAGAGTCACTGCTTGTCTTTGCTGTGCTATACTGCCTTCCCTGTGACCCCCCTACATTATGTTCCCTTCTCCCTCCCTCCCCACTCGCCCTCCCCACCCCCTTTCCCTTTGGAAACCACTAGTCCCTTCTTGGAGTCTGTGAGTCTGATGCTGTTTTGTTCCTTCAGTTTTGCTTTGTTGTTAAACTCTACAAATGACTGAAATCATTTGGAACTTGTTTTTCTCTGCCTGGCTTATTTCACTGAGCATAATACCCTCTAGCTCCATCCATGTTGGTGCAAATGGTAGGATTTGTTTTCTTCTTATGGCTGAATAATATTCCATTTTGTATATGTACCACATCTTCTTTATCCATTCATCCACTGATGGACACTTAGATTGCTTCCATTTCTTGGCTATTGTAAACAGTGCTGCTTGTTTTCTTCAGGTATATTCCTAAGAGTGGGATTCCTGGGTCAAATGGTATTTCTATTTTTAGTTTTTTGAGAAACCTCCATATTGCTTTCCACAATGGTTGAACTAATTTACTTTCCCACCAGCAGTGTAGGAGGGTTCCTCTTTCTCTGCATCCTTGCCAGCATTTGTTGTTCCTTGTCTTTTGGATGTTGGCCATCCTAACTGGTATGAGGTGATATCTCAGTGGGGTTTTAATTTACATTTACCTGATAATTAGTGATGTGGAGCATCTTTTCATGTGCCTGTTGGCCATCTGAATTTCTCCTTCGGAGAAGTGTCTGTTCCCATCCCCTGCCCATTTTTTAATTGGGTTATTTGCTTTTTAGGTGTTGAGGCTTGTGAGCTCTTTATATATTTTGGATGTCAACCCCTTATCACATATGTCATTTACAAATATATTCTCCCATACTGTAGAATGCCTTTTTGTTCTGCTGATGGTGTCCTTTGCTGCACAGAAGCTTTTTAGTTTGATGTAATTCCATTTGTTCATTTTTGCTTTTGTTTCCCTTGCCTGAGGAGATGTGTTCATGAAAAAGTTGCTCATGTTTATATTCAGGAGATTTTTGCCTATGTTTTCTTCTAAGAGTTTTATGGTTTCATGACTTACACTCTGGTCTTTGATCCATTTCGAGTTTACTTTTGTGTATGGAGTTAGACAGTAATCCAGTTTCATTCTCTTATATGTAGCTGTCCAGTTTTGCCAACACCACTTGTTGAGGAGGCTGTCATTTTCCCATTGTATATCCATGGCTCCTTTATCATATGTTAATTGGCCATATATGTGTGGGTTTATATCTGGGCTCTCTATTCTATTTCATTAGTCTATGGGTCTGTTCTTGTGCCAGTACCAAATTGTCTTGATTACTGTTGCAACCTTTTATTTTAATCGCATGGTTTATCCTCCTGGCAACCAGCCCTCGTCCTTGGGTGGTGTCCATAAGTCACCTTTGTTAATAACAAAACACCCATTTTGCCTTTATAGCTCTGAAGTGTTTTCAGGAACTGTTAATGAAGGCCAAATATAGCTGAGAAATATGTATTTGGTCATCTGAATGAATCATTACATCACAGTCTGAGAGAAGTTTTGATGTGTTAAAATATCCCTCATACTTGAAAAGGTTGGGAAACATGAATCTAGTCTGACATCCCCATTTACTTTTACAGGCTAGGATGCTGAAATCCAGCAAAGTTACCTGGCCGCCTTACAGTCACGGAGATTGTCAGATGTAAAGGAGGGACTGGATCCTATCTGGTTCTTTTGGATTCAAAACTAAGTGTTGTTTTTGTTGTTGTTTTTAAAATATGTCATTTACAGCTCCCATTAATCCAAAACATCCCTGTGAATCAGGAAATTTCACAAAGTACATTTTTCCCCCTCCAGTCAAATGAAGGTCATAGAATAATAAGGCATGAAGTGAGCAAGCAAGAGTGACACGTTATGACAAGTGATTGAGCCTGGTTTCACTTTAGAAAAGGCTCAGCATTTCTCCCACCTAGAAGCCACCTTTTCGTGGAGCCACTCACTGGTTAGACAGCATCTAAACAAGCCTAACGGGTGTTCACTCCGTTATAATGCAGACATACTGTCAAACCAGCCACACAGCTTTTCATGTTACTTGTGGATAGAAGATGCAACCCCAAAATAAAAAGTACACTGATTTGTTTGTGAGAACTGAGGGCAGACGCCAACATCTGCTAACCAAATGGTGATGGTATACAAAATGCACCTCCTGTGTATGTTTTTGTGTTTTTCTTTTCCATAGCTTTTTTTTTTAAGAAAGAATTTATTTCTCTTGGGAAAGCCTAACACTAGAGAGTCACAATAGAGTTATTTGCTCACAGAGATGCACACATAACTCTTTCCTTCATACTTGTATTCACATAAAACTAAACTGATCTGTTGAGCAGTAAAGTTTGTATTTGGGCACAAGATGTTAAGTGTACACTTGCTCAGCTGGACGAGCAACTCCTTTACTATTGTTAGCCTTCTTTTGTAAACAAAGTAAATCTAAGGCTTACTGGGAACCTTAACCAAAAATCCAGGGCCATGACTTTAAAAGATTACCAAGTCTGTTTTCTATTCAATTATCTCTCTCTCTCTCTCTCTCATCCCAAGTAGTTTTAAAATTCACGAAACAGTGTGTAATGCCTTATATATAAGAGATATTTAATATTAAATAAATCATTGGATGAAGTACACACACTACTTTGTGAGGTAGATTTAATTATTTTATTAAGACTTTATCTTGATAATTTTATCTTTCTTGGTTCATAATGAGATGGAAAAGATTTATGCCTCTACTGTCCTGGGACTTTTGTGCTACTCTTTCATGTTTTTTGAGGCTTAAAAGAATAAATAAGACTATTTAAATCATGGATGACTGTAACCCATTTATGTTGAAAAATGGGTCTTTGAATAGATTGAAAAGAACAAAAAGGCAGGTATATAAGGTGCTTGTCAGCTAAAAAGACCCACCCAGTTGAGAGTAACATTAATGTATCAAAACCTCATTTCTTATTAGAACATAATTATATTACAACAAAATTATGGAAATAAATTCATCTGCCTTACAGACAGAGCCATACACCTGAACCCTAGGTGGGTGTTTGTGTTTGGGTCTGTTTCTAGGTGGAATGATCTCATGTTCTGCCCTTAACCGCAGAATTGTGCAACACTGAAACACACCTGTGTTTTGATCTTTAAAGTCTATCGTGGTTACATGTCAGGCAATTTAGAATAGCTTCATGGATGATCCAGAATGCATGTCTGCCAGAAACATTTCTGGGCACAGTTTTGGAAATGAGTTGGACTCCTGTAATATTAAGCTTCAGCTGCATTGAAAATATATTAGGTTTTGAATTCCAGTCTTTTGCTTGAACTTCTGTCTGAATGCATATTAGTACATAAGTAATCCCCGGGTGGTGGTCAGTACATGTGGTCTTTCCAGTTATTAAAAAGAGTGGACAAACACTTAGTAAAACAAATTACCTGGATCACCACTTTTCTTATTCTCAGTTATTTATCATAAGTTCTTGAAGGTGTTTTTTACCCTTTTCATCATATATTTTTCATAAAAGTTATTTTAAAATGTGATAGTTTAAAGTGCTTGCTAAAAGAGTTAGTTGGTCTTGTCTGGAATATCTTAAAGTAATCTTACTGATTTCTTTCTTTAAAAGCTGGTGAATACCCAAAGGTAGGGTTTAGTGTGGGACTGGTAAAGAGGAGTGGAAGAAAGTTGGAGACAGGCTTCCTTATTTTAAAAGAGAATGACTTATTAATGCAAGTTCACGTATATTTGTCATGTCTGCAAATCCATGGCAGTTCTTACCTTATCCTCCCACCATATTTTCAGGGAAAAATGTTGATGTAGTAATGTTTTAAGTTATTTATTTTATTTGAACTTTTTAATGGGCAACTTCAAAAATACACAAAAGTAGAAAAGTGTATTGAACCTCAGGTGCCCGTCACCTGGCTTCTTTCATCGGTGGTTGTTTCTCACACCCCACTCACTTCCCAGTCCCCACCTCTGCTTCCACACTGGATTATTTTGAAACAAACCCCAAAATGTGTGGTAAGAATTTTCATCTTTATGGGGACATTCTAGGGGGCATTACTATCACACACAGAGAGAGCAAAAGGGAGAGGGGAGTACATTCTCAGGGAGAAAATAAGGAGAGAAGAGGAGAGAGGCAAGTCCAGTTGGCACAGCAGTGAGGAAGGGTGGGAGCGTGTGGGCCAAGGAATCCCACATGTTTAACAGTGGGGAGGTGGCTCTGGTTGTGTGTGTCTGTGGTACTGTGATATGTGAGCCTTGACTGCTGATACTTTCTGTCAAGTGCACCTCCCTGTCTCTCATGAGCGCCTCGGCTGCTCAGCCTGTGTCTTGCCCAGGAGGGTGGCAGCAGCTGGACACTCAGCTCCCAGAGCCGGTAGAGAATGGCCACTAGACTGAGCATCTTGAGGGCAGGAGCCATATCTGTTCTGTGTAGCACTGTTGTGGCTTCCGCAGTGGCTGACGTATACTGGTTGAATGGCTGATAGTGCCATTGGCAGAGCTCTTGCTTGAGTAAGGGAGGAGAAATTTGGAGCCCTTTTCGCATACAGTACCCCTCCACAATGCTCTAAAGATTAAGCAGAGTCACAGGAAGAGTTCATGGGATTCTTTGTGCTTTGAGTCCTTCAGTGTAAAAATTTTTTTTATCTATCCTATCTAGTTTTCTATCTGAAATCTAAAAAAATTCTTGATAATGGCCTCTGGCTTTTACCAACAGAATTGAAACACATGTTGGGGTTATTTTTTTAAAGATGGGTCTGTACTACTTTTGTAATTTAAAAGGACAGGCTTGCCCCTGTGCTACCCCCAGCCTGGGCAGTATTTGCATGTGAATTCTTTGGGCTTGAACCTGAGGGTTGCTTGTTATCAGAAAGCAAATGTAAATCCACCACTGATTGTTCATGTCTTTGGGTCCATAAATGTCAACAAATTATAATGAGGCATGGTGGGTTTTGAACTCATGTTTCTTAATTAATTGTGCTATAATGACACTGTTTATTTTTCCCATTTATACCTATTACTAATTATTTCTATTTTCATTTTTAAGAGAATAGTGGATGGGATACTGTTGGCAATCTCTGTATTGAGTTTTGGTTAAACAGCTGTCTGTCAGATTAATGTTGCATATGATTATCATAGCCATTCACTTACACAGTCTTGGTTCCCTACAGTTTATAATGTGAATCGAGACAGTTGACATGGAGAAACTTAGAAAAGTTGATATTTGCATAAAGTGATAAATTGCAAACATAGACTAGCTCCTAAATATCTTATTTGTAAGTTTGATGTTTGAATCCCTGGACTACATGAATCCTGAGACATGCCACTGTGTGATCTACAACACGATGCCTGCCTCATGCATTTCCTCCTGATGCCTCTCCTGCTGTCAGCTGGGCATGTGTCACTCTCTCCATTCTACCTACACATCCAGCTGTGTGATAGTGGATAATGTCCCAACCATCTAACTGGCTTGCCACTTAAAAAACACTGTTGATGACTTCCTTAAACTGTCTTGTATTTTTTGTGAATAAGCTTGAAACTGATTTACTTTTGGGTGAGGAGGAGAACTCTACAGGTCAAGGGCTTGGAAACAAATAGGTTACAATCTTAAACTATACTGAGAAATGGTTAGGGTCTGAATACAGAATCCAAAATTGACCTGAAATCACTGAAAATACTTGGCTATCTAAGAGTAGAATTTCGCCTGTGTCTTATATACAGCTGCCTGTATCTTGTAAACAGACTCAATCAGATGCTAACAGCTATTTGTTAGAATTGCACATACCAGAGACTAAAATGGAAAGTGGACAGAAGCCATCATGGAATGAGGCTTCCCCCAACAATAGGGCTTGGGGCCATCTGAGGACTGCCCTGTAGATATGTAAGGGATGGTACTTTCCTTCCTTGTAAGCTCCCTAAGGTCGAGGAGGCAAATCCACAGTTCCTTGGATCCCTTACTCCCCAGGCTATGGTTTAACACAACAAGCAAATATTTAGTATTTGTTTTCTATCTGCTTAATTCTGTTAGTACTAAATATAGATAGACTAGAGTTTCAAGCAAGTTTTGCTTGCTGAACTTTATGAGTTCCTTCTCTAAAAAAAGATTTATTTCCTGTTTGCCTATCAATCTTCTAAGCATTGTGGATTTACAAATAAGTATAAATTAATAGTTTTTACTCCAGAGGGGCTTGCAGTCTAGTTGGGTAGATAAGACATGTACAAGAAGCAATTAAAAACCACAGCAGCATATATAATAATGTTAAATTATATGATGCAATTAGAGTAAATGTGCTGATTAAGTGTTATAGGCAGTGAGAGCAGAAGTGGAGAGATCAGCCTGGGCCAGTGTCTTCAGGACAGGGGATTAGAGATGGGCAAAACAGAAGGAAAAGTTTACATCTTTCCTTTGAAAACAGATTGTTTTGTTAAATTAATTACCATTTATGGTAGTATCAAAAGTAAGATAAGTACTCAGGGGTAAATTTGACAGAAGAGATACAAAACCTATATGCTGAAGCTATAACAGAGAAATTAAAGAAGACCTAAATAAGTAGAAAATATATTATCCACTGATCATAAGGTTCAATATTAAGATGTCAGTTCTTCCCAAACTGATCTATAGATTCAAGACAGTCCCAGTCAAAATCTTAGCAGACTTTTTATGTAGGAATTGACAAACTGGCACTAAAATGTATATGTAAATACTACCAAGAACAACCAGAACAATTTTTAAAAAGAAGAGCATAGTTGGAGGAAGGAGTCATATTACCTGATTTCAAGACTTACAATGTTATAGTAATCAAAGCAGCATGGTATTATTGACAGGGATAAAAATACATGGAACAGAAGATTGAGTCCAGAAATAGATCTGCACATATATGAACAACTTATTTTTTTATAAAGGTGCTAAGGTAGTTCAATAGAGAAAGGGCAACCATTTCAACAAATGATGGAACAATTGGATAGCCATAAGCAAAATGATGAACCTCAGTCCTTTCCCCATACCATATAAAAAATTAACTGAAAATAGATTATCAACCTAAATGTAAGAGCTGTAGCTAGATGAAAACATCAGGAAACATCTAGAAGAAAACATAAGGAATCTTATTCATAAAAGATTAGGAATCAAAATCTTAGTGACTTTGGTCTTGGCAAAGATTTCTTAAGTATGATACACACACACACGAAAGATACATAAAAGGAAAAATCAAGAAATTGGACTTCATCAAAATAAAAATGTTTGCTCCTCAAAGGCACTGTTATGAAAACAAAATGGTAAGCCAACAGACTGGAGAGAAAAAATTTTCAAAACATCTATCTGACAAATAACTTTTATCCAGAGTGTACAAAGAACTATAACAACTTAAGGATAAAAAGACAAACAGCTCAATAAAATATAAGCAAAAAAGATTTGAACAGATATGCAGTCATGCGGAAATGCAAATTACAACCACAATGAAATAACACTGTATTCTCCTGATAACAGCTAAAGTTTAAAAGACTGACCAAATCAAGTGTTTGCATGGATATAGAGGAATTGGAACTTCAGTGGAGATACAAAATGGTACATCTACCTTGAAAAGCAATTGGGCAATTTCTTACAAATTTAAACAAAACCTGTCATGTGACCCAGTCATTCTACTCCTGGGCACTTAGCCAAAAAAAATTAATGCATATGTCCATGCAAATACTTGAAGATGAATTTTCATAGAAGCTTCATTTATAACCGCCAAAAGGTGGAAACAACCCAAATGTCCATCAATAGGTGATTGGATAAATGAATGGTGTTATATCTATGTAGTGGAATACTATTCAGCAATAAAAATGAATGTACTGTTGATACATACAACAATGCATGAATCTCAAAGTAACCCTGCTGAGTGAAAGAGACTGGACAAGAGTATGCACTGTATGACTCCATTTATATAAAATTCTAGAGAATGCAAACTAATCTATGATGAAAGAAAGCAAATCAGTGATTGCCTGTGGATAGAAGTGGTGTAGCTACAAGAGGGAGAGATTACAAAATGTAAGAGGAAACTTTTGGGGACAATGAATATGTTCATTATCTTAATCGTGGTGATGGTTCCTTGGTTGTATGCTTAGGTCAAAACTCATTAACATTGCACACGTTGAAAATGTGCCGTTTACTGTATGCCAGTTATTCCTCAAAGCTGTGAAAAAATATATATATTGATTGCTTAATATGGCCATATTCACTTGAGTGATAACATTGGTGAAAGAGATAGTTCCAGTAAGAGCTCAGTGTCCCACTGATGTTGGCTGGGAGATTAGACATTAAGCCAGGTAGATCAGCTAAAGCAATCACAATCTGTGGATCCTTGGCCACTTGACTGGGTTACTAGCTTCTGTGTCTAGTTTGTGTTTGCATTGGTATCAAAGAAACTGCCCTTGAGCAATAGTTCTGGTTTTGGTTCCTATGGAGAATACATAAGGCACATTATAAAATTATATTTGATTAGATTTTAATTTGTTTGAGATAGAGGCTAATAATTCTGCTCTCAAGCCCCTGCTGCTCAGGTGTTAAGCAAGGCACTGGATTTGTGCAATGCTCTGAGTGGACCCAAGTCAGTCTTTGACAAAGAGTTCTAAGTCTGACTCTGGCTTTGCAACTTAATAAACGCATGACACTGGCAAGTCATGTTTTCCAGACCCTTAGGTTCCTCAATGAAAGTAATAATAATTCTTGTCCTGCTTGCCTCCCAGAATTGATATAAGAGTTATATGACTACTCCTTAAAAGCTATATAGTAAAGTGGCATAAAAATTCAAGGGGTTAATGTTCCTTCTGTTGTTACCTTGCCTGGGACCTCACTGTCTGCTTATCCATTGCTCATAATATATTTGTAATTTACAAGAAGGAAAAGAAGGCTATGTCATGATGTAACTTTGGTGTAAAAACAGATGATGTCACAAAAACGTATGACACTATTAACATGGACACTGCACCCTGCTACTTCAAAAGCAGTTCTCTCTCTCTTCCTCTTCCCTTTTTTCTCTTCCCTCCTCTGCTTCCTCATTTTGCTTCATTCATTTAGTCAATAGATATTTGCTAAGCACTTGCCAGGTATCAGGTCCTGTAGGCAATAGAATTAAAACAAGGAAGAAAACAGATGAGTCACTGCCTTGGAGAAGCTGACATTCCAGCGGGGGGTTGTGGTGCAGTTTGATAAGTGCTATGAGAGGGAAAATGGGGCTGCTCTGGGGCACCTGGGAGGACCCCTGCCCAGATTTGGGGAGTCAGGGGAAGGAGACATCTAAACTGAGACCTGAGGATAAGTAAGGATCGCTTACTTGGGAAAGAGTATTCCTCAGAAGGAACAGCATGTGCAAAGGTGTAGAGGAGAGCTTAGTATGACTGGAGATGACAGTGGAGCGCAGGCAGGTAGGCGAGAGGTGGTGTGGGGAGGTATTGTGGGGACAGATCGTGTTGGGACCTTGCAAGCCATGGTGAGAGCAGCAGAGAGCCATGTGGGGGAGTAAGCATGAGCACTTTGCCAGTTCCCCTGTCTCTGCAGTAGGCTTCCTGCTCACAGCTCCCAAAGTTTCTTGTGGAGTCCTGCTGATGGTCCTCAAGATTAAGAAGGTTGCTGACCTCTGTCTAGGCAAGGTTTTCTTGGATAGAACTTAGCTTATGGTGACGAAACTGATTATGTTTACATTGTTTTTCTGCCAGGAAAACAGAAACCTCTCCATATAGTGACTATTACTTACAACTGGTTAATAAAACCATACTTTTCACTGCTTCCCTCCCAATTTATTGTATGGCTGCAACATAGACATTTTAAATGGGAATCCTATACCAGAGATAAATTTGTGCTCTAGGAAAGAAGACCAGAAAGATTTGAATATGGGGGAAGCTCTCTGAGGTCAAATACAATGACAGGTTTTGTTTGGGGTTTTTTTTGGTATCATTAATAAACAATCACATGAGCAACTTTGTGGTTACTTGATGCCCCCCATTCTCAAGTCCCCACCACACACCCCATTACAGTCACTGTCCATCAGCATAGTAAGATGCTATAGAGCAATGGTAGGGTTTTTTTAATAGTATAACAATCAATTTATTTACTTTTTTCCCCAAATGTTAACATTGGCATTTTTAAAACACTTTGAGGAAGATGTGCTAGTTTTTGCAGACTGCAAGAATACTGCTAAGAATGAGTTGGCAATTTTTTGCTTATGTATAGTTGTGTTGGTCTTCCTTTATCTTTCTAGTTTATAGCTTTAGGTTTCTTTGGACACTGTCTTACTATGCTGTTCAGATTCCTTGGCCTCTTATAGGTAACAGTAACATATAATCTTTACAGAATTTTTCCCACGTGTCCGAACAGTTTATTGTTTGTTTCTTATACTCAGATCTCTGTCTGGGAAAAAATTTCTATGACATGGGAGTCCCAAAGGACAGAGGGCATGGAACCTGTTAGCAACCAAGGGGACTCAGTTTCCATCTTTTGAGGGGACTAAGTCTATCAAAAAGTTGTGAGTCTTCAGATACACTGGTGAATCATTATTGAACAAAATACTGATATCTACTTGGAATATATATTCTGTTCAGATGTGAATAGACTGTGTACAAGTGACTGTCATCGAACACAAGGTCTCAGTTAGCATATTTGACAGAGGCTATTAGTCTCAGCTTACCAGCAGAAATGAGAGTGCCAGGTTGAACATAGCACATTCTTCACACAAAATACTTGACAATTCAAGTCGGCCTAATATGGAAGTAGCTTTGGTCAGATCTAATGCACACATCAAATATTAGTTTGAGCAAGCAGAAAACAGTATCCGTACTGTATCCCAGAGATACTGCAGGCCGTCACTCGTACCTAAAAAGTTGGAAAATGGTACCCTGTGAGCTGCCATACTTTATAAGTGTCAGCTGCCACCCCTGAGCATTGTGCTTCTCACAGTGGTTCATGATTAATCCACATTAGGACTCTTTCACCGAACAGTTTTAGTTTTTTTTAAGTTTAAGCATTCTCACCGCCCCCATTGCCATTTAGTGTGCCTGTATCTGTGAATTTGTTACTGACTTTTTTTTTTAACCTCAGTTTCTTCATCCCTGAAAACGTAAGCTCCAGGAGGACAGGGGACTGTACTTTAACAGCTGAGACTCTGTTTTATACTTTTATGAAACACAGTGATGGATAGAGAAGGAACATTCTTCTGAATCACACTGATTCTTGGTTAAGTGCAGCTTCAGTGCACATGTGTCCTTGGCAATTTATGTAGCATCTCTGAGCTTATTCCTTTATCTGTAAAAATACAACTAATACTTAACTTACTGGGTTGAAAGAAGAAGTAAGAGAAATAGAGTATGTGGAATCACAGAACAGCAGGCTTTGTGCTTTGCAAGTGCTCAAGTACCAAAATGCTCACCATGGACAATGGGCATGGTGCATTGGCTTGGAGCATTTCTTCTTTACAGTTATCTACATGTCCTACCCTTAAATCTAGATGGGAGGGGAGGATGGGGTAAAAGAGATTAACTAGATAATTGGTGTTTTTGTTAGAATCAGAAAATTATGTCTACTGCAGCCATAGTTTAGAGCACTAGTAACCAAACAATTCCATGTCAGGATCATTTGGGGAACTTTCTGAAGAAAAATAGTATGTTCCAAATTCTGTTTCTCCCAGTATGTAAGATTAAGTACCTGAATAACTCTCTGATTAAAAACTCTGGAACTGAAAGGAGGTGTAAAAATAAAGATGGAAAACAACATCATCTCAAAGCCCAGAAATAATGTTTAAGCAGGAATCCAGTGGAGTAAAGTTAGCACCAAAGACAGCTTTCAGCCCAGAGATGTCAACCTAACCATGCTGTCCTTGGACTGAGGTTCTGATAACCTACTGGATGTAGGGGACAAGAGCCATAGCCAAGGTTTTGCCCAAGGTGAGGCATCCAATAAGAGGGATCCATATAAAATTGGGACCTCAGAGTGCAATCCCCTCCTTGTAAGGCTAAATTAGAACGGAATCTGTACTTCACAAGGGGACAGCAGGGAAACATGCCTGCTTGACCTTGGTGTTGGGTGGAGGAAAGCAAAAGTTCTCCTCTGAGAATTCACAACCACAGGCAGCCTTCAGGCAAGTTTGTGCTGTCAGGGGGTCTGAAAACCTTCAATCAAAGAATTTTCTGTATCATAGTTTGGATTTTTGATACCCAAGCTGCTTTTCTGCTCCACATCCAAGGCACCTGCCCCCACCTTACCTTCCTTACCTTTAGCTCCAGTGACTGAATACCTGGAAAGCCTGAGACTGGGAATTCTTTCAACCTTCAGACAATGGAGTTTATAGTAGGCTGAAATAGTCTTCATTTGTATCAGGCTTTTAGGTAAGCAGAGACCCTCTGTGGCATCCTCAGTCTTTAGTCTTGACCTATAGATAACATGTGGGAAGGGCAGATGGGGGGAGAAAGGAAGAGAACTTTTTTATGTCCTAACTGTATTAAGAATCAATTCTTAACATAACAACCCTCCCCCAAGAAACAACCCTGAAGCAGGCCTTGTATGGGCTTTAGGGGTGGAGGCCAGGGAGTGTGGGTTAAGACTGTGGTAATTTTGGCAGCAAGACAGAGAGAGAGGAACATTCTGACACGTGTGAGAGCCTAGGGAAACCAAAGGAGAAAGCAGGTAACTGGGCCTTCGGGTTCCCCACAGGGCCGCTCCCACTAAGCACCCTGGGAAGGGAGGCCCAGGAGCGCCCACTGTTCAGGCACGGTTATTAAAGGTAGAATTTTGGGTTTGTTGGCTCCGGTGTGTTTACCTGTTACCATGGTTCTGTCTCAGCATATCATTTAGTGCTTTCCTTGTTTTGTGCCTCTTGGGTTGTTTTTATAATGCTGCACTAATCCCTTTGCTGGGTCAGCACTGAGGGCAAACAATTGATTTTGGAAGCATTGTGCCAGTTGGTGTAATCCCAGAAGCAAAGTGGCATGTGTTACATTACATGCTAAATTGACTTCTTGGCCAACACATAGCCTCTGCTCTTTCATTACGTGCTTGCAGCATGTTGCATATTTTATGTGTGCATCCTTGGCTAGGCTGGCACAGGTAAGTGCCACCCAGCTCTTCCTATCCCCGGCCTGTATTTGCCATTCAAGCAGCTATGGTTTTTCTAGCAGATTACAGTCTTTATTTCTAAATTTAGAAATTTCACAAATGACTTTGCTCACTACTGTATACCCAACTCCTAGAATTGTGCTTGGCAAAGGGTAAGCACTCAATGTGTTTTTTTGAACAAATCTTTATTTTGTGTACACTGCAGTTAAAGTCCAGAAGATAAAACTGAGACTAGGTGATAGCTAAGGAGCTGAGGAACTAGTGTCCTGAGCCAAGGCTGGAAAAGATTTGAGGAGTTGTCTTGTCCCTTAGCTAGCAGGAAAGCAGGTGTGGTAGAGAACCAGCTAGTGTGCTGGTTCTGGGAAGGCACCAGTCTGCAGCAACTGAAGTTGGTAAGTGCCTGGGCTCTTGCTGAGTTTCTGGCCAAGATCTGAGAGCCATTGTCAGTATGTATAAAACAAAATAGCCTGGCCAATAAGACCTAAGTAAGTGCTCCTTATCTAGACTGACACCAAAGCAGAGTATGGATGGAGTTGGGCAGTTCCTAATACACTGTTACTTGGTAAAATAAATGCTAGGAATCTCCTGTTCATTCCGTATGTGTTCATAAAAATGAGCTGCTGATCACCATCACCACTGGTATCTTCTCTCCAAATGTGTGGGATGTGCCTAGTAGGGAAATATGGTACACGTTCCCTTCTGTTTACCTGCTTCCTAGTTGATTTAGAATCTGCTTCACAAACAACCTTTCTATCTACTAGGCAATGAACTACTCTAACAGGAAAAGACTGGACAAAAGATTGGATCTTTCCACTAAATTTCTTTCCTCCGTCAGTCATTGCTGAGTCTTCTGTTGTTCATATTTCACTGATCATCATTTGCCATTTGCCTCTCACTACGTCCAAGTGTCTCTCCGTTGAGTATGTTTGTACCTTATTGCCCTCTACTAATGGAAGGCTAAAAAGGTTAATTTGTTAGAGAAGTGAGTAAAATATAATGTTATGTATAGATATTCACTCCCTGTTAATAAAAGCAGTATATCATTTCAGATGGAAGGAAGGACTGTGAGCTATCTGTTCGTAACCATACTACACACACACTCAATTAGCCAGAGGGTTAAGTGCCTACTGTTAGTAGGCAGCTGGGAGTTTGCCGAAGCGATTAATCGGCCTTGTCATCTATAAATAAAAGTTTAAATAACTTCCTCTTCTTGCTCTCTTGACTGAAACAGCCAGTCAAATTCAAACAATAGATAGCATCATTGACCTTTCCAAAAATAGACTAAAACTACAAGGTTTATCTTTTGTTACTAAAAAGTCTATGCTATTTACAAGTTGACCAAGTTTTGTGTTATTGTTTTTTTTTAGGGGGGGGGTAGAGTTAAGTAATAACCAGGGAGCTATGTCCTATGTTCCATTAAAAGAAAAAGCAGTATGGTATACTGTATTAAAGTGCTATTTTTGCTTTGTTCTTGAGGATTTAACTGTAAGGAAAGAAATCCTAGTATACAACATGATAGCAGAAATAAACAGGATGCCAGATTTTAGAGATGAATTTGCATTTCATATTCTTTGGTCCTAATATCACATAATGATTATTTTTACCCAAAAATTCCATATGGCTAGTATGGACCCAATCTCCTCAACATTTGTTTACTGCCTTATACACACATTTGCATTTGTATTTTTTTTTCTGATATATGGAGCTTCGAGTAAGATGCCAAGAGAGATGATATTTTTGAGGAAGCCAGTGCCCACTCAAAGAGCATGTGATGTTGGCCTAGGTGTTAAGTGGCACTCTAATCTCTGGGTGCCTAAGGAGCAGCCTTTGTTTTGTGGCTTTAGCTGTGACCAAGAGACCATCGTTAATTTTGCTTAAAAGCTCTTATGTTGTGTTTAGGTGGATTTTTAATATGAAGGAAAGGGCAAAAAATGAAGAACAAGTGTAGCCGAACTCTTAAGATTTGGCTCTATCAGGAGTTTTCAGCTCCATTTTGTAGCCTCAACTAATCCTGCGCAGCTTCTTTGCCAGGGATTTCTCAAGTATTGAGGCTTACAAAGATGCTGGCAAGAAACTGCAGTGCATCAGCAGGAACAGGTTGCAAAATGAAGACAAAGCCTCTGGCAAGACGTGGAGGACTGATAGGCCAGGCCACAGAATGGAGCTGAAGCCTGAATATGGTGAAAGATCACTGTGGTCACCGTACAGATGCAGAGACAGAATGTTCTTCCAGTTGGGGAGTCCTGTGGGGTGAGCCATCACGACCAGTTGGCCAAGGGAACAGTTGGGAACAGCAGGCCAGGGGCATCCTTTGCCAGAGGAAATTAAAATCTTCTAGAACTCAGTGCTCAGAGGTCTCAGAACAATCTCTGGATGCAGTTCACACCTCCACTCTGATAAAGGAGTGTGAGGCCAGCTGGAAAAGCACTCCTGAGTCAGAGAGTGAACATAAATCCTGGAGAGGACATCAGGAAGATTTGGTTAAGTACTGTTTTATGTGGTATAATTCGTGACCAGCGTGCTTACTGTGTTCCTGACCCTGGATTATTTAGCCTTGCTCTGTTAGTCCTCCTCAACTCCAACCATCCTCTCCCTCTCTGTCCCCACCACGCCTGCCCACCCCCATTCCTGTTGCCTCCCGTCCCTCTTTCCTTCCCGTCCCCTTTTGTGCCCCTGCCTCCCTCTCCTTCCCACTCCCGGGCCCCTCTCTCTTCTTCTCTGATTTAAGAAGTAACATTTCTCTCAATGGCTTAATAAAGGACTGCTTATATTCTTACAATGTTAAGTAAGAAGATCCTCAAAGGATAGAAAATTCTACTTTAATTCCAGCATCTACTTGCTTCAGAAACAGGAGGGTGAATTGGATTTGCCAAAGTTGGACTTAGTAATGTTGCTCCAGTTTATGTGATGGGAGCATTTTAATTGGGGCTTTTGATAATTTAATACATGCAGCTGGGGGACAAGTAGGTCAGGCATTCTTTAACTTGTCCATAATATATCTTTAAATTAAAAAAAATTGAATCTATGAATACAAGTAATCAGAACTCTCATCCTTTCTTAAGATGGAATGAAAAAGAGAAAGCAGATGATTTTTTTAAAAAGAAAGAAAAAAACAGACTTAAATATAATAAAAATCTTCACAGATAATACAAAATAAACCTGCTAAACACATGACACAAGTACAAATGCCTTTAGTATGGGGAAAAAATTCCTCCGACTTTTCATTGCAATTGATTATGGCAAAGCATCAGCATGTATTTTGTACCTTAGCCTCACCTGTGGCCTTACACACCCCCACAGAAAGAACACAGTCTTATTGATGAATCATTGTGGGACACATCCTCTCTCATATACTGGGTAATGATGTGCCAAAATTACCATGCACCAGATTAGGAAAGTCAGAATCAAATATCAGAGTGAGCTAAGGTGACAAGTCATACTTTGACCTTTATGATAAATACACTTAATTTACTTCTTTTAAGTCTCTGAACAAGTTCCACTAGGCTGCCTTATATTTTAGGATCTAGGTTTCTCATTTCAAAACTTTAACCCACCAATTCCATATGGAAAGGGCTCACTTCGAAAGGCCACTGGGAAACAATTTTGAAATGCTCTAACGGTGAAAAAACAAGTAACGTCAGTATTTTTCATTTGCTTTAAAGTCTTTTCTATTCAGATCCTCATCACCCCATAGCCTAATTTATTCCATTTACTTACATACATCATTCAATAGCTTTAGGAAGAGCTTCATGGAATGGATGAGTATTAACTCACTCCTGCCAATGATTTTCTACTTTTGTGTGGATGTGAGTATCTGTGGAACTTTGGGGGAGAGTTGAATTCATCCTACTGTTAGTTAACATAGCACATCATCGTCACCACCAGTCTGTGCAAAGGCCGTGCTTTAGCTTTCTTTGTTTTTTACTTCTTCACTTTCAGTCTCCATCCTCTTCCCATTCCCACGACTAATGTTCCTGATATGCCCTTAAAAAATGTATAGTGTTGTTTTGTGGACTTTACGTAAGTGATGAAACATTTATGTAGGTGATATATAAGGTTTTCTTTCTTTTTTTTTGGTGAAATATATATATTTTTAATTTTGGTATCGTTAATGTACAACCACATGAACATTATGGTTACTAGACCTCCTATTATCATGTTTCCCCAACTTACCGCATTACAGTCACTGTCCATCAGCGTAGTAAGATGCTATAGAATCATTACCTGTCTTCTCTGTTAATATTGCCTTTCCCGTGTCCCCCCCCACTGCTACATTATATGTGCTAATCGTAAAACCCCTTTTCCTCCCTTATGCCTCCCTTCCCACCCGTCTTCCCCAGTCCCTTTCCCTTTGGTAACTGTTAGTCCATTCTTGGGTTCTGTGAGTCTGCTGCTGTTTTGTTCCTACAGTTTTTCTTTGTTCTTCTACTCCACAGATGAGGGAAATTATCTGATACTTGTCTTTCTCTGCCTGGCTTATTTCACTGAGCATAATACCCCCTACTTCCATCCATGTTGTTGCAAATGGTAGGATTTGTTTTCTTCTTATGGCTGCATAATATTCCATTGTGTATATGTACCACCTCTTCTTTATCCATTCATCTACTGATGGACACTTAGGTTGCTTCCATTTCCTGGCTATTGTAAATAGTGCTGCGATAAACATAGGGGTGCATATGTCTTTTTCAAACTGCGCTGCTGCATTCTTAGGGTAAATTCCTAGGAGTGGAATTCCTGGGTCAAATGGTATTTCTATTTTGAGTTTTTTGAGGAACCTCCATACTGCTTTCCACAATGGTTGAACTAATTTGCAGTCCCACCAGCAGTGTAGGAGGGTTCTCTTTTCTCCACATCCTCGCCAACATTTGTTGTTGTTTGTGTTTTGGATGTTGGCCATCCTCACTGGTGTGAGGTGATATCTCATTGTGGTTTTAATCTGCATTTCTCTGATGATTAGCGATGTGGAGCATCTTTTCATGTGCCTGTTGGCCATCTGAGTTTCTTCTTTAGAGAAGTGTCTATTCATGTCCTCTGCCCATTTCTTAATAGGATTATTTGCTTTCTGTTTGTTAAGGTGCATGAGTTCTTTATATATTTTGGATGTCAACCTTTATCAGATACGTTTTTTATGAATATATTCTCCCATACTGTAGGATGTCTTTTTGTTCTACTGATGGTGTCCTTTGCTGTACAGAAGCTTTTCAGCTTGATATAGTCCCACTTGTTCATTTTTGCTTTTGTTTCCCTTGCCTGGGGAGATATGTTCATGAAGAGATTGCTCATGTTTATGTCCAAGAGATTTTTGCCTATGCTTTTTTCTAAGAGTTTTATGGTTTCATGACTTACATTCAGGTCTTTGATCCACCTTGAGTTTACCTTTGTGTATGGGGCTAGACAGTAGTCCAGTTTCATTCTCTTACATGTAGCTGTCCAGTTTTTCCAACACCAGCTGCTGAAGAGGCTGTCATCTCCCCATTGTATATCAAAGGCTCCTTTATCAAATATTAATTGACTGTATATGTTTGGGTTAATGTTTGGATTTTCTATTCTGTTCCACTGGTCTGTGGGTCTGTTTTTGTGCCAATACCAAATTGTCTTGATTACTGTGGCTTTGTAGTAGAGCTTGAAGTCAGGGAGCGTAATTCCCCCTGTTTTATTCCTCCTTCTCAGGATTGCTTTGGCTATTCGGGGTCTTTTGTGGTCCATATGAATTTTAGAATTATTTGTTCCAGTACATTGAAGAAAGCTGTTGGTAGTTTGAGAGGGATTGCATTGAATCTGTAGATTGCTTTAGGTAGTATAGCCATTTTGACAATATTTATGCTTCCTAGCCAAGAGCATGGGATGCATTTCCATTTGTTAGTGTCCTCTTTAATTTCTCTTAGGAGTGTCTTGTAGTTTTCAGAGTACAGGTCTTTCACTTCCTTCGTTAGGTTTATTCCTAGGTATTTTATTCTTTTTGATGCAATTGTGAATGGAATTGTTTTTCTGATTTCTCTTTCTGTTAGTTCATCATTAGTGTATAGGAAAGCAACTGATTTCTGTGTGTTAATTTTCTATCCTGCAACTTTGCTGAATTCAGATATTAGTTCTAGTAGTTTTGGAATGGAGTCTTTAGGGTTTTTTATGTACAATATCATGTCATCTGCAAATAGTGACAATTTGACTTCTTCTTTACCAATCTGGATGCCTTGTATGTCTTTGTTTTGTCTGATTGCTGTGGCTAGGACCTCCAGTACTATGTTGAATAACAGTAGAGAGAGTGGGCGTCCCTGTCTTGTTCCCGATCTTAGATGAAAAGCTTTCAGTGTCTCGTCGTTAAGTATGATGTTTGCTGTGGGTTTGTCATATATAGCCTTTATGATGTTGAGGTACTTGCCGTCTATACCCATTTTGTTGAGAGTTTTAATCAGGAATGGATGCTGAATTTTGTCAAATGCTTTTTCAGCATCTATGGAGATGATCATGTGGTTTTTGTTCTTCTTTTTGTTGATGTGGTGGATGATGTTGATGGGTTTTCGAATGTTGTACCATCCTTGCATCCCTGGGATGAATCCCACTTTATCATGGTGTATGATCCTCTTCATATATTTTTGAATTCGGTTTGCTAATATTTTGTTGAGTATTTTTGCATCTATGTTCATGCTGGATATTGGTCTGTAATTTTCTTTTTTGGTGAGGTCTTTGCCCGGTTTTGGTATTAGAGTGATGCTGGCTTCAAAGAATAAGTTTGGAAGTATTCCCTCCTCTTCTATTTTTTGGAAAACTTTAAGGAGAATCGGTGTTATTTCTTCTCTATATGTCTGGTCTCATTGTGGTTTTAATTTGCATTTCTCTGATGATTAGCGATGTGGACCATCATTTCATGTGCCTCTTGGCCATCTGAATTTCTTCTTTGGAGAACTTTCTGTTCAGCTCCCCTGCCCATTTTTTAATTGGTTTGTTTGATTTTTGTTTGTTGAGGTGCGTGAGCTCTTTATATAATTTGGATGTCAACCCCTTATCAGATATGTCATGTATGAATACATTCTCCCATACTGTAGAATGACTTTTTGTTCTACTGATGGTGTCCTTTGCTGTACAGAAGCTTTTTAGTTTGATATAGTCCCACTTGTTCATTTTTGCTTTTGTTTCCCTTGCCCAGGGAGATATGTTCATGAAGAAGTTGCTCATATTTATGTCCAAGAGATTTTTACCTATGTTTTTTTCTTAGAGTTTTATGGTTTCATGACCTACATTCAGGTCTTTCATCGATTTTGAGTTTACTTTTGTGTATGGGGTTACACAATAATCCAGTTTCATTTTCTTACATGTAGCTGTCCAGTTTTGTCAACACCAGCTGTTGAAGAGGCTGTCATTTCCCCATTGTATGTCCATGGCTCCTTTATCATATATTAATTGGCCATATATGCTTGGGTTATATCTGGACTCTCTAGTCTGTTCCATTGGTCCATGGGTCTGTTCTTGTGCCAGTACCAAATTGTCTTGATTACTGTGGCTTTGTAGTAGAGCTTGAAGTCAGGGAGTGTAATTCCCCTCACTTTATTCTTCCTTCTCAGGACTGCTTTGGCTATTTGGGTTCTTTTGTAGTTCCATATGAATTTTGGAACTATTTTCTCTAGTTTATTGAAGAATCCTGTTGGTATTTTCATAGGAATTGCATTGAATCTGTAGATTGGTTTAGGCAGGATGGCCATTTTGACAATATTAATTCTTCCTATCCATTAGCACAGGATGTGTTTCCATTTGTTGGTATTTTCTTTAATTTCTCTCATGAGTGTCTTGTAGTTTTCAGAGTATAAGTCTTTCACTTCCTTGCTTAGGTTTATTCCTAGGTATTTTATTCTTTTGGATGCAGTTGTGAATGGAATTGTTTTCCTGATTTCTCTTTCTGCTAGTTCACCATTACTGTATAGGAATGCAACAGATTTCTGTGTATTAATTTTGTATCCCACAACTTTGCTGACTTACGGTATTAGATCTAGTAGTTTTGGAGTGGATTCTTTAGGGTTTTTATGTACAATATCATGTCATCTGCAAACAGGGACAGTTTGACTTCTTCCTTACCAATCTGGATGCCTTTTATTTTTTTGTGTTGTCTGATTGCCATGGCTAGGACCTCCAGAACTAAGTTGAATAAAAGAGGGGAGAGTGGGCATCCTTGTCTTGTTTCCAATCTTAAAGAAAAAGCTTTCAGCTTCTCGCTGTTAAGTATAATGTTGGCTGTGGGTTTGTCATATATGGCCTTTATTATGTTGAAGTACTTGCCCTCTGTACCCATTTTGTTGAGAGTTTTTGTCATGAATGGATGTTGAATTTTGTCGAATGCTTTTTCAGCATCTATGGAAATGATCATGTGGTTTTTGTCCTTTTTGTTGGTGTAGTGGATGATGTTGATGGGTTTTCGAATGTTGTACCATCCTTGCATCCCTGGGATGAATCTCACTTGATCATGATGGATGATCTTTGTGATGTATTTTTGAATTCGGTTTGCTAATATTTTGTTGAGTATTTTTGCATCTGCGTTCATCAGGGATATTGGTCTGTAATTTTCTTTTTTTGTGGTGTCTTTTCCTGGTTTTGGTATTAGAGTTATGTTGGCCTTGTAGAATGAATTCGGGAGTGTTCCCTCCTCTTCTATTTTTTGGAAGACTTGAAGGAGGATGGGTATTAGGTCTTCACTAAATGTTTGATAAAATTCAGCAGTGAATCCATCTGGCAAGGTGTTTTGTTCTTAGGTAGTTTTTAAATTACCAATTCAATTTCTTTGCTGGTAATTGGTCTATTCAGATTTTCTCTTTCTTCCTGGGTCAGCCTTGGAAGGTTGTATTTTTCTAGAAAGTTGTCCATTTCTTCTAGGTTATCAGTTTGTTAACATATAATTTTTCATAGTATTCTCTCATATTCTTTGTATTTCTGTGGTGTCCATAGTGATTTTTCCTTTCTCATTTCTGATTCTGTTTATGTGTGTAGACTCTTTTTTTCTTGATAAGTCCAGCTAGGGGTTTGTCTATTTTGTTTATTTTCTCAAAGATCCAGCTCCTGCTCTCATTGATTCTTTCTATTGTTTTATTCTTCTCATTTTTATTTATTTCTGCTTTAATCTTTATTATGTCCCTCCTTCTACTGACTTTGGGCCTCATATGTTCTTCCTTTTCTAGTTTCATTAATTGTGAGTTTAGACTGTTCATTTGGGATTGTTCTTCTTTCCTGAGGTAGGCCTGTATTGAAATATATTTCCCTCTTAACATGGCCTTCACTGCATCCCACAGATTTTGCGGTGTTGAATTAGTGTTGTCATTTGTCTCCATATATTGCTTGATCTCTGTTTTTATTTGGTCATTGATCCATTGATTATTTAGGAGCATGTTTTTAAGCCTCCATGTGTTTGTGGGCTTTTTTGTTTTCTTTGTGTAATTTATTTCTAGTTTAATACCTTTGTGATCTGAGAAGCTGGTTGGTGCAATTTCAGTCTTTTTTAATTTACAGAGGTTCTTTTTGTGGCCTAATATATCATTTATTCTTGAAAATGTTCTATGTGTGCTTGAGAAGAATGTGTATCCTGTTGCTTTTGGATGGAGTGTTCTGTAGATGTCCGTTAGGTCCATCTGTTCTAATATGTTGTTCGGTGCCTCTCTCTCTTTATTTATTTTCTGTCTGGTTGATCTGTCCTTTGGAGTGAGTGGTGTGTTGAAGTCTCCTAAAATGAATGCATTACATTCTATTTCCCCCTTTAATTCTTTTAGTATTTGTTTCACATATGTAGGTGATCCTGTGTTGGGTGCATAGATATTTATAATAGTTATATCCTCTTGTTGGACTGGCCCTTTTATCATTATGTAATGTCCTTCTTTGTCTCTTGTGACTTTCTTTGTTTTGAAGTCTATTTTGTCTGATACAAGTACTGCAACTCCTGCTTTTTTCTCACTATTGGTTGCATGAAATATCTTTTTCCATCCCTATACTTTCAGTCTCTGTATGTCTTTGGGTTTGAAGTGAGTCTCTTGTAGGCAGCATATAGTTGGGTCTTGTTTTTTTATCCATTCAGTAACTCTGTGTCTTTTGATTGGTGCATTCAGACCATTTACATTTAGGGTGATTATTGATAGGTATGTACTTATTGCCATTGCAGGCTTTAGATTTGTGGTTACCAAAGGTTCAAGGGTAATTCCCTTACTATCTAACAGTCTAATTTAACTCACTTTGTATGCTATTTCAAACACAACCTAAAGCTTGTTTTTTTTCCTCCTTTTCCTACGTCCTCCATTCTTTGTATGTTATGAATCATATTCTGTACTCTTTGTCTATCCGTTTGGTTACATCTGTTTAGCCTTAGGAATACTTCCATATATAGGAGTCCTTCCAAAATGCACTGTAGAGGTGGTTTGTGGGATATAAATTCCCTTAGCTTTTGCTTATCTGAAAATTGTTTAATCCCTGTTTCAAATTTAAATGATAACCTTGCCGGGTAGAGTATTCTTGGTTCAAGGCCCTACTGCTTCATTGCATTAAATATATTATGCCACTCCCTTCTGGCCTGTAAGGTTTCTGTTGAGAAGTCTGATGATAGCCTGGTGGGTTTTCCTTTGTATGTGATGTTTTTTATCTCTCTAGCTGCTTTTCAATGTCTGTCTTTATCCTCGATCTTTGCCATTTTAATTATTATATGTCTTGATGTTGTCTTCCTTGGGTCCCTTGTGTTGGGAGATCTGTGTACCTCCATGGCTTGAGAGAGTATCTCCTTCCCCAGATTGGGGAAGTTTTCAGCAATTACCTCCTCAATGACACTTTCTATCCCTTTTTCTCTCTCTTCTTCTTCTGGTACCCCTATAATGCGAATATTGTTCCATTTGGATTGGTCGCACAGTTCTCTCAATATTCTTTCATTCTTAGAGATTCTTTTTTCTCTCTGTGCCTCAGCTTCTTTGTATTCCTCTTTAATTTCTAGTCCATTTACCGTCTCTTCTACTACATCTAATCTGCTTTTAAATCCCTGTATTGTATGTTTCATTTCACATATGGAATTTCTTAATGATTGAATCTCTGACTCTAATTTGTTCCTGAGTTCTTGAATATTTTTCTGTACCTCCATAAGCATGTTTATAATTTTTATTTTAAACTCTCTTTCATGAAGATTGGTGAGTTCAGTTTCATTTGACCCTTTTTATGGGGCTTGTGAGATTTTGGTCCAAACCATGTTCTTTTTATGTTTCATATTTCTGTGTGGTGCCCACTAGTGTGCAGAAACTCCAGTTGCTCAGCCCCTAGAGTGAGATTGGGGGGCGTAGGGGAGCGGAGCTGGTGCCTGAGGGGAGGAAAAATCTGTTTCCTGATTCCCGTCTGCAGTGCCTGTCTCCAGTGTCAGAGCCAGTGAGCCAAGCACACACGTGTAAGCCTCTGTGCTTTGCATCTCTAGCTGTTGTAGGTGGGGCCTCCCTCTGGCTGGCCTGACACCAGCACAGTGACTATCAGTTTGCAAACCAGTGCCAGCAGGCTAGGATGAAGGTGCAGCAGGCTGCGTGTCACAGTGGGGTCCTCAGAGCTGAGTAGGCAGCCAGGGGGATGGAGCACCTGAAGCTCCTCAAAGATCGCAACCAGTTGGGCAGAGCGTGCCCAGACAACCTTGTCCAGGTCTCCCTTCTCCCATGCAGGAAGCTCTGTGTAAACCCCACCCCTTCAGCAACCCTCTTGCTGCTAGGAAGCCTCTCAGACCACCCGCCCCTCCTCTGACACAGAGAACCCAGATGTGGTTCCCCCCTCCACAAACGGCCAGAATGTCAGTCTCCCAAGCACTCCGCCAGTCCAATATCTCCCATGTCCAGAGCACCACACAATATAGGCTTCTTCTCACAAAACAGATCTCCAGGGCTAGGCCCTCAGCAGTCCCAAGCTTCCACCCCCTCCCCGCTCCATTTCTCTTCCTTCCACCAGTGTGCTGGGGTTGGGGAAGGGCCTGGGCCCCACCGGATTAAGGCTTTCCTACGTACCCTGTTTCGTGAGGTCTGTTTTGTTTGTGAGGTCTGTATGCAGTCTGCTTCAGACTTCTTTCTTCTTGCTGTTTTCGGGTTAGTTGTATTAATTAACTATATTTTTGTACTATTTGTGGTTTTTGGAGGAGTTCTCCGTGTCACCTCTCATGCCACCATCCTGAATCCTTCAGGTTTTCATTTTTTACCTTGCAGTTGCTTGGCTTTATGCTTTTAAGATCTTCCCTTTTGTAGCTAGATTGTTGAACCTCATTGCTATGTGAGGTTCCATACCAGACATCCACCACATTTTTCTTTTCATTCCCAGAGTGATAAACAGCTAAGATGTCTCAACATGCTGTGGTGAGCATTCTTACAGCACTGCCAGACTACCCTCCAGAAAGGCCATGATGCTTTAGAATCTCATCAGTAGTGTGTAAGGATGCTCATTTTCCCACATCCTTACTAGCATTTTGTATTATATAAACTTATATTTTTTGCCACTCTTTGCAGCATCTTGCTTGAATTTTTATTTCTCTGATTGCTAGTTGGCTGATCATCACTTTATTTGTTTTTACCCATTTAACTTTCCTCTTCTGTGAAATACCCATATTTTTTGCCCATTTTTATTATTTCTTATCTTGTTGATTTGCTGGAGTTCCTTATCTATTCTTCATATTAATCCCTTGTTTTTGCCACTATCTTCCCCCTGTTAAGTCACCCATTAATTTTGTTTGTTATTTCCATCTTTGAACAAAAATCCTTATGTATCCCACATAAATTTTTGTAGCTTTCTGGGAAAAATATGACTTTATATTTGTACCAAGCTCAAGATGGGCAGTAGATGTCATAAAAACTTTGATATTTAGGCCAAGACCTTAGAGAATTCAAGATCCAGCCTGATCTCTAAGACAGAAGCAGTGTGAAGAATGTATTTCCTAGAACTTTCAGGAAGCATGAGCACAGGGAGCTCGGCAGTAACCCACAGTATGCACCAGGGCTTGAGTCATCTGTGGGGCTCATACTGGCTCTTTGGAATATCTTTTCTCAGCATACTTTGGAACAGGGTCATTTCAAAGGCCATTTCAAATGCACAGATAAGTGAGGAGAGATCAGTCATTAAATTCTAACTCAGTCTGAATTTTTACACAGTTCAAAATTTTTTAATATAAAGATTTTGTGTTAGTTAGCGTGGATCATGTAACTACATCTTATTGATCACACATGAGCATAGTTGAAGGTGCCACTTCCAGGTTGGGTTGGTGAAAAGCCTCTTTTTGTACTAGCATTTCTAGTCACTTTCTTCTTCAGCCAGTCTGGATCACTGAGTCATTGAACTGAAGACAGCTGCCCAGGACAGTCACTTGTACAGACAACCAATTTTGCATAAACTTTGTTCTGATGAGACACTGACAAGTGGGGGATTATTTGTTATGGCCCCATTGCCTAATCTATCCTAACCAATAAAGTTAGTACTGTTATTGTCTCCCATTTTACAGATGAAGAAGGCACAGAGATAAGCCTGTTTCTCACATGGTAAGTCTGACTCTGGAGTTACCATCTTAGCTTCAGTGAGTTCTTCCTGTGAAACGAATGTGATCTTAAATTTAAACTGTGTCCCAACCCTTTTACAGGGTATGGAGTGAAGCTAAGTAACTTTGCTTGTTTTAATTAAATAGACGTTACCAATCTGTGGCATTTATACACGTCTGATTTATGGCTATTATGCATGAATATAAATTTAATTCCTCCTAAAGGGCACTAGAATAATCTGGCTACTTCCTGAGGAGTAAATATTTTTACCAACACTTCAGCTTTTAAAATTATAAAAATTATACTGCTGACTTTCTTCTCAAGTTGGGAAGTTTGTTCAGATTATTACATGGAAGGAAAGATAAAAATTTGAAGGCTGGAGGGGTTTCCAGGTCAAACAGTGAGCAAATGCACTCATTTCCCAAAATTTATTAGGCACCCACTGTATACCAGCCATTCTTCTGGGTGCCTGGGATACATAGTTGAACAATTCAAAACAAAATTGTGCATCCTCCAGGTGCTTGTATGCTGGCAAAGGTAGGAAGGAATAGGGCAGTTATTTGCAAAGCTGCCAGGTAGCAATAAAGGAAATAAGCTCAGAGGTAGATGGTTACTTTAGGGAACCATGAATGCCAACCATGAATGTATGTAATTTAGTTGGAAGTAAAGAGCCAAGAGTCTCCTATCAGGATGACCTGATTAGAGCTGGGGGCTAAGATTACATTAGACAGATGGAATTCAGGAATACTAGGAAGGACAGGTATGGAGAGTAGCCAAAATTGTTGATATATTTTCTGAGTCTTCATTTTCTGAGTTCTGGGTGGTGGTAATGGTGGTGGTGGTGGTGCTGCTGCTGCTGCTGATTATGGTCGGAGAGGTGGTGACTGGGGCCTGAAACTCCACCAGTGCCCCACCTGCCCAGCTGCTCTTCTTGCCAAGCCAGTTCCCTTTGGCACATCCCTCAGTCCAGAGGAAGAGGCATCATTTTTGTCATTCATCTTTGGGAGAGAGGGGAATACGCTTTTTTAAATAATTTGCATAAAGATTCCTTATATGCCTGCAGCTGCCCTGGCTAAGTGGCAATGTTAGGATTTGACTCCAGTGCTACCAAACTACAAAGAACATGTGATTTTGCCTCTGCTTACTACTCTTACAACACTCTTTACCACTACAACAACTACCCCCACTACTACTAACTACTACCACTATGAGGGGAAAAGGGAAAGAATATCATTGGACATTCCTTGAGTGCTTGCTTAGTGCCAAGCACAGTATTCAGTGGTGTGCATGCATTATTTCACTTGATTTTCACAGTCTCCCTGTGAGGTAGGTACTATACTAGCTCTCTAAGTGACAAGGTGGGGATTGAAGATTATCTTTCTGACACCAAATCTGAGGGCTTACCCACTATACTAGAATCTCCCCTGAATACCTGGGGAAGAAATATCTCAGAAAACAAAATTGCTGCACCATTAGAAATCAAAACACCAACACATGTCAAAGCACCAAACTTGACCAGGGGTTAGTATTAGTCCAGTACTCTGGACTACATACATGGTAAATGCTCAATAAATGTTTAACCTGATTTGTACCTAAAACCCTCTTGAATTCTGGCACTTGAGGAGAAAAAATAAGGATAGAGGACACTAAGATGTAGATTAAGGTTGTTATGAAAATTCTGATGGTGACTTTTGGACACTTTCAAGAGAGTTGAAGTTTGGTGGCATAGGAAGACTGTTAATCAGGTCTAATCTCACTTTCTTTTTCATACTATGAATTTATATCTAGTTAGCTGCTACTTATTGGTAGACTTCTCTGTGATCTAGGTCCCTGGTTTCTGCTATCAATGTTTTCATTTCTGTTTTGTTTTTGTTTCTTTGCTTCACAAATGGAACAAAGAGAATACATTTTTCCTGAGGCAATTCATCAAGAACTGTGGGAGGGGGAGGTGTGAAGGCCGTGTGTGTGTGTGTGTGTGTGTGTGTGTGTGTGTGTGTGTGTGTGTGTGTGTATGTGTGTGTGTGTACACCTGTGAGAATGGGATTATTCACCTGCAGAAGATTTCACTGAGCCGTGATAGGAAAATACTTGCCAGCAGGTAGTTAGCACTGGGTACTGCTCTCCAGAGTAGATGCTGCTCCAGAACATCTTGGCTACGATCAGAACAGACTCAGGATAGGAAAGAGGGAGCCTAGTTCAAGATGTGTCTATTGTAGGCCACTTATTTTTTTGGGAACATTTTCTAACTGGGTGTTACTATTAGAAGAAAAAAAAAAGCTAAATTGTTGTCTGGTTTATAAGTACTGTGGGACAGTGGTTTTGAGACCTGTTAAAAATTTAAGTTAGCAGAAATCCCTGTTTTTCCAACCCAGTTTGCATAACTTAGAACCATTCTGGTAGGATTCTGTCTGCCTCCTCAGTCTTTCTGATATCCAAAAGGGCCCCCCTCGGGTACTGCCTTTTAGACAAACTCTTCTTTTTTTGTACCTTTTCTGCTATTTTGGTTTCTTTCTTTCTTTTTTTTTTCTTTGCATACCTGCTTGAGTGCTCACCCTTTTCTCCTGTTCTTCATCCCATTACATAACTTGCTAAGCAGTTACATCCTGCTACAGTTTTATTGTAGCTCTGAGTATTGGCAAAGGATTCGGCAAACCTACCCAGGTGAAAAAGAGCTATGGAGCTGACAAGTGTGATGATGGGACAGCAACCGCTAATCAAGTGTATGTAGCTCTACCAGCTCCCCATGAACTGATGGCAGGTTTCCCTCCTTGTTGCTTTGTTTCTTGGTCCCCTTTGTCTGCTGGGAGACCAGATGCCTGGGGCAAGTGGTTCTAGTCAGAAGCCTGGCTTCACTGGCTCTGTGTTCTCAGGCAAGTCTTTTAAGGTGTCTGGGTCTTGGCTTTCTGAAATGTCCAGTGAGGCAGAGTTATATGTGAGGGTCTCTAATAAGTTATTTGCAGTAATGAGCTTTGGTAGTCAAAGCCCGCTGAGCTGATCACAGTTGCTCTCATTCCCATAGTGCTTCAGAGATACCTTACTGGCTAAAAGTGGGCGTCCTGCCTGGGTGTGTCCACAGCAGGAAGTCAGCGTCTCCTGATTCTTCCTCAGAGTGGAGGTGGCATTGGGGTGATGATTACTTGGTTTACCTCTAAGGCAGTGTTATTTTCTGCAGGAGCTGTGTTGGGTAGAGAAGATTTTGATTACCTATGAGCAATCTGCTGAGATTGGCATCCCACAAACTGGGGGTGGGGACTTTGCCAATAATAGAAACTTTGGACTTTAGCCTGATCTTCAGATTCCCTGTAGAAGGTGTGGCCTGGGGGGAGAAGGGGTTACCTTGATAAGGAACAGTAAAAATGTGTGTTTCTAGACATTGAATTATAAGCATTGCCAACAGAGAGAGAGGAGGGAAGACCTGCCAAATTAGGAGATGATGTGCGCGCTGTAAATGTGTTGTTATTTTTGTCATTACTTACTCATTCATTGAACATACATCCCTGAACAGCCATGTGTCAGATGCTCGTCCAGCCCACGAGGGTTCTTTATTCCTCAGGGACAGCTCTGAGGACTGTTTGTTTTTCTAAGACATTTGGCTTGTAGGTAGGGTTTCCTGCCTTTAGGAGGTGGTGATTTTTTTGGATCATGTTATGTAATCCAATCCTAGGGATTAAGATAGAGACATGGTTTAGCTGAGACGGAGGCTCTAGTATGATTTTCCTTTTTAGAAATAAAATTATTTCATAAAATAATTTTAAACTCTAAAGCTAGATACCTGTTAAAAGTAATTGATATATAGAGAAATCGAAAAGCAGAAGTCTAGATATATAACTTAGTACTGTATTCACGTATCTTTGATTGTTCTCATGGTTAAACCTGTGGCTCCATTTCCACACTGTCTAAAATTTGAACTCTCTATTCTTTCCCTACACTTCCTTAAATGTAGAAAGCCCTGGACTTACACAAGGTTCATTGACTCCACAGCTTCCCATAATGTCATTCCATCTCTTCAACTTCAGTCTCTTGAAAAGAAAAAGCTTGCAGGGAGAGCTGGGTAAGGAAGAGCCTTTGTTCTCTGGTACTTCTCCCCTACTTTCCTGTCTTTTTTAAATTTATAATGTATTCCGTACCTATTATGTGCCTGGGATGGAGCCAGTTCCTACAGATACAATGAGAAATGAGAAGGATGTGTTTCTACCATTGAGTTGCTCACAGTCTAGGGAGGGAGTACAACATAGGAAATAGTAAATTATGCTATACTGTGGAAAGTGCTGTGTTTGAGTTATAAGCAAAGTACACTAGAAGAATAGATTAGAGTGATAGTAACTTCCTGAAAGCCTAGAGAGTAGGGGTTCCACCAAGGTATGATGGTGTTGAGCTAGGTATTAAAGAAGGCCTTGGAGTATGCCAGGTGGTAAAGGTGGTAGCAGGAGAGAGCACTGCACTTCACAGCCCAAGAAAAGGGAAAGAAGCTAAAAACAAGTTCTCCAGTGACTTTTTTTTCAGTGAAAAAGGAATTCTTTTCTGTCTTGCTCTTTAAGAAAGAGATATAAAATGCAAGAGAAAGGAAAAGCAAGGGCAAGCAAGCTTCCCTTCTCCTAAAGTTAGTGCGAGATGAAGCTCCTGGATTGGGTTTTCCATGAAACTGAAGTACAGTAGCAAAGCTTAGTCATTAAATACTTTTGGCCAGTCTCTTAGAAGTGAATCTCCAAAAAGATAGGAAAAAAGTACTTCCTCAGAGCAGATTTCTTTAAATGATTGTATTTCTTCTAAACAAAACATTTTAAACATTTAAGCAGAACACTTAACAAAGATTTTGAAACCGAGATATAAAGTGATTTCATCTCCGTGTTATCTTTTAATTTCTATGCAAATGAAGGACAATGATAAAGACAATTCAAATATTTTAAATCTGTTTTCAGAATAATCTATATGATTTGGTGCTCCAAGCTTACCATGATACTTTTCTTGGACCAATAATAAAATGAGTTTGCATTTCTTAAGCAAATAGTAACCAAAACCTTCAGAGGGCACTACAGAATTTCACTCTAATGTCATCTGAATTTCTTGTCAGTCACTGTGGATAAAATTGTAATATTTCCAGAATATCTCACCTGGCTTTAGTGCATCCTCAGGGGTGGAGAGAAGTATGGCTTTAGTTCATCTGCATATCAATAGGCGTGCCTCAGGGGTAGAGAGAAGTTCATCTCCATATCAATGGGTAATTACCTGGGCAACAAGGGCTTATCTGAATCCCAGAGGTTAAGGAAAGGGCTGGTTGGCTTCTGCTGGAGCTGGAGAGAGAAACGGCCTGGACTGCAATAAATTGTAAGCAATAAATGGGTTTTAAACTTTATTTCTCCCTTTGACTGATTTCAGTTTTAGAGGTATTTTGCCCCAGGATTTCCTCTCCCTGGACTTACAGCCACCAACAAAGAGAATAGTAAGGTTGGTTTTGGAAACTTCAGGGGATGTTGAGTGAGATTGGGACTTAAAAATAATTTTTTTTTATGTTTACCAGTTTCATAAAAGATACCGTAAAGAATACAAGTTAACAGCCAGATGAAGAGATACATAGGGTGAGGCCCCAAATAAAGAAGCTTCTATCCTCATGGAGCTTGGGGCCTAGCTCTGTGGCACCTGGGAGCATTCTGGTTCCCCAAGCGTAAGAGCTCTCTCCAACAGAGAAGCAGGATCCAAGAGCTTAAGTAATTTCTTAAAGAAAGTTTTCAACCATACACAAAACCAGAGAACATAGTGTAATGGACTCCAGATAGTCATCCTTGATATTTAACAACATTTTGTCATACTTCATCCAGCTAGTCTCTCTTCATCATCTTTTTATCATGTATTCGTGTGGCTGTATGCACAGGTGTGTGTAGCTATATGTAATTTTATTTTATCAAGCATGCATCACAGTGGTTCAGTAGTCCCCCTCCCCCTCCTGCCCACCCTCACCCACTCTCCCCCACCTTCATAACCACTAGTCACTTCTCAGAGTCTATGAGTTTAATGCTGTTTTGTTCCTTCTGTTTTTATATTCCACAAACAAGTGAAATCATATGGTATTACCTTTCTCTGCCTGGCTTATTTCACTGAGCATAATACCCTCTAGATCCATCCATTTGTTGCAAATGCAAGATTTCTTTTCTATGTATGAATAATATTCCATTGTGTGTAAGTACCACATCTTCCTTATCCATTCCTCTATTGATGGACACTTAGGTTGCTTCCATATCTTGGCTATTGCAAATGCGTGGTGATAAACACAGGGGTGCATATATCTTTTTGAATCAGGGATTTTGTTTTCTTTGGGTAAATTCCTAGGAATGGAATTATTAGATCAAATGGTATTTCTATTTTTACTCTTTTGAGGAACCTCCATACTGCTTTCCACAGCGATTGTACCAGTTTGTGGTCCCACCAACAGTGTAGAAGGGTTCCTATCACTCTGTATCCTTGCCAGCATTTGCTATTTCTTGTCTTTTGGATAGTGGCCATTCTAACTGGTGTGAGGTGATATATCATTGTGGTTTTAATTTGCATTTCCCTGATGGTTAACAATGTGGAACATCTTTTCATGTTCCTCTTAATAGTACTGTGTTTTTAAGTTGGTTTTCATATGTTTATTGTTAGTATGTAGTAATATGATTAATTTTTGTGTGATCTTGTATCCTATAATTTTGTGTAATCTTGTATCCTATAACTTCACTAAATTTGTGTAATAGTTCTATGAGCTTTTTGTAGATTCCTTGGGATTTTCTACATAGGCAATCAGGCCATCTTCAAATAAAAACAGTTTTATTTTTCCTTTCTGATCTGTAAGTCTTTTCTTGTCTTATTGTATTGGCTAGGACTTCTGGTACTATGTTGAGTAAGGGTGGTGAGAGCAGACATTCTTGCCTCATTTCTGATCCTAGGTGGGGAAGCATTTGGTCTTTTACCATTAAGTACAATGTTTGCTATAGGATTTTTGTTTATGTTCTTTATCTGGTTGAGGAAGTTCTCCTTTATTCCTAGTCCACTGAGAGTTTTTATCATGAATATTGTTGGATTTTGTCACATGTTTTTTTCTGCATCTTTTGATATGCTGTGTGTTTTGGCAAATGAAGTCTATCCTGTAACTGCTGATTTCCTTAAGTACTCATTGCAAGCTGCATATTGCCAATGGTAAAATATGGTAATCTAAAGAAGAGGGAGGTTCCAGAGAATATGAATTCATATTATTATTAATTCTATATCAATGTCAAGAGTAGTTGATCAGACATTAGATCAGATAGTTGTTGAAATTCTGGCTTTGTGGTCTTTTCCTTTCTTAGCATTGTTGTAATATTTACTGAGGCAGGTATAGAGCAGAGAGTTAAGAGCATACATTTTAAATCAGACTTTGTTCTAATGTGGCCTTCATTATTTACTATATATGTCCTTAAGCAAACTACTTGACCTATCTAAGCCTCATTTTCCTCATCTATAAAATGGAGCTAATAACTATCTCATGTTGTTGGCAGATTAAATGAGATACTATTTATAAAATGCTTGATACATAATAGCCCCCTAATAAGTGTTAGCTGCTGCTGCAGCATTCATACATTTAACAGTAACTTGTTATACTCTTATACATTCCAATACTGTGTTGGGCATTAGGGATGAGACAAGTGTTATATGAAGTGCAGATTTAATCTTAGAAGAATCTGCCATTTAATTTTTAAACATTGTTTATGTTTTCATAAGTGAATGGAAACTTTCTTATTTTCCACCCATTCAAGACCAATCACTAGTCTTGGGTCCTTAACTTTTCACTCCTCCCCCTTGGTACCTGTCTTCCTCTTTTCCCTCTCTCTTCCTCCCCAGCCTATTTGTGGGTAACAATCAAGCTGTCCTAGGTGAACCAGCTTCTACGCCTCCATTCTTGCCTGCTCTCATGGGAATTTCCTCTTTCCCTTTCTCCCTTACCCTACTTTTTCAGTTTTTCATAATTTTCCTAATAAAATTTAGGCCATATTTTCCCTTAGCCTCCTCTGTTTTCTTAAAGAACCTTAGGATAGCCCCTTTTCACAGTTTACTCTCCTATTTCTGAGCAAAAGTGACCATAATCATGACTAAGCTATCTGAGAGACACCTGAATCCAAAGTAATAATAATAATAATAAATTAGTGACATTAACCTCTGAAAGCCTTGATGGTGCCGAGAATTCCTTAATAGAATTTTCCACTTCTCTCCTTAATTTCTTCTAATTAAACCTTTTTCCCTCAAATAACAGAATCAAGATAAAAGCTCCAACTTATTCTTGTTTAATTGCTACATTTCAAAAGAATTCATTTATGTTATTTTCTTAATGCAAATTTACAGTATTTCTGCCACTTTGTGAATTTTTAAAAGCTTTAGTTGATTGGCCTCAGAGTATATGCTCCTTTGCAACATTATTTCTAAAGGGAAATGCACTTCCTAAACTCCTCACAAACAAGCTAACTTTGGGAACCCACTTTGTTGGTAAATGGGGCACTCCCAGTACTAAATGTTCTAACTTGTAGAGGATTGCAGTCCTTCCAGATATTTTGGAGAACCAAACCAGCCTGTAAGTGCAGTATTTGGTTCAACCTCCTTGGAAAGAAAACCATCTAATTAGAGTTGTCATGACAACTCTGTTTCTGTGCAGTATAACAGACCTATCGACCTGAGCTAAGGTTGATGGAGCACATGCGCATGTTGGTGATGGAAAACCATCATCCAGGATCTTAGAGTATTGGCTCTATTTCTCCCCAGCATCCTTTTAAATTTATGCCACCAAGCATTTGTTAAGCACCTATTGTGTGCAGCGCTTATATAAACCCATGATATATCTATCATAAGAAGAAAAGAAACAAATTAAGACCCTCTCATGGACATAGAATAAAATCCAGACACCTACCATGACCTTCATGATTCAGCCATGTCAGCACATTGGACCGTCATCCTGCCACCCTCCTCATGGGCCTCCACTTTGGCCAAATTGACCTTTTCTCATGCAGCAAGCACTCCAGGCTCATTACCACCCCTGGGCTTTTGTACTTGCTGTTTCCTATACCAGAAAGATTATTTTTCCCCAAATGTTTACTTGTTTGGCTCCATCTTATCATTTGGATCTGTTTAAATGTATCTCCCCAGAGATGCTTTCCCTCATTGCCCTAAAGTTGCCTCCTGCCACCTTCCCACATACGTGGTCCTACTCCTTGACATATTTTGTTTCCTTTTAGTGCTTCTGTTCTCTTCATTTATTTTATCATTATTATTTTATTGTTTCATTGTTTGTCTCTTATTAGAACTTAAATTCTGTGAGAGCAGGGATGGTATTTGTCTTGTTCCCTGCCATGTCTCTTCATATTTCTTGAATGAATGAAGAGTAGAGTGATTAGTGGTCAAGAAAGGCTTTGGATCAGCTGTGGTGCTCAGCATTTGAAATATCATAATTTTTAAAAAACTCTCCTTCTCTATTTTTAATAGATTAATAACCAATCACTTGCTTATTGTGTAATTCCCTAATAAAGCCAAAAACTGTATTACTGAAATATTTTTAGGAAAATAAAGTGATTAAAAAGGAAAAGAAAAGAAAGACAACATGGATTGATACTTATATAAGTGTTTGGAAAAGATGATCCATATGGTTAGGGAGAAATAATGGCCAGAAGACATTTCATGTGTGAGGAATTATCTATATTCAAAGTGCCAGAAGTCAGTAATCATTTGTTCAGTAAGAACTCTAGAGAAGAGTCTGTTTCACTAAGTTCACCTTTTGGAAGGATCCAGTTCCTTGCAATCATGAACTGAGATGCATGTCCTTGCTGGACATTGGCTGAGGGCTTTTCCTAGCTTCTAGAGGCCACCCGCAACCCTTGGCTCATGGCCATCTTCCTCCATCTTCAGGACCAGCAATAGCATGTCCCTCTCATGCTTTGAACCTTCTCCATCTCTTCTTCTGTCACATCTCTTAACTATTCTCTTGTTGTCTTCTTCTACTTTGAAGGACTCATGTACTGGGCCCACCCAGATAATCCAGGATCATTACGTCAAGGTCCTTAACCTTTATTACATGTGCAGTGTCTTCTGCCATGTAAGGTAATGTATTCATATTCTGGTGATGAAGGCTGAGACATCTTTGGGGAGCCTTATTCTGCCCATAACAAGTGCTTGCCCTTTTTCAAGGCTTATGCAAGGAGCTTACTTCCATTTAATCAAAGAAAAGATCAGACAGAGGATTATAAGGAGAGGAATTGTTAGTGAGAGATTGTTTTGTGTTTAGTTAAAAGTAATAGACTTGTAGTCAAGAGTGGGGGCTGAGAAGTAGTAATGGGGCTTTAGCAACAGTACCTGCAAGGTGGGCAAACTGTTGAGGAGACAAGCGAGCATGTAGGACTTAATTTTTCATTTTGCAAGTGTCCCCATTGCAAAATGAAACTGGTGCTACTGGCTGCAGGGACTTAGTGCACCCGGGGCTGGTGACAAAAATCATCTTTGACAGTCATGGCTCAGTGTACCTGTTTCCTGAGTTTTGTACCTACCTTTTTCACACCACCTAGAATTTCTGCTTCTAGATAATATGCTCTCACCAGCTAGCCACTGTTTCTAAATTTTGTGCCAGGGAGGTTTGTACATTAAGATTGGATCTTTCAGTTGTTATAGGATTTCTTTTAAAGCTTTCTTTAATAGGACATACTCCTACTTTTCTGAACCAGATAGCTACATGCCTGTCTACACTATTGCATTAGATCAGAGTAGAGTGATAGGACTAAAAGGAATTTGAGAGTTAACTGTTCCCATCCTCATCGTGCAGATAAGAAAACTGGACACCAGAAAAGCTAAGTGATTGCTAAAGCCCCTGCAGCCAAATGGTCTGTGATGGGAGACAGGGTGTGCAGCGTTGGTGAAATATGTGGCTTCAGGAATTGAATGGCCTCATTCAATCCAGTGTCTATCACTTAGTGGATGAGTTAAATGAGTCAGTTACTTAACCTGCTACACCTACAGTTTATCTGTAAAATATATCAACCTTACAGGGCTTTTGTAAGGATTAAATAAAGCTAACACATGAAAACTTTCAATACAATGCCCAGCTCCTGTGGTAGCTGTTATTACTGTTCTTCTAAATACTAGTAGAATGCAGATCAATAATATGGAGTCCCAAAGTACTTGGGAATTTTAGCTTCCCAACCCCAGAGCCAAACTGTGAAATATTGTATAGCACGTGGGTCATTGCCCTTCCCGTATCAACATCACTCACCAAATCCAGTACCTTCTAGTCTCTGCAGTCACTTATTTTTATACCTTGGTTCCCCCCTCCCCCAACATACACACACTGCAAAGGTAATATGTGCCAGTTATAACACCAGAGAACAATGTATACAGGGTAAAATGTCATCATTCTGTCCTACTGTAGCTCCCCTTACTCCAGACGTTGCTCTACAACATGATCTCCTCACCATTAAGTGGGAAGTGGAATTAAAACCCGTCTCCATTTGGATTCCCTCAGTTAATCTAGAACTTCTGTCCTTTCACCACCTCTTTTTTCTCCCCCTCTCTCCCCACTGAGGCCCAAGAAAGGTCTCCGAGACACCCAGGCAGACATGGTTCTCTCTGAATTTCTCCCCTTTCTGCCTCTGTGTTTTTCTGTTCTTGCCTAGGGTGTGCTCACCAGTGCTGTATCCTTCCTGCCTATGCTGGGGGCATCTCTGTCCTGTGTGGTATCACCCTCTTTCTCAGGACAATGAACCTCAAGGCTTCACCTCAGTGAAAATGCAGAGGAGAGAGAGAATTTAATGAGAAATGCAAAGAATACAGATTCCCTATTTTCACAATGTTGTCCCTGTTAAGCTCAGTTTGGGTTTTTGTTGTTTTTATTTGGCCATAAAAATTCTATGATATTTTACATATTATTCTGCAACTTGCATTTTTCTTCTAACTGTATATATATCATGGCCATTTTTCTAAGTCAGGACCTGTTGGTCACTATTACTCTTTCTAGTGGCTGCTTGGTACTGCATTGGAAAGTTTCACTCACTCTATTGTATTTAACTCCTCAATGGACAGATATTTCAGTCATTTGAAATTTGTTTATGTTTGTGATTTGGTCCTACCCATATGAACTTGTCATTTGTCCTCTCTGGCATATATCTGGCTTCAGTCCTCACCCTTCTAAGAAGGCACCAGTCTCAGAATATGCCTCATCCAAGACAGTTGATGTGTTGCTGCTCAGACGATGAGCATAGCTGCAGCCTAATAGTTTGAGGGTGTGATGCCCCCCCCCCACTCCAGAGTGACCCTGATCCCAGTTTAGTTTGTAGAGAAATAAGAAGGCACCCAGAAGAGCTGTCCTGAGTTCACCACAGCCCGTATTGACAAGCAGTTTTGGTCTGATTGGGACAGAGAGGTGCTATGCAGGTCAGGCCCCTCCTGAGCAGCTGAAAGCTCTGAGCTGGACTGCTGAGCCCCTGGGCTTTGACACTGAGGGTTTGCCAGGTGGTGCAGAAGTTGTGGATCCTTGCCTGCTTTTCACTTTGAAGACTATAAATATCCACATAGACTTCTATGGGCTTGCTCTTTTGGGAGAGGACCAGAACTCCTGAGAGCTAAAGGTGCCTTGAATGGAATCCTTATGCCAAGAAGGCCATTCAACATGTTCTCCTTCCATAGGAGTCTGGGTGAAACTACTTTAGTCTGTTGATATTGCTGATGCAGTACTGATACACTCATATACTTCAGTCAGGATTCAAGAGCTGTGGTTCAGCCATACAACTTTTTATAAAGTCGAGCTTACATTCCCCACTAGGCTATTAATCTTGCTCTGTTAGTAAACTTTGTTCTGGTTTTGAAAGCTTAAGAAAATTAGGATTCTGAAGCAACCAAGAAAGTGAGTTTCAAACAGACCTAACTCAGTTGTATTTGGCCACTTAAATGGCATTGTCCTTGTCTGCATTTGCCAGAACCTGTTCTCCTCCTGACTAAGCCTTTCTCCTTGTGTGGCATCTGTCCCACTGGGTTAAAGAAAGCAAACGCATCGCCTTGCAGGGTTTTCAAGGTCCCGGCAAACAGCAGTGCTGCGCTGGTGACCAGTGTGTCCCCCCTGGGCCTCCTGCTTCCCCTCAGGCCTGCCCTACAATTCTCGTCTGGGAGCATGTAGGCCCTTGTTTATCATTGCATCTGTTTGGAATCATCTATTTTAAAGAATCTGATAAAAATAGTATTTAAACTGATGGGTATTTTTTAAAGTAAATGATACAGGTAAATAAATTATGATATTCAGAAACAGGCTCCAGTTTTGCACAGATGGGTATTAACAGAACTGAACTCCCACGTCTTCCATCAGTAAGTAAACAATTTATTTAGTAAGTTGAAATGTTTTTTAAACGATGGGAATCCACTGATTGCATGTTATTTTTGTTAAAAATCTGACTGTGCTTATAGCCTGCTCAATGCCTCACTTCTTCAAATTCCCAGATGTCCTTTCTCCTCATCATTTTTTCCTCAATTCCTTCTGTGCATTGTGCTCCAGAAAATGTCCTCTCCTGCTTCCCAGGTGGTTTTTTGAAGTGCACTGGCTGCCTGGCGAGGTGGTGGTTCAGGGTGGGGTGGGAGCGGCACAGCATCCCGCTCCAGAGTCTGCACGGTAACGTCCTGTACTCGCGATATGGACATGACCTGGGGCAGTAGCGGCCCCAAGGCCAGGCATCTCAGCTGCAGCAGCAGGATGCTGGGCACTGGGATGCTTCTAAGCCTGCAGCTGTCTGCCGTCCTAACTGCCCTGCATTCTCCCCTGCATAACGTTACCATGCCCCCTGTCCTGTTGGGCAGCCATGGTGATGTGGCACAGAAGGGGAGGAGCTGGAAAAGTGGTAGGAAGACGAGTGGCACCTGAAATGAGAGGGATGATTTGGTTCTTCACGGTGGAGCTGGGGCCAGGTTGAATGCTGTCAAAGTTGGAAAACCAGCCGTTTCACCTATTAGCTGAGTTCTTTGGCTCCTAGGGGTAGAAGACCCTTCTGCATGTTTGACTTAGTGATTCTTATGCTGGGCTGGAGGCAATTGAATAATCTATCGGGTTAGTGTGTCAGAACCAGCTTGTTTTTCTGTTCTTGTTTTTGTTCTTTTTCAAATCACATATTTTTGCACCCTATGATTCTAATATGCTACCCCAGAACAGGACAGGAGAAGAGAGATTTTTTTTCTTATCCCTTCCCTCCTCCCCAGGAAAATTTCTGGAGGGAGAGGATATTACTTGGGTAAGCTGGGGCCAATGAAGGTGGAGAATCCCTGCCTAGTGGCTGGTCTGGTGACTCTCTATATATACTTAGATAATGTTTCTGAACAGGTTCATTGCCAACATTAGCCAAAATGGCACATGACTGCTCCATGTGAACCAAACCAAAACAACAACAGAAATGCTGAACTCCATGTTAGGAACAATTTAGTTTATGGAAGGTAATCACAAAAGATAAAATCACTACATCAAAGGTACTTAACTTCGAACTGGTGTTTTCATTTATGATTAATATTAGCCAGCTGTTGTTAAATATTAACTATAACACATATGGTCCTTGACATGGAATAGTGACTTCCTAACATTTTGGAATTGTGGCCCTTTCTTCATGTCCCTAAATGTTTAATATGTTAGACACATGTTTTTAATTTAAAAAAAAACACTTTCCTCGGTCTCTTTTGTAATATCGATAGTCATCCTGAGTGTCACAGAGCCAGACCCAGGAATTGCAGCTAGTAAGCTGAATATGTCTTAAATTTCTGCAAATTAATTCATTTTAAACTTTCTCTGGCTTACTAAAATTTGAGGTGCTTCATGCTTCAGTCAGTCTGTGGTGCCTGAAATGATTGTCTTCCTTGGGAAGACTCAAGGCACTGCTTTAGGCCCCTGCTGACAACCCTGAGCCCTCACAAAACTTTGATGTTTTGGCCCATGTTCCGTCAAGAAGCCAACATCCCCATTCTAAGGACAGGCCTAGCCTAAGGTTAGCAGTAAGACCAACATTTTGTTGTTTCATTTTCTTACTAAGGTTTGGGTTGCTGATTGAAGCAGAATTCCAATGTATTGACACACTACCACATTGTTAACATGATAGGATTTGATTATGGGAGAACAAGTTCAAAACGGTAAATTCTCTCTCTCTCTCTCTCTCTCTCTCTCTCTCTCTCTCTCTCTCTCACACACACACACACACACACACACACACACACACACATGCAGTCTGGGGCCTTGCTTTCAAGGCAGCTTTTGTGGTTGCATTCCTTTATTTGATGTGGTTCCCTCCTTCTCCTGTGCCAAACAGTGCAATATGGAAAATGATGAAGTTGCAAAAAAAAAAGCGCAAGGGAGGGGCCAGGAGGAGAGGAGTGAGCTGTTTAGTAACAACAGAAAGAAAACAGAGTTTAGGGGTCAAAGGCAAAAATACCTGCTTCTCCAAGCAGGAAGAAGAAACACAGGATTCCTTTTCCTGCCCTTGAGTAAAGACTGAGCCTGCTCTCAACTGGTGCCTTGCAGGCCAGCCCAGGCAGAGCACAGTAGACAGGGAGGCCACAAGCTGCCTGTATGGGAGAAGAGCAGCAGCTTGAGAAAGTCAAGGCTGAGTGCCCTGCATTACCAGCAACAGCAGGGTTAACCAGGGAGGGCCCCAGGGAAGAGGGGTGGAGAACAAAAGCTGCCTTCCATCATCAGATTATAGGACCAAACACGTTTTAACGCCAGCCAACCTTGGAGGCGAGTCCTAAGACAAGCAGTGGAATCTAAATAAGGAAAAATGTTTCCATGCAGGAATAGCATTTTATTTATTTACAATTTTCAGGCTGGGCAGCTTTTCTAATTGTATGGTTTGTGACTCCCGAAAGTGACATTTTCTGAGTTTCAAAATTATCTCTTTTTGCACTGTGAAAAGAGCATATATGATTCATCTTAATATTTCTGAGGTTCAGTCACCAACTAACAGCTAGTATTTTGGGTGGGAGGAAGGCTTTCGTAGGCAGTTTTTTCACCTAGCATACAAGTAAAAAGCACCAGAATATGCCTCAAGCTTCATTCGAAATCATATAAATAGCTCTCTTGCTCAGTTCCAATCCAGTATCATCATGAGAACTCCCACAGTCCACCAGTCGCATAATGTTCCCCTCACCCTTGCCTGCATAAGGCTAATCTTTCTGGTTTCTGTGCTGATTGAATATAGTCTCAAAGAGGTTTGACCAAAGGGCCTGCTTTCCAATTTTGCTATAACCTAACCTAAGTCTTTTCGCCTTTATTTTTTTCTGGTTATTTCCCCAACCTTTAGCATCTGTAGAACTGTCAGATGATCCTCTAATCCTAGATCAAGAGTCAGCAACCTAGAGCCCACTGGCCAATCTGGCCTGCAGCCTGCTTTGTGTGGCCCATAACTAAGGCTGATTTTTACATTTTTTAAGTGGTAGAAAAACATTTAGAGAATAATATTTTGTGACTCATAAAAATATGAAATTCACATTTCAGTGTCCATAAATAAAAGTTTATTGGAGCACAACCATGCTCCTTTGTTTGCATATTGTCTGTGGCTGCTTTCATTCTACAGCATCAAAACTGAGTAGTTGCAACAGAAACCGTATAGCTGCCAAGCCAACAATATTTACTACCTGGCCCTTTACCAAAAAGTTTGCCGACCTCTGCCGCAGACCCTTAAAACATACCTTTTCGCAATGACAATATTCATTTGGCTTTAATGCCACAAATAGTTACTGAGCCTACTGTGAACTTGGCATTATTCTTGTTTCTGGTGGTGTAGCAGTGAACAGAGATCCCTATTCTGGAGGAGTTTGTGTTCTAGTGAAAGATTGTGGGGGGAGACAATAAACACATACATATGTAGAATAGATTATGATGTTGATACAAAAAGTAAAAGAAGAGGGAATACTGGAGATAAAGGTGGGTTTTTTTTAAATAGGTTGTTCAAGAAGCCTTATTGATAAGGTGCTTTTTGACTAAGATCTAAAACAGGTGAGGAGGCAAGCCTGCAGATGGCTGGAAGAGAGTTCTATGCAGAGGAACAGCAGAACTGGGCTAGTGCCCTGAGGTGGGAGCAGCTCCAGCTTATCCATGGAGGCAATAATCTGGATAAGTTATGGTAGATGAGCCTGGGCTGACTGAATGTGGAATGTGAGAGAGAACAGCCGAGGATGACTGAGGTTTTTGGTCTGAGGAACCCATAGGTTGGAGTTGGCCCTGGCTGAAGTGGGATGAGGGCAGGAACAGTAGGTTTTGCAGGCAGTGTTTGCTGGTGAGCAGGGTGAGTTTGAGGGGCATTGTAGACATCCAAGTGGAGCTGTTGAGTAGGCAGTTGGCTATCCAAGTTCCAAGTTAAGAAAAGGTCTAAGCTAGGGTGTAAATCTGGAAGTTGTCAGTATGAAAGAGATATGTTAAGCAGTAGGACTGGCTGAGAGTCACTCTCAAACCCCAGACTTTTCCTTATCTCCAAGATATCTCTCATGCAATGACTAAACAAACTTATTTTTTAACCTCCAGTTTTCTTTCCTGCCCATTTCACTGTTGGCATGCACCAGGATCTACCATCATATCCTCTTCCTCCCTCTCTGGGCAGATGCCCTGGAGTATAAAACACACTTTTCTCATTAGGGCAAAAGCTGCTCATTGCCCTGTGATGGGACCTTTGGTGTGTTGTCCACAGAGTTCCTAGCCTTTGATCCAGGGCCCTGCCTTGTTAAGTAGCCTTTATGTCTTCCCTACTTCCAGCCCCAGGCTTGATCATCTACTCTGTCGCCTTGCCTTTTGGTTATCTGCCATGTAACTATGCTTCCTTTTGCCCTTATATGCACTTAGTGGTAATCACTTTTTTCCCAGTGGTTTACATGAATGCCTTCTCTCCCATGCCCGGCGTTAAGCTTCTGAAGAGCATGTGTGTGTCCTCTTCACCTGCTTGCTGTCCATAGTACCTTTCAAATAGTGACCTAGTGTCCCAGGGATGGGAGGCAAATCTTTTACCACCCCCTTCCCTATCCCCAGTCCCTGTTGGGTATCCTCAGAGGGAGGCACAGAGCAGTTGTGTGGAGACCACCTGCACCTGCGTCCACATGGGAACCTGTTAAAAAGCAGATTCCCAAGTCCCATCTCAGACCTGCTGAACCTAATAAACTTCTCTAGGGTAGGGCCAGGGTATCTGAATTTTTAACAGGCTCCCCAAATTATTCTCATGCAGTCGTGAGAATTACCAGTGCAGAGAAAAAATTACAATCCCAGTTTTACTCTTCCCAGCTTTAAGACCTTAGGCAAGTCATTCAAATCTCAGTTTTTTCATCTGTACAGTGAGTGTATTCATACTTGTTCCCTACTCTGTAAAGCTGTTGTAAAACAACCAAATGAGGAACCCTTTGGAAACAATTTGTAAAGTGCTCTGTACCAGTACCCTGGCTAATCTCATTCTAGTATCTTTTCATTTTTGTGTGTGTGCAAGCCACGCTCCATCTAACTATATAGATCAGCTCTTTGAGCACACAGACCAATAAAAACATGGGCGTGGACATTGCCTGATGTTGTTTATGTGCCTGAGCCCTTGACAAATACCAGTAAACAGGAATCTGGTGGATACCCTTCTCTGCCCTGGTCAGGCAGAGGGACTTCTTTTTTCTAATTCTCTGCATCTTCCTTTGACCATCTTTAAAATCTATGTGCAGTGAGGAGAAGGGAATTATAAAAATGCTTATGGATTTGGTCTAGTATAGTTATTGTATGCATTGATTTTTTTTCCAGCATTATTGACATATAATTGGCAAAATTATAAGACATTAGAGTATAAAATGTGATGATTTGATATACGTATGTACTAACTTTTTTCAGTAAGTATGTTTTAAAGGTAGTTCATAGGAAAAGTAACCTCTACGTGAAGAGGAGTGAAGAGCGGTAAAGCCATGAATCAAAAACTCAAAGTTGTAAATTTGTTACATACTCAGTAAATCCACTCATTCCTGACAACTGGTATTTGAAAACAGTTCCACTTCTTAAAGAAATTGTGATGGAATCAACTCAGGTGATAGACCAGGGATCAAGGTGCAACAAGGGGAAAAAAGCTTTTCTCTCCCTTAGCCTGTTCGTGTCTTGCATGGCCAGGCATCATTGTCAGTACTCATACCAAGTCTTAACAGAACATCTGCTAAGTTCATTGTTGTTTTGGGGGCTTAACTTTAAATGCTTTTCCACATGCTAACAAAATCCTGATGGTGGACATCTGTTAAGATTACGGTCCCTTGAAGGCTTTTTAAAGATGTTAACAAACTTAAAAAACACATTTCTGAACAAAAACTTGGTTAATGTTCATGTCATTAAACATATTGTGTTTGCAATTACAACATTCCCATCTTTCTTGTTTCTTCAGAAGTAAAGTTTCCTTGCTTGCATTCCACCTCCTCTCAGCTGGAAAGTGTCCATCAAGTCCTCTGGCTCTTAAAGTTCTTCCATGTTTCCAGGGGTTCATTTGCCTAGAATGAAAAAGGCCCTAATCACTTCAGTTCAGGTACCTAAATAAGTTTAATAAGTGTTCTTGGAAACAGCCTCAGAGGGACTCTGTCAGCCCAGGCATGTGCCTGAAACACCCAAGCCAGAAGGAGCCTGATGAATCTGACGCATGTGGAACAAGATGACAGGCCTTCAGTTAGGGATTCAAAAGTCACAAAAGTGATAACTGAAGTCCTGAGAGTGGGGTAGATTTAGGTCAGTGAGACCTGGATTAGATGCCACTGCCATTTACCGCCTATGTGACCCTAGAGAGGTTATGTAGCTTCTCTAAGCTCCAGCCTTCTCATCTGTAAAATGGAATAACACCTCTTTCATACACTGGTGTGAGGAAGAGATGGTATTGGAAAAGAGGAAGAGATGGTAGGAAAAGCACCTAGTGTAGTGCTTGATACACAGTGCTTCTTAACTGAAGCTGTTACTCCCCACTCCATTCTGTGGAGAATCCAGTTTACCAGCTGCAATCCCTCATACTGCTTTTTACACTCTCTTCGCGTATACCATGCCCAAGCAAAGAACAGCTGACTCAAATTATCCATATAGTATGCCTGCACATTTTTAAATTACTTAATTTAATAATTCCATAACCTTCTAAGTAATTTAACTTAGCAGTTTCAACTTCTTTCACCTTTGCTTCAGAGGAACATTTCCTTAATGGTCAATTACATTTATCATTGTCTCAGAACATTTCCATTTTTATATGTCCCTCTGAAAATGGAAAGCAAGAAATGGAATACAGTACTCTGATGAAACCCTGCTTTATGCTGTGGGGTATACTCAGTGCAAGCACTAGGTCAGCCACAAATGTAATACGGCCAGGCCTCCATTGATGCCTCACTAAATTTATCCAGGTGACTCCCCAGATTTTCTCCTACTTGTAAACTTAATTCGTCATTCTGATCTCTTCTTTTCCTCTCCTGTCATGCTCACTGAAAATTTTCAATTTGAATTAAACTGTTAGTGTTTAACTGAGGGATCAAGAGGCCCTTGAGATGGCTCAAAGTTGAACCTGTAAAATAAGACAAATGAGGGCTAACAGCAGCTTGGAAAATGCTCTACTTGGATGAGAAAATCGGGTTAGGAAAGTGCAAAACAACAACAATCAGTCTCTACTTAATGTAGAATTTATGTACTTCTAGGTTTTCAGAACCTGTACAATGTATGATTTTTTTTTATTCTACCAAGTCCACTTGTGATATATGGTACCTCAAGATAAGAAAAAGTGAGACGGAAAACTGATGAATTTTATGGATAAAATCTTTTTTGAGGATCATTTCAGGTACTTCTATCACTCTTTCAGTGTACAGGGGAATTCATTTTTAAAATTTCCTTCTGGCGTTCTGTAAAAGAATTTCTAATGAAAAAAGGACATAGGCTTTGGAACTGGAAAGACTGGAATTCGGGCCCATCTCTGCAACTCACTTACTGGGCAATCTTGGACAAGATACTTAGACTCTTAGAACCTCAGTTTCCTCATCTGTAAACTGGGCTAATTATGTCTATCTACCTGGCAGGGTTGTTGTAGGATTTAGAGGTAATGAAATGCCTAGGAGAATGCCTGGCAAAAATAGAGATAAATGAATAGTGACTTTTGCTTTACTGTAATGGGTCTCCTGGCAGGCCACCAGGAAACATACTCTGGCATTATAGAGTGCTCCAGATTCTCGAGGTTCCTGGCACTCTCTACCTTGAAGGGAGTTAACAGTGGTGCCCTAGTCACATATTCAGAATGGGAAACTCAAGTCCTTAATCAGAGTTAGGCATACAGTTAGTGTGCCTTAAATACAGTTAGTTGCTGAATTGAATTGAGCTCACATTTCCTTAGGATTTCTTAGCTTGGGGGCTAGTAGCAGCTGGTGTCTATCTACAATCCTGGAAGTTCCCCATTTCCATGCTTCATCCTCCATAACCCCCTGAGTCATATTGTGAAGGAGGCAACCAGGTCAACTTCCTCTCCCTCTGAACCCAATTCGAAGGCAGAGCAGGACATTAAGGCTGATTCAAGTATCTCTTCTGAACAGTGCCTTGACCAACCTCACCCTTGGTCATAGAACACTCTAGAGGCATTCTGGAATAAAGTCTCTCTTGGAGTGTTTGATGCTATTTCAATATTAGTGTACCTGTAATTGTAACTTTAACCCTTTAACCCTTGAGAAATAGATAGGTCTTTTTTGAGAGTAATGCCATCCTCACTACACTAAGAAAGCTGGGTAGAACCAGAGAGAGCAAACTCATCAGAAGCAAGAATCATAATTGAAAGTCACTGGCTCTTCTGGTTTTCTTCAGTGCCAAATCATGTTTTGCTCATTTTATTTGACCAGTGAGGTAAAACCTACATGGGGAGGAGGGAGTTGCTGTCCATAATGGGTTAAAATCAAAACCCCATTGTCCCAAGTCAAGCTTCAGACAGGCTGACTCCCTGGATTTTTCCATGTCAAAATGCTTAAAATTATTTCCTTTATGCTGTTGCCCTGTAGCCAAGTCAAGTCTTCAGGATTACAGGACCTCTGATTTTTGCAAGCAGAGCACTGTTGAAAAGGGCTCTATTAGCTGTTTTTGCATTGAAAACAATAGTATTAATACATTTAACACAGACAGTTCTTATATTTGACTTTCAGGGCCACTGACACGTAGCTGGAAATGCTTTTCTGGCTACCTTGTGGTCTTTTTAACTCTACTGTTGGAGAGGTTTCTCAAACTCTGGCTTTGTCCTTCTGGTTTGTATCCACAGATTCAGTTTCAATTATAAGAATTATAAGCTGATTTCATCTTTCACTTCAGTCCATAAAGAGATAGAAGGTACTTTCTCATCCAAACAGCCCTTTTCTCCTCCCAAGTTCAGCCTGAGATCCTGCAACGCCAGCTTACTTTTCCTCACCTTTTACCCCCACTTTCTCACTGTACCGCTCCAGAGATCAGAAGAATCAATAGCAATTTGTCTCTTTCATCTCCTCCTCACTCCTTCCCTAGCCACCTATTTGGTTAGTCAGGCCTTGCTTTTTCTCCAGCCAGCCCTGCATTCCTGGGAATAGCTGAGTGAGCCCTGGAATCTCTGCCCAGGGTCAGTTTTCTGTTGTACATGCTCAGCCCAGTATTTTTTGATTCATGAATATTAAATAATTGGAGATCACAAGACCCTACCTCCATCTTGCATCTTTAAAAACATAATAGCTCTCTTATTTCATGGCATTTGATTATTCAGCATGAACAGGGCAGCATTCAGGCTATAGCAAGCCTGTTAAATATTTACCCATGAGGCGGATATTTATACATGAATCAGCAGCACTTATCAGTGTGTGACGTTGGAAGTCAGGTTCAGGACCCTCACAAGCTAAGAAACTACAGAGTTAAATATAGAGTGCGGTACGTGTCCTTTTAAAAATAAATTCTCATTTAAAACTATTCTTTGGAGTACCTGAAGTACTTCACACATTCAAACTTACCCTGCACAGCTAAGTCATTCACAATTAGACATGACAGAGTGGCTGGCCCCTCACATCCAAGAGCCCATGAATCCTCTTGTTTGGTGGATGGGGTGGGAGAGTACTGAGGCATGAACATAACTGAGAGGAGTGCTTGCTCTGCTGTGGTGTGGAGAATTGTAGAGGGAGATGAGCAGCATGCCACAGTGCTTGCATGATGGTCTGAGTGCTTCTAGAAGCCTTTTAGCGTCATTGGAATCCTGGCCCCACTCATTGGTAGCCAGACCCACTCTTTCTTCCCATCCCTGTATGCCTTCCAAGATTAAAATCCCCCTGCTGTCAGAGAGGCATGTAATTCAGCAGGAACAGCATGGACTCTGCTGACAGGCAGACTTGAGTTCAGATCTTGGCTTTGTTATGTGATCCCAAGGAAATTCTTTCTGTTCTCTGAGCCTCAGTTTCTTCACCTGTAAAATTACGTGATAATTCCCACCTCGTTGAATTGTAGGGAGGATTAAATTAGATAATGAAAAAGTACTAAGCTAACAGCAAGTATTGGTTCTTGATAAAAACAAAAGCAGCGTGCAGAGAGATAGGCCTGGCAGCGAAGCAGTTGGCCTTTGGATTTCTCTACACCTCTGCTTCTTTCCACCATTGTAGGTATTTTTGTTTAAAGGGCTGTATTTCAGAAGCAGAGAATATGTCAAGTTTGGAGGATTACCCACAGACTATTTCCACTCCTTGCCTTTAATTTAGTGAATGATTAGGAATTTATCCCGGAATGTTTAATACAGGTTAAAAGCCCATTACAATCACTTCCAGGGAACTGTCCAGATTATTTAGTTCTTTGGAATTTTGTTATGCTAACAATTGTTCCTCAGTAAGCTAAGAGCTGCCTGGATCTTGGAACACTCTCTGTTTAAAGATATTTCACCAATAACTGCAAGATATAAATACTGGACTTATTTTTCTTGTACTATAGGATTTTCTTCTTAATCAGTTTTTTCCATCCTAATGGAACCATTAGGACCTTCCAGTTAGATGTGTTCTCTCTGTGTACTTTTGCATACAAAAGAGGAGACCAAAAATGCCTTCTTCCAGTTCATAAGTCACAGGAATTTTCCTAGGCTTCTTCAGAGTTTAGACTAAATCTAATCCAGTGTCTACTCTGAGAGTAGCAAACATAAGTGATGTTCTGCTGATTCTGTGCAGTTGCAGGGGGTGATGATTCATTAATGTCATACTTAGTCAGATGCTGTCTGATGATTTTCTCAGTTGTCAGAGTTGTTGTGCCTTTTCAGTTTCATCTGAGTAGGAAAAGTCAACAGTGACTAGTTCCACTCCATACTGACTTCCTCACGCCACCTGGGACTTTGTGTGGATTTTTCATTCCCATAAATAAGTAAACATAACATATCGTTTACCAGAAAAATTGATCTCAGAATATCTGTAGTCAGTAGGGAGACAGGCTAGATCTGGAATCCTTAGAGCAATTATGTGCATTGTTCCCTGTATCACTAACTCTTGATGAGTCTCTCTGCTCTGAACTATTTAGGAATGATTTTCTAGGCTGTTATTGTGAAATATTTTGCTACCATTATACCCTTGTAACTGTGGGAACTTGGGTAATGAATAACCATAGCATTAAAGGATTTTAGGGGTCTTTTTATATCTCATATTACAGAGTGGCTTAAGGGGCTTACAGAAATATGCATATTTAAGTAAAATTTAAATAAGAAAAACAAATTAAGACCAACCAAAGTGAGAGTAGGAAAGAAGATTATATCAGGATGAAGGATGATACACGAAATGCATACTGTAAGGTTCTGAACAATGTCCTTTAATAGCCATATGCTGGCTAATTTGAAAGGAAATCTCAACGAAAATTCTGGAAACTATTTCTGGATCAACATTGTGTCTTAGTGCTAGGACCAGTGATTTTTGGCTGTACCTTCTTGCTTTAGATGAATTGAATATCAATGTTTACTTGGACTAGTTGCAGTCTTCCTACCTGTCTTGGCCCATATATAGGGGATCAGGTAGCACTGTATTCAGAAAACATTTAATTAGTTGCCATCATTGAAAAATTGAGATATTAATCATCTGGATTTCTGGCTTCACTTGAAAAAGTAGGATCTGGTAAAACCAGGCTTTTGCATTCCTACATATCGGAGATAGCTGGAGTTGAACAGTGGAGAGCCCTTCCCACGGTACATACAGCCTCCCCTTCTCTCTGCTCATTTACATCACCTGCCTGCTCTGGGTCGATCTTGGAGTTTGCAACCTCTACTCTAGACCACCTGCCTCACACTAGAAAAGAGGAAACCAAAGTCAGAGGGGGCTGCCCAGGCAACAAAGCTGGTACGCTGCAGAGCTGGTCCTCCAGTCCCTGCTACAGTGTTGCCTCAGGTTTAATTCAGTGAAGGTGTTTAATGACAGACTTAACTTTGCCCAGCACTGAATTGGGCATAATGAAGAGTATAAAAGTCTATATTTTAGTAATAGGTACAACCCATTAATGTGGGTAAGCCACTTACCTGTGCCCATCAAAATATGCTACTTTGTACTGTGTGTGATAGGCTCACTAGTTGTTACCAATCATTAGTTATTAGTCATGGGTGACATGAACATGCTGATGTAAGAAATGGATTAAACTATAGAAATGTACTCAGAAAGTGAAGCCCATATTCCCGTCATCATTAATGTAGGCAGTTGGTGGGCAGACTTTGATATGAGACACCAAGTCCGCTGGGGCACTATCACTTCTTAAATTGCTTGAGCCCTAAGAGAAGTGTCATCGTACTCTTGTCTTTCAGGGCACTTGGAGGCTCCTCAGCTCTTCACATCCCAGCTTTTCCAGGAGGAGGATGTCTCATCGATTATGTTCCTCAAGTCTGCCACCTGCTCACCAACAAGGTAGAAGTGATTCCCCTGACTCCCCACTTCGTGCAGCTCATTCCTCCAGTGTAGTACCTCCCCCGCAGTGTCATGCAGGCGTCGTCCTCTTCACTCCTTCTCCTGGTTTCAGCCTCCAGGGAACACCGACTTTGAATTATAATTCATTGGTTTCTCCCTATTTCTTTGACCTCTTCTTCCTTTCTAAGGATTCTGACCTCCTGTTTCAGTCTTACCTGCATTGTTTAAATTTATGTCTCCTCTTCCTTGAATTTTTCATATGCCTTAAGTTCCTGCTAGATCTTGCACCTTCTTGTGGTTTAAAATTTATGAACTCCTTCGTTTCCCAGTCATCTGGTGCATGGATGTGTGTGGGTTCATGCACACACGTGTGTTTGCCACTAGTTAATAGCAAGGTGGTTCTATAGAACTGCCTCCCTCTTTTTCTGCTTTTCTGTGCCTACTTTCTAAAAGTCAGTTCCTGGTTCTCGCTGTCCTGTGGAGGAGCAGTCTGCCAGAGTCCTGCTCCTTGGGGCAAGATTTCTGAGTCAGCTGGTGTCAGAGCAGGCATCTCAAATAACCCAAAGCTTTCTCTCAGCTGCATTAATGAGCCATCACATTGGCAAGTGACTGAGTTTATGGTTGTCAGGTGTTTCTACAAAGTATAATCATATATTTGTTAATGTCCAGCTAGTATATTTAGCTACAAACTGGGTGTATTAATACACAAGCAATACTTTCTTTCTCACGTGGATTGAAAATTTGCCTAATGGCCTGAGTGCTGTTTCCCTTGCTCCTATTGACTTGCTCACATTGGCTTGGAAAATAAATCATTTGTCTCTTGCATTCAAAAGCTGGCTCCTCTCTACATAGAAAATACTCTTAAAATACAATAATGTTTCAAAAGCTTAAGTATTATTTTTTAAATGTCAGAGAAACTAAAATCTGGCAGCTCTGCAGTCTGTGGGCTTGGCATAGATTCCAGGGCCTTTAAGTCCCATGGAGTGGTTGCTTCTCATTGGACCAAATTCCCCCCAGCCTCTGCCCTCCTACAAAACTGATCGGGGAACAGAATTCTTATTTACATTGTGGGACTTTGTACTGCCTTCAAATCTGTGTCCCAGTATTATAGAGAAAAATGCATGTTTGGTCCTCCAGAACCAAGAAAAAAAGCCTTTTTAAAGCTCTCCGATTGAGATTAATTTCTGGTTATACATTTTCCTCAAAAAAAATTATAATACGGTTTTCCCAGAAATGCAAGAATCAGTCAGTTTTTCTTATCTGGTTCCCTTTCATTAATTTTACTTGTCTTTTAAAATTGATGTTCTTCTGCTTGCTATAAATGAGGACAGTATGGGCTGCTTTTAGAAACAATCTCTTCAAATGAATTTCCATAATTACATTGAAATCTATCTTTATAGCCAGTTTTGTTGTGGGTTTCTGTTAAAATGGTTTTCTGTTTTTAAAATCAAGTATGCAGAACTGTTTTCATCCCCTTTTTAAACAAAGCCACTTAAGCAAACTTATCATCTGTTTTTCTTTTCCCAAAATAACATTTCTGATCCTGCATTAAGCCTGCAAAGTAAGCACTGTTTTTATAAATTGACATAAACCCCTATTATATAAATAGAATTGTTTTACTTTTAAAGGGTACAACATGCCTATCAGTACCAATTGTGTCAAGGTTATTTCAAGCACTTTATCTCAAGCTTTTGTTAGCCATGGAAACTCACTGTGGCTTCAGCCAATATAAACAATTTGGGGGGTCTCTTTCTCCCACTGTTTCTTTCAGCCATTACAAGGACGTTACATAGAATGTGTTTTTGTGTTAGAAACTGATGGGTAAGTGATGAACTTTTAGATGAGCAGCTGAATGAATTCAGTTTTTTTAATAGAAACTCATTTGGTGATAACAAGGAAATACAAAAAAAATATGTGTATATATATATATATATATATATATATATATAATATCTATTGTAACTCCTTATTCTGAATATTAGGAATCTAAAAAGAAAAATATTAAGCATTATCCTGCCTTTTCAATGGGAATTTTAGTTTAGAATACTCAAATAATCCCATCTGATGAAAGAAAGCTCTTTTTTACAGAGAATTTCAGCTGGTAAATACAGAAGTAATAAAAGAATTCAAAAATCACTATTTTTCAGGCCCTAAAGAAATAATTGATTCAGATAAGGATCTCTAATGGATACTAAAACCATTAGGTGAAAGGTTAATGGGGAACTGATCCTCACATGCTTGGAGAGTTATACTCATGGGTGATTCACTATGATAAAGGGGGAACATCCTTTATAATGGAGGGGTCTGCTGTCACCCCATAACCAAGGATCAAACCCAGTATCACCTGTGAAGTTTTCTTGCAAAAGTATTTAACATGAGTTTAGCTCTAATGTCCAATTTATAGGAAATAAAGAGGATAGAGGGAACAGGAAGGAAACAACCAAAGGATCTAGAATGCAGAATGATCTATAAGACAACTAGCCCGATCTCTTTGAAGATCTCTTTGCAAGCACACACACACAGGCACATGTACACACACCCTAGGAAGTGCTGTTCCAGATCAAAAGAATTTCTAGACTAAATGCCTGATCCCTGATTATACTCTGTTTTAACAAAATAAACATTTGGGGGACAACTGGGAAATTTTGAAAATGAACCTAGTACGAGATGAATTGAGAGAATGATTGCTAAATGTGTTGGGTATGATAATGATAATTGCGGTTACATAGAAAACTGTCTTGTTTTTTTTTTTTTTGGATGTGCATGCCTGAAACATTTAGGAGCAAACTCTCATAATGTCTCTAATTCAGCAAGATTGATGGATAGGTTGACAGGTAGATAGATGGCTGGATGAAGCAACTAGACAAAATATTCATTGTTGTTGAATATAGGTAGTGGGAATATGGGTATTTATTTTACTATTCTTTCTACCTCTCTGAATCTGACGTTTTCATAATGATGCATTTAAAAGTGTTCTATTTCACTTATCAGCCCTGGATTCCTATTCCAGGTACAGTATGTGGTTCAAGGATATCATAAGAGAAGAGAGTACATTGCTGCTTTCCTCAGTCACTTTGGCACGTAAGTTCTTCCTTGTTTAAACCACATACCAGTGAGGCCCTCACTTCCTGATGACCCTAATATGAGGGCTTGATTAAGAAAACTGCAGTTCATTCTTGCATATGATTCCTTTTCAATACCATTTTGATTCTTTTTGGTATGTTGCTCACCTAAATATCCTAGGAAAACATGTTTTTTAGCATTATTTGCTAAATAATAGACTCAAATAACTTCCCTGGAACAGCAGGCTGAGCAGCACCAAGCAGAGCAGTGGCGGCCCTGCCAGCTCAGTGCAGAGCTCTTTATGGTTTGCAGAGCACATGCACCTCTATCAGCTCACATTAGTCATGAGGTGAGCCAGGCAGCCTCAGTGACCCATTCTGCTGAAGAAAACCCTGCAGCTTTGAGCAGTAAGCCGGTGGGAGTCACACACCCAGAGGAGAGAGAGCCAGTGTGGGATCACTGATTCTCTGGACTCAAGTCTCCTGACAGGACTCCCACCCCCGACAGTGCCATACAGATTTGGGAAGAAAATCTCACGCTAGATACAAAAGCGATGACTCACACGAAGAAGTAGGCGTTGGAAGAAGAGCTGGGTAACTGCAGTGACAGGGTGGGCATCTCCGCCCACTGCTGTCCCCATGTGCTTGCCCTTCCTCCAGGATGCCCGTGGCTCTGCTGCTCTGCATCTGTTTCCTTACTATGTCAGAGCCCTGGTCAAGCTCCTACTGAGGGCTTAGCTCAGTGGGAGAGGGAAGACGTTTTCCTCTGTCTTCTTTAAAAGGTGGAACATTCTGCTCATCCTGGAGACTAAGCACCATGTGTTTTAGTGGTCTGGTTATGTCCCACCTTATTTCAGAGAAGACTTATAAATGCATAAAGATATATACAGTAAAACAAAATTAAATTTTAAACGACTAAATGAAGAAATTAGGTCAAAAGGCAAGTGGGACTAGGAAGAAGATGAAATCAAGGATAAGGTTAGCCATTTCATCCCTGGAATACAATTTGAAAAACTGTGGCATAAGTATAAGCAAGCTTTCTGATTTTTCAACACAATTTCAAGAAGTTTTCTTATTATCCATAGTGGAATTTTTCATGCCTGTAAAATAGAACTGTCAATATCTAAATAGTATGACTGTCTCTTGCATGAGTCTTTAATAGTTAAGATTTTTTTCAGCTTTATTTATGAACATTTTGAGAAAGTACTTATGATACATACAGTGGTTAATAAATGACACCATTGGCCTTCTCATTTTTGTGTTATCTTTAGTAACACAATTAAAAGTGAAGAAGCTAGCACTATGACCTCCAAAGTAGGTCCTCATTCCACTGGCATATAAGAAAAATACAGTAATGTAGTAGTACTTGTATACAACCACTAAATTATATACAAATATTACTGTATTACTGTCCAGTATGCATAATGAAAAGGATTCTGTGCTTGTTTTGCTTAAGAGAATGTAAGATCTAAAAAGTTTGGATATCAGTGTTGAAGCATAATGAGTTAATTATAAATTCATGAAAAGAAATATAAACTGGTGATCTAAGGCAAATGGGCAAGTGGGACTTCTGACCCTAAGTCAGAAGACCTGAATGATATACTACCAGTCTTTGAGCAAATCACTTGGCCTTCAGTGTCTTGGTCTCTTTACCTTTGCAATGAGTTCAGCTGTTCCTTCCTCCTTAAACTAAGAGGCCATCAATATTAATGGCCTGACTCAGCCGGGGAGAACACATCTCTAAGTCTGCAAAGTCCTCCTCGTATGGATGAGAGAATATCATTCCTGTCCCTAGTGGGTGGTTAATGTTGTCACATTATGGGGACATTCCCCAAGTACTCAGCTCTCGAGGAAAGCGGGGGAGGTGAAACTATCAGAGCTGTGCTGGGCCCTTCAGTGGTCAGAAGCTGTGCTCCTTTGACACATGAGATGAGCACCTCCCATAACCAGCGTCCACCCAGCCAACATAGCTACTGTGACTAGAGTTCAGTGGAGAGGACAAGGAGACACAAGTGAAAGATTTCCAAGTGCTTTGGAAGAAAATAACATAATCCTAAACGTAGTGATTTTGTCATTGCTCATTACTGTTTAGTGCCTAAAGTGAAAGTGAAACTTAACAACCACTCTACAGACAGTAGTGTCATTTTTGCTGACCTGACTTCTTAGTGTGTCCTTTTATTCATAACGAGTATCTGAACATTTGCATAGCATTTTATGGTTTATCTTACTTGTTTTTCCCAACCCTGTAATGAAGTTTGAAAACATTTTTTTTTACAGATGAGGAAATTGAGGCTCCAAAGGTTAAATGGTTTGCCTGGGATTATAACAGAGAGTAAATGGCAAGGCTGTATCTTAAACTTAGATGCTGTCATTGCAAACCATGTGCTTCTGTGGTAACATTCACTCACCTTCAGTGCATTTTGGATTCAATCACCTGGACTTTATGAATATGTTCTTTACTTGTGCCTTCTTTTGTATGCCCTATGTTTATGATGGTTTTCATTGTGTATATGTGTTTTTATTACCTAGAGGGGTCGTGGAATATGATGCAGAAGGCTTTACAAAACTCACTCTGTTGCTGATGTGGAAAGATTTTTGTTTTCTTGTTCACAGTGAGTATACTTTTGCTATTTACATGTTAGCATACATTTGAAAATGTACTAAACCACATGTAATAGTGAGTATGAGAATCTTTAGTGTCCTGCCTTGGTTCCTTTTACTTTAGTAGATTTATTGTGTGGTCTTAGAAAATACTTCTAGACCAGGGGTTCTCAAGCAGATGTAATTTACCCCTTAGGGGACATTCAGCAAAGTCTGGAGGCATTTTTGATCGTCTTTAATGGGGGAATGGGGTGTGGGAGGTGCTTGTTGGCATTGAGCAGCTAGAGGTCAGAGACATTTGTATACCTACGATATACGGGACAGCCTTCCCCAACAAAATGATCACAAAGTGCAAAATGTCAGTAGTGCTAAATTTAAGAAACTCTACCCTAGACAGGTTTCTGTTTCAAAGCATCTTTCCAGTATCAGGTCTCAAAACTCTCAGGATTACTCAAAACATTCTTGCTTTGATCATTTGGTTATCATCCTTATTAAGTGAAAAGACTACAACTTTGATAATGTATAATACATACATCACTGATACATATATCATTGGTGTTTTAATGTAGACCCAAACATCACACTTTCCAGCTTCATTCCACATCGTATGCATATTTAAAGGTTTGCTGTGTTACATTAATCCATCAGTCGATAAACTTCAGTCCAGCTTTCTTGTGTTGGCTAATTTAAAGTGTCATTTCTTTATTTCTTTCTTGTACAAGAACCAGTGACCCATGGTGCCAGGTTCAGGTTGCACCCAAGGTTCAACAGTCAGCAACCAAGACCTTTATTCTTTAGTAATTTAGTATACAAAATTCCCGGCCTTCAAGACAAAGACAAAGAAGTTCCAGCTCTCCCAAGTCAAGTTACAGAAAACAGTGGGTTTGGGTTGACTTCACTAACTAGATAGAACTACCTGAGACCTTAATAAACTATTTCAGGAAGAAAAGCTTTGGCCTATTTGGTCAAGCCATCAGATGGTGTAAAGATATTATTGACTTGGGAGGATATTTTTTCCCCAGCAGATTGACCTCCTTGGTTGTGATTTGCTTAGAATGAATAGTTCTTAAATTCATTTGTCTTACCTGATTTCATAGCAACACACAGTAAGGAAAGAAACCTAAAAATATTCATAATGGCAGAGGGAAGAAAGCCTCTAATTAAAACCTTGCCATGGTATAGTCCACAGAGAGATAGCTGAGAGTTGGTCACTTTTAAAGAGCTGGTTCTCCCTACCTCTTAGGTGTTTCGCAGTGATAACCACTGGTCATGCAGTGCTTCATATTGAATTCCTGCTCTGTAGCTAGTCATACATAGGGACCATCTTTTCAAATGCCTCTGAAACATGCAAGCATATTGCTTTGTATTAATGACGTGCATGGATAAACAGAGAATTGGAGAGGTAAAGATTTTAATCTTGGGCGAGCCTCCAACTAATTACATGACCTTGTTCTAATCACCAGGACAAGCCTCTCTCTGCTTTAGCTTCCTCCTATGTACACTGGGGATATGGTTGTCAAGTCCTATGGAGATGTCAGCATATGGAACTTAACCTGTAATACAGGGCCAGGTGGAAGAGGAAGCCTCCCAGTCAAGACCTCCTGGCCGTCTCCTCTTTGCTCACCATCTCCTGTGGCCCCACTCAGACTTCCAGCCACTCCTTTGATTCTGACCTTGTTGCTGCTTTGGTTTTCCATTTGGAATCTTTGTGAGATCTCATTTCCTAAATTTGTCACATCCACTTCGCCTGTATCATTTGGGTCCCAGTGATTCTGTTTTGAGCCTGGTAACCTGACCCTGGATCCTGATGGCGTCCTTGGTTTGTCTTTCATGGCCCTGGACGGTTGCCTGGGTGACTCGTCTGGTGTGATTCCCCCAGCCCAGCTCAGCGAGAGGGGCCTGTGCCCCGCCTCACCTGGTGGTGGCAGCGGTCCAGAGGCCTCCCCCAGTCACTGTGGGAGAACAGCAAAGGAAGGACAGACAGAAAGACAATTACGAGCATAGATTAAGTCAATGCTTAAACCAACTGGCATGAAATCTCAACTCTTTTCTGAAGCTTATTTGGTCTCCTAGCCATGGTTCTACTTTCAAAAAATTTAATGTTAGATCAAACCAAATATAAGGAAAAAAAGATACTGTTGGCATTGCTCATTCTAACTTGTATTTTCCACATGCAGCTCAGGAATCCCTGTTCTGGTGATGGCTAGCTAGAGTGATGGGCAGGGATAGGGGGGCCCTCACCTCTTGGCTCCTGCCCCAGCTCTCATATAGTGCAGTCTGTGTTTTTTAGCATTTCTTGTTCCTTAGGAAGGTCTGTTTCCCAAAGAATATTTTCCCATGGTATCATGTGTCCAGTATTTCTCGCAGCTCCTTCTCCATCTTCCTGTCTTAGCTTCTCTAAGTCAGATGTGCAAAATTAAGTCCCAAAGTCATATTTTAACTTAGTTTTGATTACCTACTTCAGAAACATAGAACCCCTAGGCACTCATTAGAACAGCTACGGAGACGTTGGGATTCGTTTAATTTACTTTCTCCAAAGTGTCTCCTTGGGCCGTCACTACTTCCTCCCCAGGCTGTTTGATCCTTGTCTCTGAGCGCCACTGCCTGCACTCTTGGCTCTTCGGCAGATAAGACCTCATCTATGAATCAAGAGACTTTGATACAGTTTCCTGCTCCCTCATTAACTCGCTGCCTGTCTTTAAATAAATTATTTCCACCCTTTTGATTCTTTTATCTAAAATATAGGACTTGCTACATCAGATTGAAGCTTGGTTAGATAATGTATTTTATTCAGTCATGCAGGTAAGCATCTGACACTTACCTTCCTTTGGAAGCATCTGCTTGCTTGGTACAATACCCAAGGGACCACTTGTTCCTTTTTTTCTTTCCATGAAGATGGGAAGGCGAATATGGGGTGGCAGAGACATGTTAGTAGAACATTGCAGTGAATTATTCTGAGATTTCAAGGATGTGAAAAAAGAAGAAAGAAATGCCTAGAGATGGAGCCAGTCTTCTGTGGCTGGCTCCATTACTCCATGGAGATTGATGACCTGGCAGGACACCAAATAATATCCTTGCTCTCCCCCTGCTGTGTACTGCCCAGGCCCAAGAAGATGACCATCCATAATGCAGGTGCTGGTAATAATTTGGAGCATTTTCAATGCTAAAGGAAAGAAGCACTCCTCTCTTGAGGCAGACAGCTCTGACCTCAGATTTGCCAGAGTGTGCGGAAGCAAGAATGCTCCAGGGGAAACATTGTATATGTTCTGGAATCTCTCAGGAGGTACTGCAACTTCCTGGCATTCTGGCAGTTCCAGGAGTGGAGACTGTGGCCATGATTATGACCATGGAGTTTTTCATCCATTTATTCCTTCTTTCCTTTCTTCCTTCTTCTATTATCAGTGTTTTGCAAGACTTGGAACCACAAAAGGATCAGGGGCTTGATGCCATCCAGAAACTGTTTCCAGGAAGGTTTCCTGGCCATCATCAAATCAGAATTATTTATAGTGGTTATGGAGTTAATTCTCTATTTGCCAAGCTGTTTTTACCTCTGAAGATAGATGTTATCTTTAAGCCAGCAGCTTTTCAGGATGCTGGGTGACAAAAGAACCATATGGCAAGGCACAACAACATGGAACAAAAGCAACCCCTGGGAGAAACATCAGTTCTTTTTCATAGACCCGCAATCAGCTGTACTATAAGTAGATAGAAGAGGAGGCAGCTGCCTGAGGTAGCAGGGTTGCCGCTTGGAAGGGGAGGGTATTGAGGTCTGTGACTTTCAAGGCAAGTTAGAGAGTCTGTGATTGGATAAAAAGCTATCTTTTCCCATCACCTGTAAACCTTTGGTAAGTGACCCTTTGAGTCACCCACCCTGGATGATAGCTCCCTGGCAAAATACCTGTTAGACCAACTCTTTTTGGCTGTTCCATTTCATTTTTTTATCTTCTCTGCCCATAACCCAATCAATTTAACCCAATTCAACTGAGCTCTGAGTTTACTGAGAACCTACTGTATGCTCAGTACACTATGCTAGGTCCAAGGAGATATAAGTAAATAACTCAGGTTTGACCTTAAAACACTTAGATTCTAGCATACGAGTTGGTAAACTACAGCCTGTGAGTCAAGTCCCACCTTAGCCTGTTTTTATGTAGCCCTTGAACTGAAAATGGTTTTTATGTTTTTAAAGGGTTGTTGGAGTGGGGGGGTGGGACTAACAAACATATAAATTTCAGATGGTGACATATACCATAATGGAATAAAGCAAAGGTCTTTAAAGGAGACTTACAGGAGAGCTGTTATTAGGATGGTCAGAGAAGACCTCTCGGAGGAGGTGACATTTTAGCTGAGATCTTATTGAGCAGCCGTTCAGTCAAGGGACGAAATTCCAGAGAAAGAGGTTAGCTTGTGCAAAGACCTGCAAAAGGCATTGAAGAGCTTTGCATGAACCTGTGTGGCTGGAGCATGGCAAGTAGGAGAGAGTCATAGGAAATGAGTTTAAATGAAAAGTCAGGGTCAGGTCTGCTTGTGCTTCATGGGCCATTTGGGTCTGTTAGGTTTAATCATCTGTTAGATCTGTTAGTAACATATATTCAAAGAACAATGGTTTAAGCAAGATAGAGGTTTAATTGTCTCTCATGTATAGGAAGTCCAAGGTAGGCAGTCCAGAGCTGGAATGAGAAATCTAGAGGTCCCATAGGATCCAGTTTCCTTCCAGCTTTATACTCCACCATCCTTCAGGTATGACTTTCTTGCTCACAGTTCAAGAAAGCTGTTGGGGTTCCAGCCATCACATCCACAATCTAAGCAACAGAAGAGAGAAAAAGAAGGAAGGGTACAATCCTTTCCATTTAGTGGAACTTCCAAAGAGTCTTATGAACCACTTTCAAATACATCTCATTGTTCTAGAACTTAGTTCATATGGCCTCAGCATGTGAGCCAGGGCAGGTTTGGGAAGTAAAGTTCTTTAGCCGGAATAGCAAATGCCCAACTGAAAATTGGAGTTCTTTAACTTGAATGAGAAAGAGAGGATATTTAATAAGCAACTGCTAGTCTCTTCCAAACCAAAGCAAGGAGTTTGGATTTTATCTAGGTCAGGGTCCCATCAGGAAAACAGCTCATCACACAAGTAACTGAGGAGAATTCAATGGAAGGACTATGTTCAAAGATACAAACAGAGTTAAAACCAAAGGGGATGGTTAACAGCAGCAGGGAATCATTACCTCCCTTCGGCCTGCATGGGCAAGAGAGCATGGTTACCAGAAGATGGAAAGAGCTGTGGCTGTAGCTGTAGGAAGGGATTTCCTGACAGAAGCTGGATAGGGAGCAGAGGAATGTATCTACTGCTAACATGTAGCCACACAGGAAGGACTATTTCTCCTTTCAGTTCTATTAGTTTTGTTTTTAGGTACATATACATTTACAATTGTTACATCTCCCTGATGTTGTGACCCTTTTATCTTTGTGGAATTCCTCTTTGTCTCTAGTGATATTTCATGTCTTGAAGTCTATTTTATCTGATGCTAATAAACCCATCCCAGCTCTTTTATGTTTAATGTTTGCTTGGTGTATCTTTTCTATCCTGCTTTCACCCATTTTTTTTTTTGTCTTTAAAGTGTGTTTCTTATAGACAGCATATGGTTGGCTCACTTTTGTATACATATTAATGATCTCTGCTGTTTTATTTGAGTTTAATCCATTGACATTTGATGTAATTATTGGTATGGTTGGATTTGGGCCTCCCATTTTGATATTTGTTTTCTACTTGCCTCATTCCTTGTTTGTTCCTCTTTCACTGTCTTACTTTGTGTTAAACAAATGTTTTTAGTATGCCACTTTAATTCCTCTATTGATATTTTAAGCTACATTTTTCTGAATTATTAACTTAGTGGTTCTAGAGATTGCAATATGCATCTTTAACACAAACTACTTTAGATTAATGGTGACTTAACTCTGGTAAAATATACCTTCTTCTCTTTCTCCCCTTCATTTGTGCTATTATTGTTATATATATTAAATCTATATATGTTATAATGTAAACACAAAAATACAGCTTTTTTTTATTATTGCTATAAACAGTCTTAAATTTTCAAAAGAAATTAAAAGAGTAAAAGAGAAAAAAGTATTCTCTTTGTATTTTGCTCCGTCCCTTATTTCCAGTGTGTCTTTATAGGACTTTGGTTGCTCTGTTTCTCCATTTCAGAGTTGTTACAGTGGATGCAGAGGGAGGTGGTAGGGGTTTTGGGCTAGCAAATAGTAAGTTTCTTACTCTGCTTTTTTTTCTCCATTTTAAATAATTAAATGTCACACGGATTTCTTAATATTCTTCTTTCTGTATTTGCCTTTATCTGTCTTTCCACCCATCCGCGCATTCATTCATTAGTTTTAAGCTTACATTAAGTCCAGAAAAAAAGTCATTTTGTTTTTCAAGTGAGCTCAGCTTCTGGTAGGACTTTTTTTAAGATAGGGAAAATTAACAACTGCAGGCTAATTTTGCTAGTCATTTAAATAATTCTTTCCTCATAGGCCTGTAATCAAGGCCAATAAGTTAGAAATCAGGACAGCTTTTCAAAATTTAAGTAAAAATCAGAGGCTTCTGTTTATTGCTACAAATGCCCTTCCAAGCTCTGATTTTGTCAGGCCCCATGATTGCCAGTATAACCCAGGAAGTCATTTGCATTGATGTAGCACTCATCTCACCACTAAGAAGCAAAGCTGTCAGAGTAGCAGGCACTCAGTCCCTGAGCAAAGTGGGGTGCGCTCAGCTCCTTGCCACAGAAACAATGTGCTCTAGAATATTTAATGGCAGTGGACAAGATGGCTACTAGATAATTCAGTAAAACTTTGGGGTTTCTCGAAATTTGCTTACCTTTTGGATACAAATCACATTTTATGTAAATAAATAGATTGGAAGAGCAAATCAGAATTGGTAAAGTGATTGAAATTGGGAACCACAGTGCTAGGTATTAGAATACATTTCAAACCATATCTTTAAAAAGTGTACTATTATTTTAGAATTACTATGTTTACCTTGGATCAGGCATATATAAAGATTTCTGATTTAATTTTATCATTTCTAGTAGTGATAATAACTAGCAGAGCAACAGAAACTAAAACTGATTATGAACAAAAAGTGAAACCAATCAGTTCTCTTTATTGTTCAAAATGATAAAAAAATGCAGAAAAAGATAAAAGAAAACCTGCTTTCTAAATGCCTTTTTGCTTTAATTATGAGAACTATTGGGTCCTTTCGATACTTAAAACATTTTGGTTAATCTTTATCCTGGACTTCCTTGAAAGTGGTTACACACACAAGCAAACCCTAGTCACAGTTTGCAATTCAAGAAGCTCTAGACCTTTAGCGACCACTGTCACTATGTTGATTCAAATTGAAACTTTTAGTCTTTAGAATCTACTTCCAGAAAGTCTTTTTTATAACTTCTGACGCTGGTTTGAGAATTTATTTCACTAATCTTCATTGGGAATATTCTCTTCATTCTCATACCTTGGATTTATGTGACACATTTTTAGTGATCTTGAAGGACTTTTTATAAGGAAGGAAGTTGTAAACTAGATTTTCTCCCTGTACCCGTTTATGTATGTCACATGATTCTGATTTTCAGCTGTAAATTATTGGATTAAAGTAATTGCTACAGTGAGTTCATCTGATCAAAGAAAGGTCATCAAAACTCAGGATTTTCACTTGAAAATGTATGCAGCTGCTTTGAAATGAACAAACTGTAACCTAACAAGGTATTTAACTCAATGAAAGAAAGGACACTGTTTACAAAGAGTAGCATTTACAGTATTGACCTAGTTCAGTATAACCTTTTCTTAGAATTAACTTCAAAGTGTCATTGATACTGGTGAAATGTTATTTTGGTACAAAACTTTTGCTGTTGAAGATAATAGTTACGGTGATAATAGTTACCAGGTATTGAATGTAAACCATGCTCCAGATACTGGAGCGTATATTTTGTTATTTGTGTATATTCTTTTTGTACTTTGTATATATTATGTTATTTGATCCTCACAACATTCGTCTGAGGATAGTTACTAGTATTGCCCCATTTTACAAATGAAAAAACTGTGGTGCAGAGCTAGGATTTAAATCCTGGAACTGATTCCAGAGCCCATGTGCTAAACTGCATTATTACACTGATTCAGATAAATTGTTGGCAGTATCCCCAAGTATGTGATGAATTTTGAAAGCCTTTGAGGCTTCACAGAGAACCTATATGCCCTGGGAACAGAAGCCAAGGGACAGTGTCCCAGCCATGCACTTGGAGATGTGTGCAGACTGTCTCATCTCTCAAGAAGTTGAGTAGACATCCCACCAAAGACACTAGTGATCTGAAGGCAGCAAGGCGTGAAGCTGGTGTCCTTCCTCCAGTGGTGGGAAAAGTTGTCCGTCTGCAAACCCCTGCCCAGTGGCATAAATACGCTGGCGTTGAGTAGGATTTCACTATATGACCATAGAAAGTAAAATTAAGTGGCATAATTAAAGAATTAACCAATTACTGATTTTTGTCAAATTATCAAAAGCTAGATTTAACCTGTTTAGACATAGTGAAATGTGGTCAATTATAATGGTTCATTATCCAAAGTCCATACAAACCTACAAAGTCAAATGCTACCTGAGCCAAATAGGCCATGTGGATGGGGGAGTAACCCAGGTTGTAAGACAAGAGGGAATGGTAGGAACTGCAGCAAACTGCAGGCTCCTTTACATGATTGACTTTTTTTTTTAAAACAGACTACAATCCAAACGTTTCTGTCAGTTGGATCTATCCTGATGGTCGGAGTCTTTTTCAAAAAGACACTTTTTATTATAAAAATTTCAAATAAACACAAAAGTAGGAAGAAAAATATAATGAATCCCCATGTGCCCATCATTCCTGTTGCAGTTTTGTCTACCATGTTTCATCAATCCCTCCCTCCTTTTTAATTTATTTTTCATATTCTGGAATATTTTGAAGCCAGGGCGAAATATCATTTTACCTATAAATACTTCAGTGTGTATCTCTAGCATATAATTATTTTTTTAAAGATGTATCTAAAATAACATCTAATTTCTAAATACCGTCTAATATCCAGTCTGCGTTCAAATTTCCCTTTCTGTCTCAAACATGTTTTTTTCAGTTGACTTGTTGAAATCAGGATCCAAACAAGTCAGGACTCATGCATCCTGAAAATCTTTCTTTAGAAAAGAACTGTGTATCCAAATAATGGATATCATCACCAATTTTCCTTACCCATAATTTAGTTAAGAAAATATGGAGTGAAATTCACTCACTTCACCCATGGCTTATAAAAAACAATGTCTATCCATGTTGTGTGTGTGTCAATATTTCATTCTTGTTTATTTGCTGAATAGTATTCCATTTTTCCATTCCATTGTTTATCCATTTACCAAGTGATGGATATTTTATTTGTTTCCAGTTTCTGGCCATTAAGAATAATGCGCCTATGAACATAATTCAAATACAAGTCTTTGTGTGGACATAATGTTTTATTTCTCTGAGGTGAAAACCTAGTAATGGAAATACTGGGTGATATGATAAATGTGTGTCTCACTCAGTGATATGCTGCTGCACTGTTGCCAAAGGGCTGTTACGTTGTCACTAACAGTATATGAGGGCTCCAGTTCTTCCACATCCTCTTCAACACTGATATCATCAGTGTCTTTAGTCTCAGCTGTTAAAGGGTATGTAGTAGTATCTCATTGTGGCAGTTCCCTAATGACTAGTGATGCTGAGCATCTTTCCATGTTTATCTGCAAAGTAAGTTATTTTGTGAAATGTCTGTTCAAATCTTTCTCCTATTTTTAATTATTGTCTTATTTTTGAATTACGAATTCTTTTTGTATTTTCCATAAAAGCCCTTTGTCAGGTATATTTTCTGCAAATTTTTTTCCTTAATGTGTAGCTTACCTTTTCATTTTCTTAACTTTTTTTCAAAGAACAAAAATGTTTAATTTTGATGATGTTTATTTTATTACTTTTTAAATGTTGTGGGTTGTGCTTTTTGTGTCCTGCTTAAGAAATCCTTGCCTAATCTAATTCAAAATGAATTTCTATGTTATTTTCTTCTAAAAGTTTATAGTTTTAGCTCTTAAATGTAGGTCTGTGACCCATTTCAACTTAAATTTTATATATGGTGTGAGGTAAGGAGCATAGTTCTTTTTTTTTCTATACTGATGCCCGTTTGTTTTTGCAGCGTTTATTGAAAAGACAATCCTTTCCCCCACTGAATTACCTTGCCACCTTTTTAAAAAATCTATTGACCATATAAGTGTGGGTCTACTTCTGTACCCTCTCTTATGTTCCATTCATCTACATTTCTATGCTTTCATTTGTAGTTAAGTCTTGAAATCAGACAGTATATGTCCTTTAAACTTGTATTTCTTTCTTCAGAACTGTTTAGGCTGCTTAGATCCTTTGCCTTTCTATATACATTTTAGAATTAGCTTGTCAGTTTCTCACAAAAAGCATGATTGGGATTGCGTTGAATCTGTAGATTAATTTGGGGACAATTGCCACCTTAGAAACATTGAGTCTTCCAATTAACTCATGAATAACATTGTTTTATAGTGTTCAGTATCAGGTCTTGTACATCTTTTGTTAAATTAATTCCTAAGTATATTTTTAAGCTATTATAAATGGAGTTGTTTTTTAATTTTTATTTTCTAATTGTTCATTGTTAATATTTAGAAATACAATTGATTTTTGTATATTGACCATTAGCAGATTAAATTTCTGAAAATCTTCATGTATCTTCATGATTATGTCATGTAAATACAGTTTAACTTCTTCGTTTCCAACATATATTTATTTCCTCCCTTCCTCTTTTCCTCCTCCCTGCCCCCCCCTTTCTTCCAGTGGCCTCAGAACTGACCTATACAACAGTTCATTTATTTGTTTGTTAATTCAGTCCTTCATTCACCATGTCTTGGGCATCTGCCCTCGTCCACGCACTGTCAAGGCTCTAGAGATACCAGGTAGAATGCTACCTGCTCTGAAATGGCTCGCAGTCTAGTGAGGAAAACGAACATATAAAAACGACAATGAGACATTTAAAGTGCAATGTTAGGCATACACCAGATGTTACGAAAACACAGAGGAGGAGCACCCAACCCAGTAGAACAGAAGGTCTATAAAAGCAGTGCAAGCAGAGGGGCTCGCATAAATAAAGACACTGAGGGAAGAAACAGAGGAGGAAGTAGTGGCTTAGAATTTCTCAAATGCGTATTGGATCCTGGGAAGCAGTGAGAGACTGAGCTGAAGAGGCAGTCAGAACCCAGAACTTAGAAAGCGTTGTATACCAGGCTGATGAATATGGACTTTATTCGGAGGATAGTGAGGAGTTACTGAAGAATGCTCAGTAGAGAAGTAGTATATACTTGCTTTTTAAAAAAGAGACTATTTTGATATTACATAGAAGATGATTTGGAACCAGATGATGGGTACCAGGAAACCTAAAAGATAGTTCAGGCAAAAGATGATTAGGCCTGAACTAGAGCAGTCATAATACGGATGGAGGTCAAGAAGATGTTTTAAGAAATATTTTAGAAGTGAAACTGGAAAAACTTAGTGATTGGTTTTAAGTAGGTGAAGGACTAAGAAGAATTAGGGTGATTCCCAGGTCTCTTCCTTAGGCATCTACATAGCTGATGATGCCATTATTTGAAGCAGGGATTGTGTAAGGAGGGACGGATTTGGAAATGTTGAGCCCAGTTTGGGAGCCACTGAATGTCCAAGTGAAGAATAAATGTGTGGACATCCACACAGACCAAATGTGTGGTGGAGACTCTCACCAGCTTATTAAACTGGATACTGTTCCCACCTAGAAATATGTGGTCATCACGGGATTGGATGCTTCAGAACTATTTGGCCTGGCTGAACCCTTGACAGAAGGGCTCAGTCATACTTGACACTGGACGGGATCTGGTTTGGAACTTGAAACCTTGTTGATACACTTTTCCTCCCATAGAGGTAGTCCAAATTCTTGAGATGGCCTGATCTAAGTGGTACTGGAAGAGGCTTTGGGGAGTGACTTCTGGACTGAGAATGACCACTGGCTAAATTAAACTCTTGCCTTTAGGTAGGTGAGGATGAAGGGAACATCAGAACACAGTTCATCTCCTAAAAGGGCAAATGCTGTATGACTCCACGCATGTGAGGCCGCTAGAGTAGTCAAAGTCATAGAGACAGAAAGTAGAACAGAGGTTCCTAGGAGCTGGGGAGACAGGGAATGGGGAGTTGTTGTTTAATGAGTACAGAGTTTCTGTTCGGGAAGATGAAAATGTTCTGGAAATGGATAGTGGGTATATTGCACAACAAAGTGATTTTACTTAATGCCACTGAACTGTATGCTTAAAATTGCTAAAATGGTAAGTTTTATGTTAATGTATACTTTACTACAATAAAAAAATGAAAAAATAAATTTTTTCATACAATTCATCCATAATCAGGCATCCTACTGGCAACCATTCTTCAGTCTCAAGGCAGCCTGGTGTTTTTTTCTCTGTCTAATCCATTCTCAATCAGAGTCTACTGAGATGATAAGAAGTGGCCTCTAGTGATAGGTGATAATAATAGTAAGGCCATTGTTATATGTAAATAACATTATTTATTGAGTATTCATGATGTGCTAAGTACTTTCCATTTGTAATTCTATATAATTCTCTCAATAGCCCTATACGCCCTAAGATTTACCCCTGTCTCATAGTGGAGGAAACCAGAGCACCTAGAAATAGAGTAACTTGCCAGAAGTTCCATACCATGGAGCTGAAGCAAGTGGCATTTGAACTAAGACCTTTTGATTCCAGAACTCTTGTTCTCAGAAGTTCACCAGCACTTCCTGATCCACATACTAGGGCACACCTGGGTTGGGGATAGGCTACAGATAGGCTACTGATGGCTTCAGTCCTTTGTGGAACTGGACCCATGGCCAGCATCCTCAGCTAGCCTCACACCTTTTTCCCAGTGTGCCATAACATCATACTATTTTTTCAGTATTGCCTCTTCTAAAACAATGTAGAAGACCTAGATATATGTATGACCAGGAGATTACAACCCCAGTATATATGATGGTAAGGATCCTAATTCCCAGTTTCTCTTCTGCAAATGAAGTCCTCTAAGGTTACCCAGTGTTACAAGGTGCTCCCACCTGTGAATCTGTTGCTTTGTGTTTTGAATCTTTTGAACTCTCCTGTGTGCTGAAAAGGTGGATTAAGGATCCCCTGTCTCCAGGGAAACCATAGTACCTGCCATAGTTCAGCAAATTTTGCATACAGGTGAGCCTAATGAGGATAAACTGCAACAAGGACTCTATCAGCATTTTTAGTCTAGCAGCTACATTCACATTTAAAGAACCTCAGCAGTCTCTGACCTAAACCACTGTCTCTACTTGGTTGGTTTCCCAGGAAAGATACAAATTTAGTGCCATGCATTTTTCCAGTTAGTCTCTCAGATTAGATATAGAGTCTTACTTAGCTTTATAGGCCTGAACATTGGTAGAAATGGGGTTTGCCTTTTTGTGTGCTCCCAGATATCAACTGAATTTTAACTCCATGAACATTCAAGCATATTCTTTCTGTCAGCCACCATACTGAACTAAAGATATATGGCTGAATGGGACATGTTCCTTCTCTGAAGAAACTCAGTCTAATATACTCAGATTCCCTGAGGCTTTTCTCAATGAACACTGTCTTTTTTTAAAAAAGAAAGAAGAAAACCTCTTTGGCTATGCCAATATTTCTTACTTTTCTTCTGGCTGTAGCTTGGAAACCTCATATGTATTGCAAATTGTCTCCTGTGTCAGACAAATTAAAAGAATTTGCAAAGTTTATCCTTACACCCATGTTTGACTGAGACCTCAGAAATGAACTGTGGTCTTAACAAAGCATCTCCAAATGGCACAGCCTTTGTTTTATGTCAGAAGAATGGAGTTGACCCAAACCCTCATTCAGACTGTTCCACCTCAGTCAGTCAACGAGAAAGGTCGAACCCATTTCAGTGTCCCATCCAGCAAGATGGGACAGTGCTTGCACACTGTATTTACAAAAAGATTAAAACATGCTCCATTGACCTTCACCCAAGAAGGCAAAATACTTCAAAAGACCCATTCTTCAGGGAGGTGAACTGCCCAAGATTGCAAGCTCAGGGGACTCCACGGAGAGTAAATAAAAAGAGACTATACACCCTAATGTTCAAAGACAGTTTACTCCAACATCATTCATGGTTTCCAGTATTCCAGAGATCATGTAGGCTACAGAAAATGAGCACAATCAGAAAGAATTGCTTTTTGATTTCAGCTTTTTAAATTAGATTATTTTAGAACTAGAAAGTCCTTTGAAACAACCCAGATTTAACTTTGGTACCCTTAGAGCATTAGTTTTTTAAGCCACTTGTGATCCAAGAAAGTACTGACTAGAGGTTATAGTGCAGAAGTGGGAGTAAAGACCTCAGCTGCTATTTCTGATCTCATGTTGTCCTGTCAAGTGAGTTAGGTCAGTTTCCCCATATAAAGGTAATAATATAATTAAATCCAGGGTGGTTCTTAAAGTGAGCTAAGGGGCAGAAAGTTGAAAAGCAGGGGTAGCTGGTATGGTGGTTCCCCCTCCATGACTCGTGGGTATTTCCGCTTTGCGGTAACAGGAAGAGGTAGGATTTGACCAAAATTCTCTGGCATGTACAGGCTTGTTCTTGCACGTGCATGCATGCACACACACACACACACACACACACACACACACACACACACACACACACACTTCAGTGATAAAGCTCCACTAACTTCATACTCCCAGACTTGAGGCTTTGAGAAAAACAAAAAATTACTGTCCCCCAAACCCCCATACACGAAATATAGGGACCCTCCCTAAGAATATTCCTTTTTAAATTTTTTATTTTATTGTTAGAATAGACAGCATATTCACCTAGTTTTAAAAATATATACACTGAAAACTCTCACCCTCACTCCTGCTCAATCTACTATCTTCCTCCTCTCGTCACTTTTTTTTTAATATAATTTATTTTATTATCATTAATTTACAATTACATGTGCAATATTACGATTATTAAACTACCCCTTCATCAGGTCCCCCCCACCAACCTCATTACAGTCACTGTCCATCAGCATAGTGAGATGCTATAGAATCACTACTTGTCTTCTCTGAGTTGTACTGCCCTCCCCGTGCCCCCCCCAACATTACATCTGCTAATCGTAATGCCCCTTTTTCCCTCTTATCCCTCCCTTCCCGCCCATTTCCCCAGTCCCTTTCCCTTTGGTAACTATTAGTCCGTTCTTGGGTTCTGTGAGTCTGCTGCTGTTTTGTTCCTTCAGTTTTTTTCTTTGTTCTTATACTCCACATATGAGTGAAATCATTTGATACTTGTCTTTTTCGGCTTGGCTTATTTCTCTGAGGATAATACCCTCTAGCTCCATCCATGTTGTTGCAAATGGTAGGATTTGTTTTCTTCTTATGGCTGAATAATATTCATTGTGTATATGTACCACATCTTCTTTATCCATTCATCTACTGATGGACACTTAGGTTGCTTCCATTTCTTGGCTATTGTAAATAGTGCTGCAATAAACATAGGGGTGCATCTGTCCTTTTCAAATTGGGCTGCTGCATTCTTAGGGTAAATTCCTAGGAGTGGAATTCCTGGGTCAAATGGTATTTCTATTTTGAGTCTTTTGAGGAACTCCATACTGCTTTCCACAATGGTTGAACTAATTTGCATTCCCACCAGCAGTGTAGGAGGGTTCCCTTTTCTCCACATCCTCGCCAACATTTGTTGTTGTTGGTGTTTTGGATGTTGGCCATCCTCACTGGTGTGAGGTGATATCTCATTGTGGTTTTAATTTGCATTTCTTTGATGATTAGCGATGTGGAGCATCTTTTTCATGTGCCTGTTGGCCATCTGAATTTCTTCTTTGGAGGAGTGTCTATTCATGTTCTCTGCCCATTTCTTAATTGGACTATTTGCTTTTTGTTT
>JAVSCE010015694.1:0-121298 GCA_032199065.1 Smutsia gigantea | reverse complement strand
AACAATCCCATTTCAGTCTCTGCAGGTAGTTTCTTGCATAAGGGTTATCTGGTAAGCTTTGACCACCAATCTACTCTTGAATGTACATTTCTCTTCTGTGTGCACTGTATAAAATTATTCCATAAAATGATGTACTTTGTGGATAAAAATGAAGGTTCCTGTGGCCAGGATTCTCACATGGCCCTGGTTGGCAAGCTCACTACATACATGTGGGCAATACTTTGCTATTGACTCTTTATAAAGAGCCCTGTCCTGTGCTTTGCAGAACATGGTGGTATGGCTGCAAGGCTGCAGGAGAGCAGAGCAGAGGCTGGAGTGGTGGCAGTGCCGAGGACAGAGGCCCAGAGGACGACTGTGCGGGCAGAGAGGCCCAGAGGCAGAGACCGGCTTGCTGCATGCAGACTCGCTCTGAGTAAATGGGATTTTAGTAATTAACCTGCCACCATGGAAATAAAGTTGGGTATAACCCTTTCACCCCAAGAACATTCTACGTACGGTCATTTCTTTGGTCATATTGAATCCATAGCGAACTTGCCCAGGGCTGAAAACCATTAGCAAGACAAGTGGCGACTGTCGGCAGGGTTCATTGTTGACCAAGGGAAAAGAACAGGCTGCCCTCACGGGAGGGGTGTTTCAGCAGGCTGTACCTATGGACGGGGAGACACTCGAGTGTCCCCTGTGGACATGTGGTGCTGTGAAGGGGTGGAGGACTGGGGTCCATCCCAAGAGAAAGGAAATTTGTTGCTGACTGAAATGGCATCACTATGAAGTGCTGTGGAAATAGTAAAGGATGTCATGGTAGCCTAAGAGGAAGCAGCACGAGAAGGAGCAGCGGCCCAAGAGGAAGGAGCATGTGAGCACAGGCTGCCAGGTGCCGTGGTGCAGGTGAAGCATGTAGTGGAGCTGTCAGCCCCAGAAATGGAGGAGCAGAGGTTTGAGGAACAGGTGGGGGTGGAGGCCCTGCAGGTGCCAGAGGCGTCAGCCCCTCTTCAGTTGAGACCCCACCTGGTTGAAAGCTGGTGGAGAGCCAGAGGGACTGGGCAACCGGGTTCATTCAGGAGTGGTGCAGTCCCCTCCTCAGGTTGTGGAGCACCCCAAGCTCTGCTTCTGCCCTCAGTCTCAAGCACAAAAGGAAATACGGTCTGCTTCTTGAAGGAGGAATTTAAAGGGCCCCGTGAGGGTTGTGAGGATCCAGATGTGGGTTGGTTTGGGAATGCAGGAGCAGACAGAGGGAAATTGGATGGCTGGAGCTGTGGCAACAACTGAGACAGGGGCAGGGGTTCTGGCTGCTGAGGACGAAGCAGAAGGCAGAGATAAAGCAACAAGACTGGCCCGTGTGTCTGCAAGACTTTTTGCTGGAGAGGCTGGAGAAGGTGGGTACTGTAAAGTCCACCCATGGCCCTTTTGGTTAACTCATTTGAGTAGAACTGGTTTGAATACAGCCAGGATGACCACTTGGTGGCAGTGCATCTCCTCAGGCTTGAGGGTGATTATAATTTGTTGTAATTTTTGTTATTTGTATATTGTCATAGATTATGGAATTTAGTTACAATGTTCCAGATTCCTTGCACAGGGACCATTGCAGAGGATGGAGGGCACATAGATTGAGAGGCAAGAATCCTGGAGGGGTGGAGTGTGGGTAAAATGAAAGTTCCTGTGGCCAGAATTCTCACCTGGCCCTGGTTGGCTAGCTCACTACACATGTGTGGGCAATACGTTGTTATTGACTCTATATGAAGTGCCCTGTCCTGTGCTCTGGGTGACATGGTGGCATGGCTGCAAGAGAGCAGAGCAGAGGCTGGAGTGGTGGCAGCACCGAGGACTGAGGCTCAGAGGATGGCAGTGTGGGTAGAGAGGCCCAGAGGCAGTGTGGGTAGAGAGGCCCAGAGGCCAAGTTGCTGTATGCAGACTTGCTCTGAGTGAACAGGATTTTAGTGATTGACCCGCCACCATGGAAATAAAGTTGGGTATAACCCTTTTACCTCAAGAATGTTCTACTGTCATTTCTTTGGTCACATTGAATCCATAGTGAACTTTCCCGGGGCTGAAACCCATTGACAAGACATGCTTTTATAACAATAGGATCTAATTCTTTCCCTTTAACTTACTGCTAACATTCTTCTTCCTTCTGAGCAAGTTTGTATGTTCATTTATCATTACCCTTATATGTTAATCCTGGGACTTCACATATGGGCCTCAAATTCTCTTTATTTCTTCCATTATAGATTGCGCCCTTGAGTTGGGAAAAAGGCTGGACCCTCTATACTATCTAACAATACCTTAGGACACATCAGTCTAAAGAGCCTATATGGCCACTGTGCTTCACCCTCAGCAGCTTCAGCAGTATTGGGTTGGGACATCTCTTGCTAATAAGGATGCAGAAAAGATCTCCCTCTACACCATGCTGGTTGGTGATAAAGGAAACTCTTTTTTATACCAAGGGGAGGAACAGTAATCTGCCAAACTGTTGCTCTGTCCTCATTGTCAACCCCATCCCAGGATGCAGATCAGGGCTGACAGCTACATATCACTGAGTGTATCTGCCCATAAAGGTAAGCACACCTGGACCTCATCTCCCAGTTACATAGCCCCAGGTGGCTCTAAAGCCTTCTTGGGATTTCTGTAGGTGTCTTCATAGGCCATTCCATTTCTATTCAGCTAACAACTATTTAGTATAAAAACTGCTCACACCTTTTGTGACTTCAAGATATCTGACTACCCCCCATCATAGACAATTCCTGAAATGTGAAGTCCATCCACCTGCTATACTCTTTTCCAGTAAAAAACCCATCCCCAACCCCCAGCTGCCCTCAAATTCTGGTGAATACAGCCTATCTAATTATATTCTGGTGGTGGTTTCAGGAAAAGGAAGTGGGGATTAAATATTATCTGAAGGAGAAATCTCATATAGATTGGAGTCACATATAGAAAAAGCTTTTGATTGAATAAAAAATATTTTGTTTTAAGAGCATGTACACTAGTCAGGTTCTCCAGAGAAACAGAACCAACAGGGCAAACACACATATGCATGAAGAGAAAGAGATTTTTAAGGAATTGGCTCACATTATTGTGTGAGCTGGCAAGTCCAAAATCTGCAGGTAGGCCAGCAGGTTGAAAATTCTGGCAGGAGTTTGTTGAGGTCTTGAATTCTAAGACAATCTAGGTAGAACGCCTTCTTCTCCTGGAGACCTCAGTCTTTTAAGGATTTCAACTGATTGATGAAGCCCACTTATATTATGGAGGATAATTTACTTTACTAAAATCTATTGATTTAAATAGCAATCACATCTTTAAAGATACCTTCATAGCAAGATCTACACCAGTTTGAATGAAGGACTGGGCACCATACCTTAGCCCAGTTGACACATAAAAGTAACAATCACAGCATGTAATGGTGTACCTTAAGAAAAACTGATGTAACTGAGGAGGTAAAAGACCTATACTCTGAAAACTATGATACTGATGAAAGAAATCAAAGGAGACACAGATAAATGGAACTCTATACAATGTTCATGGATAGGAGCAATTAATATTGTCAAAATAGCCATCCTACCCAAAGCAATTTACAGATTCAATGCAATTCCTATCAAAATACCAAAGGCATTTTTCAATGGATCAGAGAAAATAATCCTAAAATCATGCAGAACCATAAAAGACCCTAAATAGCCAAAGCAATCTTGAGAAAGAACAAAGCTGGGGGTATCACACTCCCTGATTCCAAGCTTTACTACAAAGCTACAGTGATTAAAACAGTATGGTACTGGCACAAGAGCAGACCCATAGATCAATGGGACCGAATAGAGAGCACAGAAATAAACTCCCATATATATGGTCAACTAATGTATAACAAAAGAGATAAGAACATACAATGCAAAGATAGTCTCTTCAATAAATGGAGTTGGGAAAATGATGGCTACATAAGAGAATGAAACTAGATCACTGTCTTATACTGTACAGAAAAGTAAACTCTAAATGGATTAAAGGCCTAAATGTAAGACATGAAATCATGAAATTCTTAGAAGAAAACATAGGCAAGAATCTCATGAACATCAACATGAGAAATTTCTTTATGGATACCTCCCCATGGGCAAGGGAAACAAAAGCAAAAATGAACAAGTGAGACTGTATTAAACTACAAAGCTTCTGCACAGCAAATAAAACCTTCGACAAAACAAAAAGTCAACCTACTGTATGGGAGAATATATTTGCAAATGATATATCTGATACGGGGCTAATATACAAAATATATAAAGAACTCATAAAACTCAACACCTCCCAAAAAAATAACCCAATTTAAAAAGTGGGCAGATGATCTGACTTTTTTTCTGAAGAAGACACAGATGACCAACAGATCCTCAACATCACTGATCATCAGGAAAATGCAAATCAAAACCACAATGACATATTCCCTCTCACCAATCAGAATGGCTACTATCCAAAAAGCAAAAAATAACAAGTATTGTCAGGAGGTAGAGAAAAGGGAACCCTCCTACACTGTTGATGAGAATGTAAATTGGACCAGCCTCTGTGGAAAATATGGAGGTTTCTTAAAAAACTGAAAATGGAAATACCATATGACCCAGCAATTCAACTTCTGGGAATTTACCAAAAGTAAACAAAATCACTAATTTAAAAAGATATGTGTGATCCTATATTCGCCGCAGCATTATTTACAATAGCAAGGATATGGAAGTAACTCAAATGTCCATCAATAGATGAATGGATAAAGAAGATGTGATACATATACAAAATGAAATATTACTGAGCTGTAACAAAGAAGGGAATCTTTTCATTTGTGACAACATGGATGGACCTAGAGGATATTAAGCTACGTGAAATAAGCCAGGCAGAGAAAGACAAACACCATATGATTTCAGTTATTTGTATAATTTCAAAAACAAAGCAAAACAAACAAACAAAAAAGAAACAGTGCTATAAATATGGACAACACTGCTGGTTACCATAGAGAGGGAGGAGGGCTAATGGGTGAAGTGGATGAAGGGGATAAAGAGGTACAAACTGCAAATTGTAAAAGTCAAAAAAGAAAGAAAGAAAGAAATCTGATAAAATCCACAGGGGAAAAGAGATTAAAAATGAAACGTCTTAGGGAGCCTTTGTTGTCACTGGGGGTCAAAGGGATTTGAAAAGTACGTTTAGACAGTGCACACTATGTGAACACATCCTACAGTTTTGATGAGGAAGATATATAAAGGAAGTGAAAACTTCCCTCATTTTAGGATGTAGAAGTCTATGTTGACTTACTTAGTCTGTACATCCCAAGGGAAACGTTCAATGGCATACAACAGGAAGCTTTTATTCTCACACATCTGCAGACCAGCTTGAGTTTGGATGATCTTTTTGGGCTTGGCTAGGCAAATCTGCTTCAGCCTGAGACAGTAGGTACCTCTGCTCCTCTCCATAGTAGTACACAGGTCAGCTGGGTCTCTCATCCTTCTTGGGCCAGAAAAGTAGCCAGCATGGAAGAGATTTAATAGTAAGCACACAGATCTCTTTAAGTCTAGGCTCAATATTGCACACTAATACTTCAACTCACATACCATTTACCAAAGGAAGTAACATGGCTAAGTCCAAAATCATGGAAAAAGAAAATGTTCTTCCCACAATGAGGCCTGTGGATAAAATGAGGGTTCCTGTGGCCAGGATTCTCACCTGGCCTTGGTTGATTAGCTTACTGCACACCTGTGGGCAATACATGGCTGTTGACTCTATATAAAGAGCTCCACCCAGTGCTCTGGGTGCGAAATGGTGGCACGGCTGCCAGGCTGCACGAGAGCAGAGCAGAGGCTGGAGTGGTGGCAGCGCCAAGGACGGAGGCCCAGAGGACGGCTGTGCAGGATGACTCTGCAGACAGAGGAGCCCAGAGGCAGAGACCAGCTTGCTGCATACAGACTCGCTCTGAGTGAACGGGATTTTAGTGACTGACATGCCACTTGGAAATAAAGTTGGGTATATAACCCTTTCACCCCAAGAACAGTTTTGCTGTCAATTTCTTTGGTTGCACTGAATCCATAGTGAACTTGCCTGGGGCTGAAACCCATTGGGAAGACAAGGCCACTCTATAAGTGTACAAAAGAGAGGAGAAGAGGCTGGGTCCAATTGCCCAATCTGTAACAGGGAGATATCTTGGCAGAGTAAGAAGAGCACCATCTTGAGAAAAGAACGGACCTGGATTTGAATGCCAGCTTTGTTCAGTATCATCAACTGAGATGACCAAATCTGCCTAATTTGGTTCTTGTGAAGATTCATGAGATAATGAATATGATGGATTTGGCATATAGTAGCTCATTAAAAAGAAGCTCAATGGCTATTAACACAAAATAAGAGATATATAGTGTGCTGATCTTCAGCCAGCTGCACATAATAATTTAATAAATAATAGAGAAGTCTGTTTAGCCAAGTATTCCAAATTCCTCAGTCATTTTTAATATAATGTTTTCATGATTGGGATTTCTTAAATGTTGTAATTTTGTGACATCATTATATCAATATTATACTCTTTTAGGTAGTTCGTTTCTTTTCTAAGTTCTCATTAATAAACCTTCCTTCCTTTGTGTAAATTGTCATAAAATAACAACACTGTCACTTTTAGATTGGTGTCAGTCTCTCTGAAGACACTCAGAAATATAAATTGTCCATGTGAGACAAGAGTTTGACTGTTACTTTTCCTAATTCGCTCTCCAGGCTTGCTACTAGAAAAGGGTACAATCGGATTGGGATGTAACAGAGACTCTCTCCTTGACCAAACTTTAGTCAGACTCCTCTGAGCCCACTTCTCAATTAAGCCTGGACTTCATCCCCAACCTTGCTGGGCCTGCATAACCCGGGTTTAGGAAGAATCCTGCTTAATCACTTCAGATAGAATTCCCATGCTTGGTAACATATCACCCTACTCTGCCTTCAGCAAGAGTCATGGTAGGTCAGTTTAGCAAGAATTCCCCCTACTCTTGATGTCTTCTCCTAACAATTTGCCATCCACAGACTCTCACCCCACCACAATCTGCACCTGAGCTACAAATCCCCACTTGTTCTTGCATTCAGAATTGATCCCAGCTTTATATTGAGGTCACTTTTCCCTATTACATTAGTTCCTGAGCATCTGTTTCTAAGGCTTTAACTACTGTCAGACTGGTTTTCTTTAACTTGTGGGTATTTAATGTACCAAGTGCTATCACCAGGGAAAAAAACTGGATGACAAATCTGACAGGGCTTCTATTTGATCCATCAGAAAGAAATCAAGAACTATGAATCAGGATCCCTAATGCAGACAATTTTATATGATTCTGTAAACTCAAAACTACTCTAAGTTTCTAGATGGTGCTAGTGCCTTAATTCCTTTTTCCCAGTTGGGGTTGACTTTAATACAACCATTGAAACAGTCTGAGTTCTTGTGTATTTCTTCGGGGCAGCAAAAAGAGAGGAAACTGAAGGCATAGCTGTCATTCCACAGCCAGTCTTTATGTGAGGAAAGCAGAGAGACAGGAATAGGTAGAGGCAGTTAAAAGAGGAAGGAGAGTAGGCTGAAGCCCTGAAGTCTGTGGAAGGGAACCTCCCTTCAGTGTGGGAGACCTGACTTAGAGCTCAGAGGTAAACCGGTGGCATAAGCACATACAATTCCTGAAGAGATGCTATTATTACATGTGTATCAATATTCATACTTCTATTGCAAGTTTTAGCCAATGAATCAATTCCATATTTTTTTCTAATCCTCCTAACCTTACAGAGCATAAATTATTTCCACCACTGTAGAAATTAAATTACTGAGCTTAATTAGATTCAATGGTTTTCTTTATGCATCTATGATATTGTGATTTATAATAAGAAATATATATTGATATTCTTTGTTCCTATGTTTCTGGCAAAGATGTCCAAAAACCCTTGGAATTTCCTGTGATGAGAGTGATAAAGGTGTCTTTTGTTCTTTGTATGAGGTGACTTTTGGAAAGCACCTAAGGGCGGGGGCTGGTTCCCAGTGGAGCCGACCATGTGTAGAGAGTTGCAACTTTCAATCCCATCCCCCAGCTGACCTCCAGTGAGTGAAGAGGGCGGCTGGAGGCTGAATCATTCTCCAAAGGCCAGAGATTGAATCAGTCATGCCTATGTAATGAAACCTCCATAATTCCCAAAAGAACTGGGTTTGGAATGCTTCCAGGTTGGTGAACCAGAGCACTTCCACCTGCCACCTTGCTGGGCTCCAAACTCCATGAGGACAGAAGCTCCTTTGTTTGGGACCTCACCTTAGGTATCTCTTTTCAGCAGGCTGTTGATTCATATTCTTTGATGTGCTTTGTAATAAACCAGTAATATAGTAAGTAAACTTCCTGAGTTCTGTGGCCCTCTCTAGCAAATTAATCAAACCCAAGGAGGGTGTCATGGGAACCTCTGACTTACAACCAGTTAGTCAGAAATACAGGTAATAGCAACTGGCATCTCAAATGGAGGAAAGCCTTGTGGGACTGAGCCCTTAACCTGTGGAATCTGATGCTACCTTCAGTTAAGTAGTGTCAGAACTGCACTGAATTGTAGGACACCAGCTGTTGCCAGAGATTTGCTTGGTGGTATGGGGGAAAAACCCCTTTCTTAATTTCATGCTAAAATAATATCCTAATAGCCTAGAACAGTTGATTGTATCCTGTGCTGTCTAGGAGTGTTGCACTGCTGGACCAGGCATGGAGGAAAGAATAAACTGGGCTCAGGGTCCTCTACCCACACCACCTGGAGGAACACCACTAATACTTGGGGTTTCTAAATAAGAGGAAATGTGTTTTTAAATCACTGGCCTAACTCACCAATAAAATGGAATGAACTGTTGATACACATAGCTTCTTAGATAGATCTCAAGGGAATGACACTGAGTGCAAAGCCAACATCAAGAAGTTACATAGTGCTGAATTTCATTTGTGTAACTTTCTAAAAATAACAAAATTATAGAAATGAACAATGGATTCATGGTTTTCAGGAGTTAAAAAATGAAGTGGATGTGGTAGGGAAGTAAATGTGACTACAAAATGTAACACAAGAAGGAAAATATCCTGAATCTTGACTATGAAGTAATAGTGTGAATCTACAGATGTGGCAAAAGTACATAGAACCAAACACACACACACACACACACACACACACACACACACACGTGAATGCATATAAAACTGGTGAGGTCTGAATAAGTCTATGGAGGCCAATTTCCTGGTTGTGTTATTACACCATACTTAGTACTTTGTGAACTATGCATAGTTACCAATGGGTGATGACTAGCAGAGAGACTCTGTATTAATTCTTAAAGCTGTTTGTAAATGCACAATTATATTAAAATAAAAGGTTAAAAAATAACTGCCTAGAAGAAAGTAATAGTTGAAATGCCATAGGATTCTGCTCTTGGGCATCTTTTTTAGTGAACGTTTGTAACTAAATTGATTGAATGTTTAGAAAACAAACTCATTCAGTTTGGCATCCAAAACTAACAGTGCTCAAGACTCACTATTACTACCCAGAAACGTGCCTCAACATGATAAGAGAGCTTCTCTTTATTGAGTGAGGCCTTCCTGGGGCCAGGTGGTAGTTCTGCACATGTGGGCACCATCTGAATTTTTATTTTCCAAAATCATGCAAGGGAATTACTAATTTTATTCTCTTCATAAAGTCTAGGAAACTGAGTTCTTAGAAACTAAGTATTTTTTTCCCTAAAGTCAAAAGGCCAAGAGGCACAGTTAACCCTCATCCCCTATCTGATTCCCCATTTTTTTCTATTTAACTATTTTGCATGTATTTAAAAGTGAACTAATTCAGCAAACACAAGATAAAAGAGACCTGGCTTGAAGAGAATTTTGAACATGGACACATTTACTAATTGGGAAATTTTTGCTGATCAAGGATTTAGGTGCAAACTCAAGATGTAAAAATGATACATCCAAAGATATTACCAAGAAAAGTGGCCAATCCATATCAGAATGGATATTTGTTTCCACACAGTATTTTATATTAGTAAAGATACTATTATTGGTGTACTCATTAAATCTCACATGAAGTTTAAATCCAGGTATCATATTTTAAGATGTTATTTACAAGTAATAGCATAAAAGGAAGAATATCCTGAGGATGAACTTCTTGAAGGCAAGCGTCTCTTCCCCTTTCTGAAACCCAGGTTCTAGCACAACGCCTGATTTGGCAAATTATTGTTGTAAGAGAAATGGGAATGCTTAGTGTAAATCAGAGTTCAGACACCTGTCTTCTGTAAAGGTGCAGAGAGTAAATATTTTAGACATTTTGGACCCATACTGTCTTTGTGCAACTTCTGGACTTTTCCATGATAACGCAAAAGCAACCAAAGGCAAGGTGTAAACAAAGAGGCATAGCTATGCTTCCACATAACTTTTTTTTTTGGTATCATTACTGTACAATCAGTTGAACAACATTATGGTTACTAGACCCCCTATTATCAAGTCCCCCCCACATACTCCATTACAGTCACTATTCATCAGCATAGTGAGATGTTATAGAATCATTACTTGTCTTCTCTGTAAATACTGCCTTTCCTGTGTCCCACCCCCACTACATTATGTGTGCTAATCGTAATGCCCCTTTTCCCCCCTTATCCCTCCCTTCCCACATATCCTCCCCAGTCCCTTCTGCTTTGGTAACTGTTAGTTCATTCTTGGGTTCTGTGAGTTTGCTGCTGTTTTGTTCCTTCAGTTTTTGCTTTGTTCTTATACTCCACAGAAGAGTGAAATCATTTGATACTTGTTTTTCTCTGCCTGGCTTATTTCACTGAGCATAATACCCTCTAGCTCCATCCATGTTGTTGAAAATGGTAGGGTTTGTGTTCTTCTTATAGCTGTATAATATTCCATTGTGTATATGAACCACATCTTCTTTATCATTCATCTACTGACAGACACTTAGGTTGCTTCCATTTCTTGGCTACTGTAAATAGTGCTGCGATAAACATAGGGGTGCATATGTCTTTCTCAAACTGGGCTGCTGCAGTCTTAGGGTAAATTCCTAGGAGTGGAATTCCTGGGTCAAATGGTATTTCTATTTTGAGTTTTTTGAGGAACCTCCATACTGCTTTCCACAATGGTTGAACTAATTTACAACCCCACCCGCAGTTTAGGAGGGTTCCCCTTTCTCCATATCCTTGCCAATATTTGTTGTTGTTTGTCTTTTGGATGTAGGCCATCCTAACTGGTGTGAGGTGATATTTCATTGTGGTTTTAATTTGCATTTCTCTTATGACTAGTGATGTGGAGCATCTTTTCATGTGGCTGTTGGCCATCTGAATTTCTTCTTTGGAGGAGAGTCTGTTCAGCCTCTCAGCCCGTTTTTTAATTGGGTTATTTGCTTTTTGCTTGTTGAGGTGTGTGAGCTCTTTATATATTTTGGATGTCAACCCCTTATCGGATATGTCATTTGTGAATATATTCTCCCATACTGTAGGAAGTCTTTTTGTTCTACTGATGGTGTTCTTTGCTATACAAAGCTTTTTAGTTTGATATAGTCCCACTTCTTCATTTTTGCTTTTGTTTCCCTTGCCTGGGGATATATGTTCATTAAGAAGTTGCTCATGTTTATGTCCAAGAGATTTTTGCCTATTTTTTTTACTAAGAGTTTTATGGTTTCATGACTTACATTCAGGTCTTTGATCCACTTTGAGTATACTTTTGTGTATGGGGTTAACAGTAATCCAGTTTCATTCTCTTACATGTAGCTGTCCAGTTTTGCCAATACCAGCTGTTGAAGAGGCTTTCATTTCCCCATTGTATATCCATGGCTCCTTCATCATATATTAATTGACCATATATGCTTGGGTTTATATCTCGGCTCTCTAGTCTGTTCCGCGGGTCTATGGGTCTGTTCTTGTGCCAGTACCAAATTGTCTTGATTATTGTGGCTTTGTAGTAGAGCTTGAAGTCAGGCAACATAATTCCCCCCACTTTATTCTTCCTTCTCAGGATAGCTTTGGCTATTGGGATCTTTTGTCATTCCATATGAATTTCAGAACTATTTACTCTAGTTCATTGAAGAATGCTGTAGGTATTTTGACAGGGATTGCATTGAATCTGTAGATTGCTTTAGGCAGGATGGCCACTTTGACAATATTAATTCTTCCTAGCCAAGAGCATGGGATGAATTTCCATTTATTAGTGTCTTCTTTAATTTCTCTTAAGAGTGTCTTGTAGTTTTCAGAGTGTAGGTCTTTCATTTCCTTCGTTAGGTTTATTCCTAGGTATTTTATTCTTTTTGATGCGATTGTGAATGGATGGATTTCCTGATTTCTCTTTCTGCTAGTTCACTGTTAATGTATAGGAATACCAGAGATTTCTGTGCATTAATTTTGTATCCTGCAACTTTGTGAATTCAGATATTATATCTAGTAGTTTTGGAGTGGATTCTTTAGGGTTTTTTATGTACAATATCATGTCATCTGCAAAAAGGGACAGTTTGAGTTCTTCCTTGCCAGTCTGGATGCCTTTTATTTCTTTATGTTATCTCATTGCTGTGGCTAGGACTTCCAGAACTATGTTGAATAAAAGAGGGGAGAGTGGGCATCCTGTCTTGTTCCTGATTTTAAAGGAAAAGCTTTCAGCTTCTCACTGTTAAGTATAATGTTGGCCATGGGTTTGTCATATATGGCCTACATTATGTTGAGGTACTTGTCCTGTGCATCCATTTTGTTGAGAGTTTTTATCATGAATGGATGTTGAATTTTGTTGAATGCTTCTTTAGCATCTATGGAGATGATCATGTGGTTTTTGTTCTTCTTTTTGTTGATGTATTGGATGATGTTGATGGATTTTCGAATGTTGTACCATCCTTGCATCCCTGGGATGAATCCCACTTGATCATGATGGATGAACTTTTTAATGTATTTTTGAATTCTGTTTGCTGATATTTATTGAGTTTTTGCATCTATGTTCATTAGTGATATTGGTCTATAATTTTCTTTTTTTTTTGGTGTCTGCCTGGTTTTGGTATTAGAGTCATGTTTGTCTTGTAGAATGACTTTGGGAGTATTCCCTCCTCTTCTATTCTTTGGAAAACTTTAAGGAGGATGGGTATTTGGTCTTCAGGTAATGTTTGATAAAATTCAGCAGTGAAACCATCTGGCCAGGGGTTTTGTTCTTAGGTAGTTTTTTGATTATCAGTTCAATTTCTTTGCTGGTAATTGGTCTGTTGAGATTTTCTGTTTCTTTTTGGGTCAGCCTTGGAAGGTTGTATTTTTCTAGAAAGTGGTCCATTTCTTCTAGGTTATCCAGTTTGTTAGCATGCAATTTTTCATAGTATTCTCCGATAATTCTTTGTATTTCTGTGCTGTACATAGTGATTTTTTCCTTTCTTATTTCTGATTCTTTTTATGTGTGTGGACTCTCTTTTTTTCTTGGTAAGTCTGGCTACAGGTTTATCTATTTTGTTTATTTTCTCAATGAACCAGCTCCTGCTTTCATTGATTCTTTCTATTGTTTTATTCTTCTCAATTTTATTTATTTCTGCTTTAATCTTTATTATATTCCTCCTTCTACTGACTTTGGGCCTCATTTGTTCTTCCTTTTCTAGTTCCATTAATTGTGAGTTTAGACTGTTCATTTCGGATTGTTCTTCTCTCCTGAGGTAGGCCTGTATTTCAATATACTTTCCTCTTAACCCGGCCTTTGCTGCATCCCACAGATTTTGTGGTGTTGAATTATTGTTGTCATTTGTCTCCATATATTGCTTGATCTCTGTTTTTATTTGGTCATTGATCCATTGATTATTTAGGAGCATGTTATTAAGCCTCCAGGTGTTTGTGGGTTTTTTCATTTTATTTTTGTTATTTATTTCTAGTTTCATACCTTTATGATCTGAGAAGCTGGTTGGTACAATTTCAATCTTTTTGAATTTATTAAGGCTCTTTTGTGGCTTAGTATATGATCTATTCTTGAAAATGTTCCATGTGTGCTTGAGAAGAAGCTGTATCCTGTTGCTTTTGGATGCAGTGTTCTGTAGATGTCTGTTAGGTCCATCTGTTCTGATACATTGCTCAGTGCCTCTGTCTCTTTCTTTATTTTCTGTCTCGTTGATCTGTCCTTTGGAGTGAATGGTGTGTTGAAGTCTCCTAAAATGAATGCATTCCAACTATTTTCCCCTTTAATTCTGTTAGTATTTGTTTCACATATGTAGGTGCTTCTGTATTGGGTGAATAGATATTTTTAATGGTTATATCTTCTTGTTGGGTTGACCCTTTTATCATTATGTAATGTCCTTCTTTGTCTCTTGTTACTTTCTTTGTTTTGAAGTCTATATTGTCTGATAAAAGTACTCCAACTCCTGCCTTTTTCTCACTATTAGTTGCATGAAATATCTTTTTCCATCCCTTTATTTTCAGTCTGTGTATGTCTTTGGGTTTAAAGTGGGTCTCTTTTTTTATCCATTCAGTAACTCTATGTCTTTTGATTGGTGCATTCAGACCATTTACATTTAGGGTGATTATTGATACGTATGTACTTATTGCCATTGCAGGCTTTAGATTCGTGGTAACCAAGGGTTCAAGGGTAATTCCCTTACTATCTAACAGTCTAATTTAACTCACTTCGTATGCTATTGCAAACACAACCTAAAGGTTCTTTTTTTTCCTCCTTTTTCTTCCTCCTCCCTTCTTTGTATGTTATGAATCATATTCTGTACTCTTTTTCTATCCCTTGGGTGACATCTATTTAGTCTTAGGAATACTTCTATCTATAGGAGTCCCTCCAAAATGCACTGTAGAGGTAGTTTGTGGGAGATAAATTCTCTCAGCTTTTACTTATCTGAAAATTGTACAATTCCTCCTTCAAATTTAAATGATAACCTTGTCAGTAGAGTATTTTTGGTTCAAGGCCCTTTTGCTTCATTGCATTAAATATATCATGCCACTCCCTTCTGATCTGTAAAGTTTCTGTTGAGAAGTCTGATGATAGCCCGATGGGTTTTCCTTTCTTTGTGATCTTTTTATTCTCTCTAGCTGCTTTTTAAAGTCTGTCTTGATCCTTAGTCTTTGCCATTTTAATTATTATATGTCTTGATGTTTTCTTCCTTGGGTCCCTTGTGTTGGGAGATCTGTGCACCTCCATGGCTTGAGAGACTATCTCCTTGCCCCCAAGATTGGGGAAGTTTTCAGCAATCACCTCCTCGCAGACACTTTCTATCCCTTTTTCTCTCTCTTCTTCTTCTGGTACCCCTATAATGTGAATATTGTTCTGTTTGGGTTGGTCACACCGTTCTCTCAATATTCTTTTGTTCTTAGAGATTCTTTTTTCTCTCTGTGCCTCAGCTTCTTTGTATTCCTTTTCTCTAATTTCTATTCCATTTACCATCTCTTCTACTACATCTAATCTGCTTTTAAATTCCTCCATTGTATGTTTCATTTCAGATATGGAATTTCTTAATAATTGAATCTCTGACTTAAATTTGTTCCTGAGTTCTTGAATATTTTTCTGTACCTCCATAAGCATGTTTATGTTTATTTTGAACTCTCAGGAAGATTGGTGAGTTCAGTTTCATTTGGCCCTTTTTCTGGGGTTTGTGAAATTTTGGTCTGAACCATGTTCTTTTGATGTTTCATATTTCTGTGTGGTGCCCACTAGTGTGCAGAAACTCCAGTCTTTGGAGCTGCTTAGCCCCTAGAGTGAGGTTGGGGGTCATAGGGGAGTGGAGCTGGTGCCCGGGAGGGGGAAAGGTCTGTTTCCTCATTCCCTTCTGCTGTACCTGTCTCCAGTGTGAGAGCTAATGGGCCAAGCACACACGTGTAAGCCTTTCTGCTTTGTGCCTCTAGCTGCTGTATTCGGGGCCTCCCTCTGGCTGGCCTGATGCCAGCACAGTGACTGCCAGTTTGCGAACTGGTGCCGGCAGGCTAGGAGGAAGGTGTAGCAGTCTGCATGTCACTGTGGGGGGCCTCGGAGCTGAGTAGGCAGCCAGGGGAATGGAGCACCTGAAGCTCCTCAAACTTCCCAACCAGCTGGGCAGAATGTGCCTAGACAACCTTGTCCAGCTCCCCCTTCTCATGCAGCAAGCTCCGTGCAACCCCTGCCCCTTCAGCAGCCCTCTCGCTGCTGGAAAGCCTCTCAGACCGCCTGCCCCTCCTCTGCCACAGAGTGGCTGGGTGTGGATTCCCTCTCCACAAATGGCTGGAACGTCAGTTTCCCAAGAACTCCGCCTGTCCGAGCTCCCCAACATCCAGAGCACCACACAATATAGGCTTCCGCTCACAAAGCAGATCTCCAGGGCTAGGTGCTCAGCAGTCCCAAGTTTCCACCCCCTCCCTGCCCCATTTCTCTTCCTCCCACCGGTGAGCTGGGGTGGGGGAAGAGCCTGGGTCCCACCAGATTAAGGCTTTCCTACATTACCCTGTTTTGTGAGGTCTGCTCTGTTCATGAGGTCTGTATGCAGTCTGGTTCAGCCTTCTTTCTTTTGCTGTTTTAGGGTTACTTGCATTGATTAACTATATTTTTGTACTCTTTGTGGTTTTGGGAGGAGTCCTCTGTGTCACCTCTCACACTGCCATCTTGAATCCTTCTCCACATAACTTCTTATCTACAAAAATATACAGCTAGCCAGATTTGGTCCATGGCAGGAACTCGCCCATCCCCAGTGAAACCCAAAAAAGACTAATTGAACAGGTGGGTATTTTCCCATTAAAATGTTTTACTGCCACCTTTCTGAATAGGATTGTAGATACAATCTGTAACAGACTGTTACTTGGAAATAAGGACACAATATAACTAAATTAATAAGAGTTACAGACGGGTAGACATTTTCATCTTTTGACATAACTTCTTTTATGAACATGAAAGATATTTCCAATAATTAGGTTATCCCCTCATGGTATGAGCTGAATCAAGACACAGTTTCTTATCACGTGGTATATTCAAGCAAGTCCGGATGACTAACTGCCAATAGATGTGATATTGTGCACATGGCTGATTAGTGGGTATGTGAGTCACCTGGATGACATGTTGAGCTGCTGATTCTGATGCCCGGGCCTGATTTGGGCCTGAGATGCTGCATTTCTGCTAGGTGATGCAAATGTTGCTGATTCAGGGGTCATGTTTTGAACATCTAGGATGTAGTAATATGAAACACATTCTTAGCACCTGAGATTTTTAAATGAATCTCTCAATTTGAGAATATATTTTCAAATTATAGATATAAGTCACTCAGAGTTAGGGCCAAGAAAAGCCTCTTAAGTCTTTTATTCTTCTTTTAATTTTAAGAAGTTATTTGATAGTTTATCTCTAAATTTAATCTGATTTAAAATAACATTTGCTTCTCCAAGAACTGCTAAAATGTGTCCTCACTTAATATTTTAACATAATAAAATCAAGTAGTTTTAGATAGGGTAAATATGTTTATATATTAATATTTTTAAATAACCACTAGGTTTTTCTACTCTTCTCAAGCATACTGTGCAATTACTTTCATAATAACACAAATAATAATAAAGATATGTTGAGTGCCAAGAATAAGTTGGGCACTCTCCTACAAAATCTTTTATATTTATGTCAATCCTGAATTTTGTAGGCATGGCAAGAGTGGCACAGAAAAGTTTACAAGGAAGGTCCTTAAGCAGCAGAGCCAAGAGTTATTTCAGAGCTTGACACTGCTGTAAACACTTTTCTCACTAAATCCTATAGCTGATATTAATAATAAAAAATGCAGCAATAATAGATAAATAAAAGTTCCATACATGGTCTAAAAATCTGTGAGTTTAAATATAATAAAAGCCTGTCTCATCTCTCTATATATACCCCATATGCATGGTATATAATAAAAATGCAAGAAAACTTCCCTTTCCAACTACAATGAGAAAACTTTGATACATTTTGTGCAAAGTCTCTGATCAAGAGGGACAAAAGGAAAAGAGAGAAGCGAAGAGGAAGAAGAGGGGAAGATTCTGGAAAGCAGAGACTGTTAGCTCCAGGTTACTAAGCAAACAAAATGGTGAGTAGGCTCAGCCCCCTCTGCTCCTCAGCTGGTGCTGCACTCTTGGTGAAACCATTAGAGCGGCAGCGCCTGGCAGCAAGCTGCTGCCGGCCTCCAGGCCGCTGTAAAACAGCAGTGCCTTTTTTCCACAAGAAGAAAAGGCCAGTGTCTGTGGTGCAAGCACTTTACCACATGCTCCTTTTGGTAGAGAAAGCAGGGCAGAAAATAAAAAAGCCAGAGTCATAGATTTTTCCTTACTTTCTTCTAAGGCGAACACTCCCCTCACTCTGAATAAGCCTTAAGAAATTACATGTCTGATTCATTTAAAACACATTTAATAAAAAATTGTATGGACCCCAAAGTTATCTCAGTAGATAATAGTGATAGCTGAATAGCATCGGAAATGGAAACTCATCCAGCAGATGTTGAAAGAAAGCATGGTAAACAGAGGGAGTGACTGGCTAGAGCAAATATGTATGTATATAAAAATACAATTCTTATGATTATTGACTTGATTCTGTGCCTGTGAATTTTTCTTACAAATTCAGCTGGGTGGGTATCAGTTTATTCTAGGATTACGTATTTATTCCTAGGGTCTGATGTCTTCCTTATTGTGGCCTATAGCCAAAGTTAAGCATGTTCCATAGAGAGAGGAGAGCAGTCTTCTTGAGGCCAAAACAGGGCTTCAGGAGCCCATGCATACTCAGCCACAATCCAGATACTTTTGGAAAAAAACATAGCAAAAGACCTTTAATCAAGAATGACTCAGGAAGAGAATATTTTTGGGGTTGTGTTGAGTAGATGAAAATTTAATCCACTTAAAACCCTGAATATTTTGTTCCCTTAAATAGTATGGAACACAACTTAGTTTTTCTTCAGTGGTTCAACAGTTTCAAAACCATCTTTGTACCTTTATAAAGCCGGCTTATTATTGTACACACTGCAGAACAAGCAGCTGGATCCATAAATGTCTGCCTCTCATTTGGGGGGCCCTCAAAAAAGTCCTTAAGGACTTTTTTTGTGAATATATACACACATGTACATACACACAAGCAAATATATGATCATTTATATTTGACAATTCAAATACACAAAGTTAAAACACGGGAGTTTTCCACAGTCACTATGAAATATTTTTCTCTTTCAGCAAGTTTACAGATGTCCCTGTATAGTATTTATTAAGGGTTTATCCAAATATGACTGGTAGCACCTCTAACAGATTAAAGGAGGTAACTGAGGAAGCAACAGTTTTTATTGCTGTCTCTTGAGGAAGGTTTTTATAGCAGCCTCTTGTGGAAGGGTCTGATCAGAACAAGGGCTCAACATTTTCAGCGGAACTCTCAGAGCCACTTCTCAAGGCGGCCTCCTGCCGGTTGGGAGGTACTCCAAAGCACGAGTATCCCACTCTCCCTTGGCCAGTGAAGCAGGTGTGAACAACAAATAGCAGCTCTCAAAAAACACACCTTGAGGATTTAGGAGACAGCACCATAGGTTACCGTCAGACAAATCTGATTGGGTGTGATTTGTTTTATGGGGCATCAAGAAGCTCCTTCTTGACCCTACATTATTATGTGGAACCAGATGAGATTGCTATGTCCGACCATTTTTGTCCTAAAAGTGGCCATTAAATATAGTTTAGCCAAATATACCTCTATGTTTTAAACTTTGTATCTGAAGATCAACTGAAAGTTGATCAATTAAAGATTAACTTAATAATTATTGCTCCTTTTGATACCACAAATACAAACTTGAGCATAACTTTTCTTATTCAGGATGAATTCATTTAAGCAGAATCCTTTCTCCCCTCCATCTGGGTTCTGCTTTACTGAGGGCACAGGGTTGTCTCATGCTTTGTATTTCTGAAGAATGAAAACTAGAGTAATGGAAACCTTTCCAGGAAAGAACATTAGGGAATTCTGAGTAGACAAAATGGCAGATTTCGTATCGAAAGCCCCAGAGTGTGTGAGGAGGTGAGAGTACTACATTTGAGAGGTAATAAGGTTCCATATAACACTGGGACCGCTTCCCACATGCCAGAGGAGGCTATGAACTATTGGGGATGAGAGCATGAACTCTGGAACCAGACTGCCTGGCAGGAAATATCAGCTCTGCCATTTACTAATTGTCAGACCTCAGGCAAGCTCCCCAACTTCTCTCTGTTTGTTCCTCTGTAAAACGGGGTCATTATAAGGGATTAGGTGAGATAGTATACGTAAAGCATCCAGAGGAGAATCTGGCGTGTAAAATGTGCTATACCAATATTAGCTCTCATCATTTCCCTGATCCCCATGCATTGCTTCAACAGAAGTGCCTGCTACCCAGGTCACCATAAAATCCCCAGCTCTCTCGGTAATATGTAGGTCCTTTAAAGACTAGACTAAGTGCCAGAAAACTGAAGATGAATCATCAATGGAGAAACTGTCCGTATTCTACCAAACAAGTATGTCACTCAAAGTATGTTACTGCTAGGATGCCTTAAGGAACAAGACAATTTGAAAATTCCTAGCTAAGATTATTTGTCTGTTGAATATGGAGATTTCTTAGAGACCCATCCCCAGTTATGACCTGAGTATAACAATTGTTGAGAATTCTTTTCCTAGTACTTCTTGAGTAGAATATTTTTTTGCATGTATTTAGTAAGCTATACTGTTTCCTACCAGTGTGTTACCCCCAAGGACATCTCTTGTGCTTCCAAACCTATTTTGTAATACAGCACTACAAAATTCATCTTCTAATTATTACTCATTTAAACAATAGGAGGTCAAAAATGCAGTGCTTCGATTCATTATCTTTTTTTTAACCCAATGAACATGAAAACATTTGTCAAGCAAAAGAAAACAGATGTATAGATCAACACAATGTTTTTCATGTTCTTGAGTCTCACTTTGCCTACATTCTGTTCTGACAATCCCTCAGTCTCCTATATGGGAATCCTGGCTACTGCCTCCAAATACTAAAGTTTAGAATACTATTTAATAGACAATTGGGTCTTAGAGTCACACATTTTTAGAAATTGTTACACATTACCGCAAGTCCTTGGACAATTAAAGGGGCGCAGATTATTCCCAGATCTTTTTAGAGCTGAAGGATTATCCTCTCCTTTTTTAGGCTTCTGTTCACTCAACATTATAAATTTACTGAAACATCTAAGAAAATCTAGTACTCCAATTCAGCTGTTGATGTTTATATGCCTTGAGTGAAATAGAAACCCCAGTGTCCTCTCAAGTGGATTCTATTTAAAGGGAAAAGACTGTTGGGAGTAGCAGATCTCTTAGAACTGACTACTATGGACCATTTGGACACTGACAGGTTAGATTGCAGGGGAAAAGAGCCACGTGAGTTTCATCTCATGTGGAGCAAAACAAGCCAAGTTCTAGGCCACAGGAAAACAAAACGAGATCTTAATCTTTGCTTGATGAATATCTTTTATTTTTTAAACTGAACACCTGGAACAAATCCATCTCTGAGAGCTGTCTGGTTGAACTTCCCAGACAAATCAACTAAATTGCTCCTTAAGAGAAAAAAATATAGCATTATTATCTAGTAGTCAAAATAACTCTTCTACAGTCTAATACTTCTATGTGTCAAAGCACTGTTGTTTGTGTTTTTATGAGTTTGGTTTCTAAGCTTTTTGAAAGCACACATTCCAGGGCTTTGTAAACAGTCACATTTTCAGAAAGCGTAATCTTTTTTACTTTTTGCTATATATCCAAACACATAAAATTATTATTTATTTCTGTGGTAAGAACACCTTAATGTTTAACCAAGGGGCTCTTAAAATGTGTAACCAATGAAAAAAACCTGAGTTTGTTTTAATAAATTAGTTTTTACTCAACCTACTTTCCTTGAGTCTTTGGCATGACAACATTCCTTTAGAATTACTTAGCCCAGCTGTGTGGTGGGTGAAGAAAAGGGCAGCGTTACCTAATAGGAAAAATCCATTGTACATACATTAAGGTGTTAGGACTCTCAAAATCCCTAATTCAAGAAAATAAAGCAAATGAAAAGCACTTGTCCAAAGAAAGAAAATTGGCTTACACATATGCCACAATACTGTTTCAAGAGGCCTAAATGGAAGGCATCAAGATGTGCTAGAAATAGTTCTAGATGAAGCATTAGGAGCTCTGGGTTCTAATCTTGGTTGTTCACTTTTAGCCAAGTCATTTGACCTTAATGGACCCCAGCTTACCATTTATAAAATGAGGAGTGTAATATTTGTCTTTCCCACTTTACAGAGTTATTGTGAGGATAAAATAGGAAAACAGATGTGAAGCTTCCCCAGAGAAATATATTAAAAAGTACAGATTTAATACTGATTCTCCTTGGCCCTTAACATGGGTCAAAAATTCTTCAGACCCCCTTTTATTATCCTTAGAAAGAAAAGGTTCCTTCTTTGAAGGTTAGAAACCCTCCAAGTTAATAATTCATCCTTAGGTATTTTATATAACATATACCCCATGGTTTGAGAGAAGAGAAAAACCAAAACACCAGTTATATTTTATCAAAATTTTAGAGGGAAATTTTCACATTCCCTTCCTCTCTCATTTTTAAACCTACTTGTTTTCAATCATTGTAAAAATATATATACTTGAATGCCCCACACTCACATGAACACATCTGCCTCCACCCCACAACAGTCTTTCCTCAAAAAAAAAAGAAACAGATTTACCATTTTCTACTCCATTTGAATTTTTTCTGTCCCACGATTTCTCTCAGCTCTACTATCCACTGTAACTCTCAACCAAAAATTCTTTGATGCTTCAGGGCTAATATATTTAATTTGTTTCTTCTGTTTTTTTTGTCCACATCACAAGAAAGAAAGGACCTAGGAAATTTACTCCATGAATTGATATATAAATTATATAGATGGTCACAATTTTAAATACACTTTAGCAGTTGGAATGGGTCTAATTGCCTAAACACTGTAATTTAATTAAAAATATTACTGTTGAACATGATTTGGTTAATTTGTCTAAGACATCCTGGCCTGATGTTTGTATAAACTGTGAGAAAGAATTAAGTCAAACAACTAGCTGCTGTCCGAGACAGTGATGAGAAGCCTGGTTAGCATTCAAAGGTCAGCATGAGAAACTTAATGAAAAGAAGTATGATCTCAAAAGGGGTGGAGTGATTTTGTGTACTCTTCTGTGGCTGTTCTCTATAGCATATGGCATATATATATATACCATATATGTATAAATACCACATGGAATGTATACATGAATACCACTTCAGAGTCCTATTTAGCTTTCCTTGTTAGAATAGAAATGATGTCAAGATTTCAACATACCATAATGTGTACAAAAATATTTCTTCTTCTAAATTTAGAAATTCTATAATAGTCAACATTGAATATGTCACTGTCTTACAAGCACATTGCAAATTTCCAGTCACTTCTGAAGTAAACAGTTCAGAAAAGTAGTAGTCCTCCAAAATTACTTATATTCTGCCATACACACACATACACACTTCTACCTGCTAAGTGATTTTAATAAAATCACTTCAAAACTGTATTTCAATATAGACTAGGATGTTTGAATATTGACTACACAACTTGAGTTCATACTGGCATGGAAAAAGTTGTTTCTGAGTAAGTAATTTCTCAACCCATCCTGTTTAATTATTATGGTACATAAGAGCTTTTACTTTATATTAAAATGTTTTTATATGTAATACATTTTTCTCATAACACTGTAAGATTCTCATTGCTCTGACTACTATACACTTACAGAATGTGATGCTGAGCGAGCTGCATGAACTCTTTTGTGTTTGTGCTTCTCTTTCATTGCTGTTTATTTTTTATTTTGTTGTTAACAGGGGCATGGGTATAATAAGATTACCTACCTCATAGAGTAGTTGTAAGGATGTCATAAAATACTGCATATTAAATGTTTAAAGAAGTTCCAAGCACAAAATCTATTCTCAATAAATGTTAGCTGATATTACTGATGATTTTCTCCCTATGAGAGCTAGTAAAATACACACACATTACTATCCATAATAATAGTTCCTGAATAACTAGTAACTCAATGAGTCATCAGACCTAAAAATCTATGATTTTTGTACAAATAAGCTACTTCTTAGAACATTTCTCAAGAATGTATGGCTTCACATATATCAAGATAGATGACAGATGTGTGTGGTGTGTGTGTGTGTGTGTGTGTGTGTGTGTGTGTGTTTCTACTGGCTGTGAGAAAAACTCTAAATTATGCCACTAATAAAAATTTATGAAAAGAGGCAAAAAAAGACACTTGAATCTTATAACTCAGATCAGATGTAGCCAGTCTCTTATAAGACAGCATTTTCATAGCATTTCTTATATCATTCAAAGTATCCTTATACGTTTTCAAGCATTCTGTTTTTCCCCTTTGGGAACATATAGGTGGGAATGCCAGATATTGCCTGTCACAAGCATGGAGTCCCCTTCTAACTTTTCTGTGCTCATCTCAGTATCACAGGGGATTAGAAACTTGAAAACTGCATTTCCAAAACTCTTGAAAAATATAAATTAGATAGATTTAGCCATAGAGATACTTGTAATAAACTAGAACTTGAAAGAAAAGCTATTATTAAGCTTCTAGGTCTGGCAAATGCAGCTCTGGGAACTGTGGGAACATCACCAGCAGTTCTAGCAGTGACAGCTGGGTGACTCTTGCTTGGCAGCAAAGGTGGTGCCCTCAGCAGCTTCAGTAGCAGTGCTGCTAGCTCGGTGTCAGGGCAGGCCATGGCCTCCGTCCACAGATGGGAGTATCTTTCTAACCTCAGAGTTCCACTCCACATTTCCTAATACCTTTGCAACCAGTCCCTAACACAAAAGGTTTTTCTATTTGAAACCTCTAGAATGACATCAATTAATCCAATTAGACAATGATTTCCTAATTATATAGCCTTCTTTAGGGAAAGAATAGAGCTTTGCTTTTAGCTGTATTCATTTGAAAAATAAAAAAGCATTGAAAATCCTTTCGCGTATGAATGAAATTTTTAACCTTAGTGGAAAACGAATCAATTTAACTTTTAAAAGAAAAACTTCTCATTTTCCCTTCAAATACATAGTTTTTGATATTAGGATAGAAATGTTAAATGAATGCTAATTGAAAACATTTATCAACTTTTATGGTATGATGTGCTCGATGTTGAAGTGTTTCCTTTAACAAAAGTTAAAAGTTCATTTTTTAGTTTAAACGTCAGTGTACCTTTTCTCTCCCAGGCCATTTCTAAGTAAGTACCCACTTCTCCCCCCTCCAAACCCCCACTCCACTTATTTGTCCTCTTTTTCTTACACATCATTGGTCTTTTCCTCTTCTCTTATTGGCACACTCTTTTAATTGACATATTCAGTTCATTCTTAATCTGAAAATATACTTCATGAACCCACATCCAATCAAAATTCCAATGCTTCTTTCCTTTATAGTTACTGTCAAAGTGAGAAACCTAGACTCCTAACCTTGCAGTTACATATCCTATTTCCTGTTATTTCTCAATCCTTTTCCCCATGTTTCTAAAACAATGAGCTGCAGAGTTCTTGCATAAATACACTCCTGGATCTGAGAGGGGAGTTTCAAAATCTGTGTTAACAAAGCTTCTTGGTGATTCTTATGATGACTACATTTTTTAGAAAATTTAAATGTACATTCTGTTCCAACCACCTGAATAACACTACGCTTTCAGATCACTGTTCATCAAATCCTCGGACACATTCTTAGATTTCATCCTTGTCTGATCTACAGTATTTCATCACAACTTCCACTTGCCTCTACTAGAATTTTGACAATGCCATTTCATCTCCTTCTTCTCAAATGTTTTTAGTCATAAATTGCTCTGAATCCATCCTTTATTTTTCTATTTATAATTCCATATATTTTCTTAACCAATATCTTTTCTTGCTACAAGTTCAGCTAGCAACCCACATAGATGATTTTACATTGTATGTGTGTATGTAGCTGTGAATGTAATTCTAATTTCAAATTTGTAGTTCCAGCTTCCTGCCAGATTTCCTTTTGGAAGGCACACAAGTTAGTCACTGAACCAATATCAGAGGAATGTAGAACCAAGTACCAAGCAGAATGCTAACCTCCAGAATCTCAGTCGGAGAGGCCCTCAGGAAAATTATGTATTTCCCTTATCTCCACCACAAAGTCATACTTCCTTTACCTCACCTTTTTTCATACAAATTTCCTTCTCTTGACTAACCTTCCTTAATCCATGGGACTACCATCTTCCCAGCTGCTTTCTTTTCATTTGAAAACTAAGAATCATACAATGTTGTGCTGGTACATGTTTAATAGCCAGTTTTCTACTTTAAAAAATCCTAGGAAGAAGGGATTAAAGATGGCAGCATGAGAGGTGAGACAAAGGCTTCCTCCTAAAACTGCATATAATACGAAAATATAATTAATACAACTAATCCTGAAAGAGCAACAGGACAGAGGACTGCGCCAGACTGCATACACCTGAAGAAAAGAGAAGACCACACAGAACAGGATAACATACCAAAGCTGTGGCCCGGTGGGACCCAAGCCCTTCCCCCACCCCAGCTCATTGGCAGGAGGAAGAGAAACCAAGCAGGGTGGGAGTGGAGGCCTGCGACTGCTGAATACATAACTCCGGAGATCTGATCTGGGAGCACAAACCTACAATTCATGGTACTTGCATGATACTCTCGTGATTATGGGGTTGGAAAGCTAAGACAGTCAGAATTACTGGAGAGACTGAAATTCCAGTCACTTGTGGAAAGCAGGGATCCATATCTGGCTGCTCTGGGACAAAAGAAAGGTGGGCAGTCTGAGAGACTTCCTAACAAGGAAGCCCTTAGCAAGATAGCAAGAGGGCTGCTAAAGGGGCAAGGATTGCACAGGGCTTACTTCTCACAAGAAAGGACAGGTAGACAAAATTGTCCAGGTGCACTCTGCCCAGCAGGTTGGGAGCTTTGCCATATAGACTCTCATATTTAAGGAGGAAAAAGAAATCTTCCTCCTTAGATGAGCTTCAGGTGCTCCAGCTCCCTGGCTGCCTACACAGCTCCAAGGATCCCCTCCAGGATATGCAGCCTACTGGGGCTTTCACCTGGCCAACCCCACCAGGCTCACAAATGGGCAAACTTTACCCTGGTGCTAGGCCAGCCAGGGAAGATCTGTCTGCAACAACTACAAAAGCAAAGCATAGAGGCTTATACCTGTGTGCTCAGCCCACTGGTTCAGGCAGTGGAGACAGGCATAGCAGCCAGATAGCAGGAAACAGCTCTTTCCAACCCCCAGGCACCAATACCACTCGCCTTCAACCACGACATTGATTCAGGGGCTGAGCAGCTCCAGGGAGTAGAGCTCCTGGGCACTAGAGGACACCATATACAAATATAAAATGCCAAAGGAATCTGGTTCAGAGTAAAATTATTACTACAACTCCTGAGAAAGTTTTAAATGACATCAAGCTCATGACTCTTCCTGAAAGAGAGTCAAAATAAAAATCATTAACATGCTCATGGAGGTAAGGAAAGATATTCAAGAACTAAGGAATGAATTCCGGTCGGAGATCCAATCATTGAAGAGCACAATGGATAGTATTAAAAGCAGATTGGATATGGTGGAGGAGATGATAAATGATATAGAAACTAGAGAAGAGGAATACAAAGAAGCTCAGGCACAGAGAGAAAAAAGGATCTCTAAGAATGAAAGAATATTGAGAGAACTATGTGACCAATCCAAACGGAACAATATTCTAATTATAGGGGTACCAAAAAAGAAGTGGGAGAAAAAGGGATAGAAAGTATCTTTGAGGAGGTAATTGCTGAAAACTTCCCCAGTCTGGGGAAGGAGATAGTCTCTCAGGCCATGGAGATGCACAGATCTCCCAACACAAAGGACCCAAGAAAGACAACACCAAGGCATATAGTAATTAAAATGGCAAATATCAAGGATAAGGACAGACTATTAAAAGCAGCCAGAGGGAGAAATAAGATCACATACAAAGGAAAGCCCATCAGGCTATCATCAGACTTCTCAACAGAAACCTTAAGGCCAGAAGGGAGTGGCATAATATATTTAATGCAATGAAGCAGAAGGGCCTGAACCAAGAATACTTTATCTGGCAAGATTATCATTTAATTTGAAGGAGGGATTGAACAATTTTCAGATAAGCAAAAGCTGAGAGAAATTACCTCCCACAAACCACCTCTACAGTGTATTTTGGAGGAAGTGTTATAGATGGAAGTGTTCCTAAGGTTTAATAGCTGTCACCAGAGGTAGTAAAACCACAGTAAAGAAAGTAGAACAACTAATTACTAAGCAAATGCAACATTAAATTAACTATCCCCAAAGTTAATCAAGGGATAGACAAAGAGTACAGAATATAATACCTAATATATAAAGAATGGGGGAGGAAGAAGAAAAAAAAAGAAACTTTAGATTGTATTTGTAATTGCATTAGCGGAGTTAAGTTAGACTCTTAGATAGTAAGGAAGTTAACCTTGAACCTTTGGTAACCACAAATCTAAAGCCTGTAATGCCAATAAGTACTATCGATAATCACCCTAAATGTAAATGCATTGAATGTACCAATCAAAAGGCATAGAGTCAGTGAATGGATAAAAAACAAGACCCATCTATATGCTGCCTACGAGAGACTGACTTTAAACCCAAAGACATACACAGACTAAAAGTGAAGGCACAGAAAAAGATATTTCATGCAACCAACAGGGAGGAAAAAGCAGGAGTTGCAGTACTTCTATCAGACAAAATAGACTTCAAAACAAAGAAAGTCACAAGAGACAAAGAAGGACATTATATAATGATAAAAGGGTCAATCCAACAAGAAGATATAACCATTAAAAATATCTCTGTGCCTAACACAGGAGCACCTACATATGTGAAACAAATATTAACAGAATTAAAAGGAGAAATAGAATGCAATGCATTCATTCTAGGAGACTTCAACACTCCACTCACTCTGAAGGACAGATCAACCAGACAGAAAATAAGTAAGGAGACAGAGGCACTGAACAACACAATAGAACAGATGGATCTATCAGACATCTACAGAACTCTGCACCCAAAAGCAGCAGAATACACATTCTTCTCAGGCACACATTGAACATTTTCAAGAATAGATCATATACTAGGCCACAAAAAGAGCCTCGGTAAATTTTAAAAGATTGAAATTGTACCAACCAGTTTCTCAGACCACAAAGGTATGAAATTAGAAATAAATTACACAAAGAAACAAAAAATCCCACAAACACATGGAGGCTACACAACGTGCTCCTAAATAACCAATGGATCAAAGACCAAATAAAAACAGAGATCAAGCAATATATGGAGACAAATGACAACAATAATTCAACAACGCAAAATCTGTGGGATGCAGTGAAGGCCATGCTGAGAGGAAATTATGTTGCAATACAGGCCTACCTCAGGAAAGAAGAACAATCCTAATTAATGAAACTAGAAAAAGAAGAACAAATGAAGCCAAAAGTTAGTAGAAGGAGGGAAATAATAAAGATTAGAGCAGAAATTAATAAAATTGAGAAGAATAAAATAATAGAAAAAAAATCTATGAAAGCAAGAGTTGGTTCTTTGAGAAAATAAACAAAATAGATAAACCCCTAGCCAAATTTATCAAGAAAAAAGAGAGTCTACTCACATAAACAGAATCAGAAATGAGAAAGGATAAATCATGACAGACACCACAGGAATACGAAGAATTATTAGAGAATACTATGAAAAATTTTATACTAACAAACTGGATAACCTAGAAGAAATGACAACCTTCTAGAAAAATACAACCTTCCAAGGCTGACCCAGAAAGAAACAGAAAATCTGAACAGACCAATTACCAGCAACGAAATTGAACTGGTAATCAAAACCTACCTAAGAACAAAATGTCTGGATCAGATGGCTTCACCACTGAATTTTATCAAACATTTAGTGAAGACCTAATACCCTACCTTCTTAAAGTTTTCCAAAGAGTAGAAGAAGAGGGAATACTTCCAAACTCATTCTGTGAGGCCTGCATAACGCTAATACCAAAACCAGGCAAAGACACCACAAAAAAAGAAAATTACAGACCAAATCCCTGATGAACATAGATGCAAAAATACTCAACAGAATATTAGCAACCCGAACTCAAAAATACATCAGAAAGGTCATCCATCATGATCAAGTAGGATTTACTCCAGGGATGGAAGGATGGTATACAACATTCAAAAATCCATCAACATCATCCACGACATCAACAAAAAGAAGGACACAAACCACATAATCATCTCCACAGATGCTGAAAAGGCATTTGACAAAATTCAATATCCATTCATGATAAAAACTCTCAACAAAATGGGTGTAGAGGGCAAGTACCTCAACATAATAAAGGCCATATATGACAAACCCACAGCCAACATTATATTTAACAGCAAGAAGCTGAAAGCTTTTCCTTTAAGATTGGGAACAAGACAAGGATGCCCACTCTCCCCACTTCTATTCAACATAGTACTGGAGGTCCTAGCCATGGCAATCAGACAACACCAAGAAATAAAAGGCATCCAGATCGGCAGGGAAGAAGTTAAACTGTCGCTGTTTGCAGATGACATGATATTGTACATAAAAACCCTAAAGAATCCAACCCAAAACTCCTAGATCTAATATCTGAATTCAGCAAAGTTGCAGGATACAAAATGAATACGCAGAAATCTGTGGCATTCCTATACACTAACAATGAAGTAGAAGACAGAGAAATCAGGAAAACAATTCCATTCACAATTGCATCAAAAAGAATAAAATACTTAGGAGTAAATCTAACCAAGGAATTGAAAGACCTATACTCTGAAAACTACAAGACACTCATGAGAGAAATTAAAGAAGATACCAATAAATGAAAACACATCCTGTGCTCATGGATAGGAAGAATTAATATGGTCAAAATGGCCATCCTGCCTAAAGCAATCTACAGATTCAATGCAATTCCTATAAAAATACCAACAGCATTCTTCAGTGAACTAGAGAAAATCGTTCTAAAATTCATATGGAACCACAAAAGACCCTGAATAGCCAAAGCAATCCTGAGAAGGATGAATAAAGCTGGGAGGATTATGTTCCCCAACTTCTAGCTCTACTACAAAGCCAAAGTGCTCAAGACAATTTGGTACTGCCACAAGAACAGACCCATAGACCAATGGATAAGACTAGAGAGCTCTTATATAAACCCAACCATATATGGTCAATTAATATATGATAAACGAGCCATGGATGTACAATGGGGAAATGACAGCCTCTTCAACAGCTGGTGTTGGCAAAACTGGACAGATACATGCAAGAGAATGAAACTGGAGTATTGTTTAACCCCATACACAAAAGTAAACTCGAAATGGATCAAGGACTTGAATGTAAGTCATGAAACCATAAAACTCTTAGAAGACAACATAGGCAAAAATCTCCTGAATATAAGCATGAGCAACTTCTTCCTTAACGCATCTCCTTGAGCAAGGGAAACAAAAGCAAAAATGAACTCACGGGACTACATCAAACTAAAAAGTTTCTGTATAGCCAAGGAAACCATCAATAGAACAAAAAGGCATCCTACCATGTGGGAGAATATATTTGTAAATGACATATCCGACAAGGGATTAACATCCAAAATATATAAAGAACTTACACATTTCAACACCCAAAAAGCAAATAACCTGATTAAAAAATGGGCAGAGGATCTGAAGAGACAGTTCTCCAAAGAAGAAATTTAGATGGCCAACAGGCACATGAAAAGATGCTCCACATCACTAATCATCAGGGAAATGCAAATTAAAACCACAATGAGATATCATTTCACACCAGTAAGGATGGCCAGCATCCAAAAGGCTAAGAACAATAAATGCTGGCAAGCATGCCAAGAATGGGGAACCCTCCTACACTGCTGGTGGGAATGTAAGCTAGTTCAACCACTGTGGAAAGCAGTATGGAGGTTCCTCAAAAAACGAAAAATAGAAATACCATTTGACCCGGGAATCCCACTCCTTGGAATTTACCCAAAGAATACAACTTCTCAGATTCAAAAAGACATATGCACCCCTATGTTTATCACAGCACTTTTACATTAGCCAAGATATGGAAGCAACCTAAGTGTCCATCATTAGATGAATGGATAAAGAAGAGGTGGTACATATACACAATGGAATACTATTCAGCTATAAGAAAGAAACAAATCCTACCATTTACAACAACATGGATCGAACTGGAGGATATTATTCTCAGTGAAATAAGCCAGGCAGAGAAAGAGTGGCAGATGATTTCCCTCATTTGTGGAGTATAATAACGAAGAAAACTGAAGGAACAAAATACTAGCAGACTCAGAGACTCCAAGAAGGAACTAGTGGTTACAAAAGGGGAGGGGTGTGGGAGGGTGTGTGAGGAGGGTGGGAGAAGCGGACTGAGGGGTCTTTTGTTTAATACACATGGTGTGGGGAATCACGGGGGAAACAGTATAGCACAGAGAAGGCAAACAGTGAATCTGTGGCATCTTACTACAGTGATGGACAGTGACTGCATTGGGGTATGGGTGGGGACTTGATAATATGGGTAAATGTAGTAACTACATTGTTTTTTCATGTGAAACCTTCATAAGAGTGTATATCAATAGTCTTTTTATAAAAAAATCCTAATTTGTAATGTTTGTCATTTTAATGTGGTGATTTTTCACACCAAGGCTAAATCTATTAATTTGATATCATTAAACAGGAAGTTGTGAACAGATGTTCAAAAACTGCTGTTGGGAACCAGTACAAACTGTTCCTGGATACCCTGGTAGCATCTCTTGTTTTCCGTATTTATGTCCCATAGTCACTCATTAACCTAACTTCAAAAATGTTCTCTTCGGAATATGTCTAAAACTGATAAACCCTCTCTATTCCCATTTCCCATTGTGGCTCTCATATAGACCTCATGGTCTCTTTACAAGATTATCCAGTAGGTCTTTAACCTCTCTACCCACTGCTGCCTTACTTGCCTCCTGTCTACCCTCTGCATGTCATCACATTTATGTTCTCTAACAACAGATGTGATCATATCATTCCATGTTTCAAAATGTTTAATCACTTCCATTAGCAAACAAAATCAACTCTCCTGGGGCAACTCTGAAACAAGACTGGACCCAGGAATAAAAACAGGGATATTTTAATTAAACTTTTAAAACCTTATGACACTTTCTTTTTGCTTTCAGAAATGTTTTTATAATGGCAAGAGAGTATGCTTGGTTCTTCATGTCCTTCCAGCTTCTCTTACCTCTCTTTGACATTTTATTCTTACTACTATTAACAAAGACTAACCCAAAACTTGCCTTTATCATCTCCTTCCTTCCAATGTATCTTGCATGCTATGGCCAGAGGTGCTATAGACAACCTCCTGTTTCTCTCTGTGCTGGGAAACCAGTAACTTTGTCATTGTATGAGCCACATCGAGGGTACTTCTCTTCTTCACCATTTCATAGATGAGAAGAGCAAGGCTTAGGGAAGTAATTGGTGTCAAGTCACAAAAGTAGTAAGTGTAAAACCATCTCAATTCCCTCCCAACTGAAAATATCTTCAGTGATAACCTGTACTAGGTACAACATCCAAACTACTTTCAACCTGAATCCTCGCTGTCCCCTTTGTATACTTCACATATTCATGTAAACAACTCACAGTCTGCCTGCAGCTGCCAAGATGGCTCTTGTCCCTCCTTTGTTCAGCTAAAGGAACTGCTTCATTTAAATAAACACAGGACTCCCTTCTTTATTAAGTGTCCCTGAGTCCTTCAAAAAGATCTCACTTCTTTTTAAGAACACCCATCCATCTATTTTAATCTCTCCCATGAAGCCTAAGATAATTTCACTTTATATTGTGAATTTGTATATGTTTCTCAATATCAGGGTTGTCAGCCCCTTGATTAGACCTTTATGTAGAGTATATTAATTTCTATGCTGCAAAACAAATTGCAACAAATGTAGCAGCTTATAACAGTTTCTACTTAATATCTCACAGTTGCTATGGGTCAGGATGATCAAGTCATATTTTAGTTGTATTCTCTGTTTTGGAGCTGCAGTCGAGTTCTCAGTCAGGTTTAGGGTCTTTGATTAGGCTCTGGGTGCTCATTAAAGCTCACATGGTCACTAGAGTAATTTATTTACTGTGATTATAGGTCCAAAAGCCCTCAGATCCTAGAGGTTTCCTGTCATGTGGCCCTGACTTTAATTACTGCTTTCTTCTTTAAGATAGCAGAAAGTCTCCAACTTCTTTTGTTTCTAGTATCTATATAATACCCTCCAATAACAAATCAAGTGTTTGTCTGGCCCACTCTTAATATATCACTCTTTTGGTCAACATACAGTCAACTGATTAGGTACATTAATTACATCTGCAGAATTTCTTCACCTTCACCATATAATGTAACATAATCCAAGAATTAAATCCCATACTATTTGTCATATTCTAATAGTTAGAAACAAATTACAGGTTCTACTCACATTCAACAAGAGGGTATTACAAAAAAGTATGGGATCACTTGGGATCATTTTAGGGTTACATATACCACAAAAGCCTATGTAGCCTGATGCCTTACTAATAAATGTTATTAAATTATTGGATAATATAAGTGTGAAATTATAAAGTGACCTTATGATATTTCTCCTTTGTAGTAAGTTAAAGCATTTTATGTGTAGCAAATAAAAGCTTTCAGTAGTTGACTATATTTTAAAAAAACAAACAAAAATTTGTGTGAGCATGGGTGGATTCTATCACTCAAGCACTACTTTATTAAGTGAATGTAAGAATTGTAGCAAAAGTAAAAGGATTTTAAAGCAAAGATAATACCCAAAAAGGCTATTCTGAATATGATGTGGGGCTATTTTACTTCATCTTCCAGCTTGCATTGCACAGATGGGAGCAGTAACAGTGGCCCCACCTTCCCCTTTTTCTGTGTTAGAGAAGCTAACATCTCCAAGGAATACTACCTCGGGCCATTAAGTGCTTTAATTTGTTTTTATCCATATGGATATTTACATTGTGGACATAATTATTAATAGCTTGAGGATAATGAGAATGCTCTATAACTCTACCTGTGGACCTTTCATTTTCTAAGCAGTGTTAGTCATTTGTGCTTTACCCCACATTAATCCATCTCCCTGCCTCCTTTACATATGGCTTTGCTGTGGCTGGATGGGGATATGCTACTAGGACTTGAGAATGGATTTTGGGCACAAGTGATGCATGCCATGTCTAGTAAAGATTTCTAATTTTATACCATAAGGAAAAACACTTGATTTCTGAAAAGTTGACAAGTTTCCAAATGGTAAGGCTGTTAGTCACAAGCACCATCTGCCACAGGAACAACCAAGAGAAGAGTCAGGTGCCTCTACAGGTGAAATGTTGAAATTCAAAACATTGTAAAAGTGAGTTCTGCTTCTTCTCACATTCTTTAAGAGGCCCAATACAGTCCACCTAATACTTTTGGTTGCTGTTCAGATTGGTAATTTTTAAGTCTGTGTATGTTATGGTTGTAGAACACAGACCCCTTCAGTTCTTCTAATGCTATGAATTCCACCCTGGCATCCCATCCTTAATCAGAATTAAAACTTTAAGTGGCTGAAAGTGACCAGAAGTGGCTTTACTGTGGTCAAATGGCATAGATAGAAAAAGCCCAGCAAATTTATAAAATTACAGACTCCTATATTTGTGAATGACAGAATCAATTATATAAAAGTAATAGCATATAAAATATGTTCAATCAACCTTTATGCTCAGAGGAATTAAAGGCATTGCTGTCAGGTATAAAGCTGGAAGTCCAGAAATTGTACATAATAGCAGAAGTATGAAGACCTAAGGAGAGTTGGGGTCTGAATCCTATTGGATGTATTTATAAGACACTTTCAGATCAGTCTGATCAGTAGTGTTGAATTGTGTGGTCAGACTGCTTGAATCTCCATCTTCAGAAACCTGAGGCACAGAGACACTTATGACATAAATAACTTCTGAAAAAAGCAAGTGCTGGCAATTACTGGACCTCAAGCACCTAATGAAAATGTTGACTATTTGAAAAACTTTTATGAAATGCTCTGTCATCATTCTTTGTGAATTAAATGAGAAAGTAAATTATAGAAAATATTACCATTTTATTCAACCCAAAATAACTCCTGCCAGTTTCTCTCACAAAGTTTACATTGTAGACATAATTATTAATAGCTTGAGGATAATGAGAATGCTCTGTAACTCTACCTGTGGACCTTTCATTTTCTAAGCAGTGTTAGTCATTTGTGCTTTACCCCACATTAATCCATCTCCCTGCCTCCTTTACATATGGCTTTGCTGTGGCTGGATGGGGATATGCTACTAGGACTTGAGAATGGATTTTGGGCACAAGTGATGCATGCCATGTCTAGGTCGGTGGAGACTTAGAGCTCGCTTTCATTCTAGCATGGCAACCAGAAATTGGCAATGATCAATATTTGAGACTAAGAGGCTGAAATGAGTATAGCCACCCTTCGCCAACATGCAATGGACATTAGCTTGCACAGGAAATAGTAGTTGATGTTTTAAGCCACTCAAGATTTTAAGGTTATTTATCACTGCAGCATACTGAGGCAAACTAATATGGCAGATGCAATTATTCACAGAAGAAAGTTAAAGATTGTTGTTAATAATTCTGATGGCTTAGAGAAATAGGGACATAAAATATATTACATCTCTAATACATGCACATATGCTATAGTGAAAAGAGCCTAGGTTTTCCTCAAGTATAAATATGACTGTAAAATTTGTACTGGCAAAATTCTAGTCTTAGGATAATAAATTGAAACTGAAAACTCATGGATTAATTAACAATTTGGGTTTTTTTTCTAATTTTTCTTTATTCTTTTCTACATTAAAAAGATGTGGGTGGACATTGATTTCTCACAGATTTAAATATAACACACTAATTACTTAAACAAATTAAACTATATTACATATAAACAGAGATTGAAGTTCCATGTACACATTTTTAGAATAGTATTATGCATATCAATTTTGACAAAACTAATCAGTGTTGTTATAGACTCTGAATCATTTATATAGTGATTAAAGGTAAATACAACTAATGAATGGGTTAAGAAAGCTGTTTTAACAGGTCATACTACCTGAGTCATTTTTGGAAAATGCGAACTCTCTTGAATGTTTCTTGAATGTCAGGTCTTCTCTTCACTCACATGGAATTAGGTCTCCTTGAGTTTGTAGGAGTAGAATACACCTTACTAGTGAAATTCTTACAGAATCATATTGAAGTGCTATTTTTGCTGAATTTTTAAATTTTTTAATTCAAATGTATCACAGAGAATTTCATATATGCATTTTTGCTCCAACATTCCTGATTTTATTAACACAGTATTCAGAATGTATATTAAAATTATACATTGGTCCTTTCAAACTGAAAATCTTGGCTACTTGCCTATTGGACTTAGGGAATTAAAGAGGACTATATACAAATTTTCTCAGATCATGTAAAGTTTAACATCTGGAATACTGAAAATCAGAATGATACCATCTAACACTACTATTCAATGGAAGATAAGCTTATAATAATATGTACAAATTATTTAAATGCTTTTATATCTATTTTTAAAATAATTTTTTATTTTTAAGAACCCAATCAACAAATAATCAACTAAAATTCATTTTGTGCATTTTGTTTACTTCTTTATACATTATACACATGTCATATTTAATTTTATTTCATTATCTGAGTAGTTAACAGTCTCTCTGCTATACTATGTGCTACTCTTTGGCAGTGACAATGATACTTTAAATTTTTTATGCCTAGAATCCAACATTGCTGTAAAACACTTGTTTATAAGCATTCAATGGAGTTTGTATAAAGAAATATAAACTGTGTTTCTTTTCTAGAATTCATGACTTAAGTGTTAAATCTCTGTGGAAAGCATACCATGTAAAAATCATCTTGCTTTGAGGAAATGTGGAGACGCTATAATGGTCAGTAATACATGGTTTCTAATTTATTGGTATTTGAACTCTAGCAAGGAAGAAAATTTTTAATCATAAGACTGTAAGCTAGTATGATTAGCACTTTAATACAGTGGTGAACTTAAATCTTTGAAACTCAGGGAAAAGAGCCAACTAAATTATGTTTAAGCATTGAAAGAAGGCTTTATGGAACAAGGGGCTTTGCATTAGGCTTAAAGAATTTTGTAGGATTGGGCCATGTGTGAAAGGTTCAGAAGAAAATAATCAATTTAGACATAGGGAAGAACATATCCAAAGGCATAGAGGTTTGGGCATACAAAGTCCCAAAATACTTGTTAACCACATGGCTCTAAAGTTTGGTTGTATCTGTAAGGAATGAGAAAACAACAAATTGAGGACAAATGAGAAATGAGGCTTCAGAACTGGTTCGAAGTGGGACTGTGACGGACTTTATATGTCATGGAAGCATAACTTAAATCTGTGGACAGTTCTATATTTTAAGACTATTACATGTTGTGGAAGCATAACTTAAATTTGTGGACAGTTCTATATTTTAAGAAGATTATCCTGGTAACAGAGTACTGAAGTCACTGAATGTGGAGAACCTGGATGAAGAAAACTCTAACTAAAAAACTACTGATATTGTTTAAGTTAGAATTGAGAATCTAAACTAAGGCAGAGAAAGCAAGAACTAATTGCATATGTGAAATAATACTCAACTATTGGATCAAGGAAACAAGAGGAACAGTCCAAACGATTTAAAGGGAAAGTTTGGGCATATTTCCATATTCAAACTAAGTTTGCAATTGTATAGATAATACATGAAATAAATATAGTTTTGTCATTCACAGCTATTCTGTTTAGGCTATTGCATTTTATTTTATGGACTAAGGCATTGTCACATACTAATCTTTTCTATGAGTGATTGGTTTGGTTATTTATTGGCATTTTTTTTAACATGAAGCCGATCTCAAAGCAGACTTTCCAAAAGAATGAGAATAGTTGAAGGTCATATTCCTGGTCAATTTGATTTCAACATATTATTTGATCTGGAATTTTAGAGGTGACTCAATTTCTAACCTAATTTATTATTTTAGATTAATCTATAACTACAATTCATATTTTACTATAATAAATTTATGATTAATTTCTAGTCTAATGAGATAACTTTGAAGTTCTAAAAATATTCCTTTAAGCCTGTGTACTATATATTTCTTCTTTTTCCCAAGAGTTATTGAAATCTTTTTGTTGAAATGTTGCTTTAGTGTGAATGGAAAGATGGTTTTCACATAAGACTATAGGACATCTTTTGCCTATAAAAAGTATTTTAAAGTAAATTTGCTAATCCAAAATTAGAGAAGTACATATAAATAATAATGGAATTGGTTGCCTAGATCTACCTATCTACATAACATTATGTTCTGGTGTTTAAATTTAGACTGTGCTTATATACTTTATTTAGTATTGAAGCCAGTAATTTAAATACTTTTTACAGGAAAAAGCATAAGTGGTCTGATTTCATGCAATATTTCAGACAACAGGTAACTATTCTTAATGTTTGTCCATAGCTGAATTTACTGAATTTAATCTTAACCGCTATCATCTTCCTAGTGACAACTAATCTTACAGAGTAAAATGCAACCAAGTTAACCGCTCATTACAAAACATTCCATAAATGACTATTTACATGCTAAGATTTTTGCTAACCTCTGGTAATATAGGCTTGAATAAGACATAATTTCTACTCTGAAGACATTTATTAGACATGTGAGGAGATCTTTATGTGGGTAAATTCATGTTTGTAACATTATATTAGTGATGTCAGTTGTCACAGCAGGTATCTATCAAAGCACAAGAAGATTAATGGTCTGATAATAGTGAGCTGCCACCTGTCAAGGTGGTTCTGTGTCTCTTAGCAAAAAGTTATGGGGTGGTGCAAAGCTATATAACTGTGTTAACCTGGCTTCCTTAGAACTTGTAGAAGGAATAAGGCACCGATATTTTATTTAGATATTCTCAGAAGCAGAAATAGAATGGGAAGAGTGCAGAGGGAAGGGACAAAAGCCAAAAAAGGTGAATTATTGAATTTGTTACCACTATTGACAAATGGGGTCAGTCCTGCTACCGACTCTTTGAAGAACTCTGTAGAACACACCTCAAAATTGTTCCTCTGAAGAAGGGGAAAGATGGGCTTTAATTTCCTGATTTTTTTGTCCCGCCTTAGCTGAGTTTTGCTTCCAGGTGCCTTATCTTCCTAGCATTTCTTGGCTGTGCCTTTACAGACGTATCAGCCTTTTTGACCTTCCAAAAGAAAATTGCACTGCAATCACTGGAAAGGAAACATGGGGAAAATGAATGCAAATAAAGCACATGGCTTCATTGAAACTGGTGGGCCAAGGGAGTGTGACCCCAGTAATCAGGAGACATCTGCTAATATAATACAGTTTAATGATTGCATATATGTGGTCACCAATGTCATTTCACTTGTTACACAAAGCAGGCATTACTTTATTAAATAAATAAAACTTTTCTTAATTATATCTTTTATATATATGTTTTTTAATATTATATATTCAAGTTTCATTTTCACCATATGTAATCCACATTATATAGTAAACACTTGAAAAACAAAGGAGTAACATTCCAATGACAAATAGATTTTCAAACATAACAGTCAATGAATATTTAATTTAGTGTTCTAAGAATGCATTACAGAGTATGAGATATTGGAAACAGGGAAACAAAATAATGTTTAAAAATATATCATAAATACACATTATAATTTTTGGCCACACAAAAATGTGTCCCCGCAAAATCAACAATAGTGGTTTTAAAATATAAGAAGGAGGATTTATATTAGAAAAGTAGAGAGAAAACCTGAGAATGATCAGTGCTTCTTCTGGTGAGGTCAGGGTTAGGGGGCTTCAAGTATTAAAGAAACTCAAAACAGAAATTTAATTCAGCTCCTATCAGTCCAATCTCCCAGGAAACACTGACCTGCCTAGGGAGTGGAGAGGAAAGGCTTCTGGAATGGAAGAACCATATCTTCATGTATATATCACCCCTAAAATTAAATTGCACTTACTCTGAATTTAGCCATGTTAACAATCCTTGATTTCATTGGACTTTATTTCTTCAAAATATCTCCAAATTGGTTTGAAAGTTCTTCACAAATATAAAGTAGCTGTCATTCTATCAAATTTATAGGAACAGGGAAAGGAGGGAGCAGAGAGCACACAGGGGACAAGGGGAGAGACACACGTACACACTCAGAAGCAGAAAGAGGCTACTTAAAAGATGAACACCATGCACAAATTTGTGTGAGTGGACTATAAATAGAGTATAATTGGTTGCCTAGATCTACCTTCTCTAGATGTGAAAAGGTGAAGAGCCTAAAGAATCCTAGGATTACATCAAAAAGGAAGATTCAGAAAGAAGAGGTTGAAAACCAAAGGCTAACATTAAATATTTCTTATGTTTGACTCAAGTTGACTCTAGTGTCATTGATGATCTCAACCAAGAACTTCATTCGAAAGACAATAAAACGGAGAAACACTGGGGAGAAAAGGTCACCAAGCTCTTACACGTCAGCGTTAACTAGGACCAAAGCAGACCACCAAATCCATTTTTCTCGACAGTGTTCTGCCCTTAGTTTTACTAGGAGTGATGGACGTTTTTCTGGGTGCATAATTAGCCACCCTCTACCCCTCACCCCATGTTACTGCTAACTGCTCTTCTCTGAGTTAAAAAAAAATGGATTTTTTTCTAAAATCTGTATTTTGATTCATATACTATCATTATTTTATATGTGATTTTCATATAGGGTTGATATCCCTGCAAATTATTATAAACAAAGGATTCCTCTCCTCCCGGTTTGAAGGGTGTAGTAAGCGAGCAGCAGATAGGGATTAGATCCAAAACTTTGTAACTCCTAAGGCAGGTCTTTTTTCTCCTTTCAACTTCACAATGATAAAAGATTTCTCAGCGTCTTTTACTTTCTCCTGTCCCTTTGACCCTCAGACACACTATTTGAAGAACTATTTTTTCATGTTTCCTAATAAGAGGTTATTTATAATGTCAACACCTGTGTTTTTAAGCTCGAGGTTAAATCAGAACTTAGAGTTAATTTGGAGCACTTCCTGCCATCTTAGTGGTGGTGTGCCTTTCTTGAAGGCAGAAAAAAGAAACTTCTGGTTCAACCTGGCATACTGGGTAGTAACTAATGATTTATTTCTGTGTCCCTAGTCCCAAAGGGAGGCTGGAGAACAGTGGAGCTGCTGTTCCTGACATCAGTGGTTTTGGCAAGTGTAGCATAAGAGAGAGAAATGGTCACAAGTTGAAAACACAAGTCAGTTTACTCTTTTAAATACACTCACAATAAAATAATTCACCTATTAATAATAAAGTGGGCCTAAAGTTAAAATTAATTTTTAGCTTGATCTTGATATTGGTATTTTCTAAAGGAATGTTTTCCACATATTTCATTGAGGTGTTTTCTTTTAACGCATACTGAAAGTACTTCATAAATTATGTATCTATGTAATGTACACAGTATGTATTTCCCTACTGAAGTTGAGGGGCTCCTGCTCAAAAATGAAGATTGGTGAGTACATTGTATTGGTGAAAACATAGTTTCAGGATTTAAAAAACAATTTCAGAGACTACATGTGAAATTAGATTAAAACTTGGTATTAAAAGTATTAAATTTGTTTTCTGGTTAATTTAAAAATAATACTTAAAAAATTAAAATGAAAGTATGCTGTGTAAGCTTACTTTTGACCTAGAAGCTGGTAAATGCTAGTGAAATATAAAAATCATGTCTTGTTCGGTTGAATTAGCCTTGGCTTCAAAGCAGTGGTTTGCATAAGTAGTTGGAAGTGTACACCTTGTTTTCCCCTAAATCTGAAGTCACTATTCAGCCCAACTAACTAAATTTAATGTACAAACCTGTATTTAACTGTTAATACCTAAATATACAACAAGGTTTTCAGTCATCTAACAGTAAATATTAACTTCCCAAACAGTTGGCCTTAACATCATAGTTTGAACCCAGAAAGAATAAAAACAGGTTTTTACTTAAGATCTTTTAATCAATACCAAGAGATACCTTATTTGAAAGTACCTGTGTTTTGACATTTCTTACTGCCATGTTCCATGTTTCACTGAAAAACTTCATATTAAATGACAGGAATATGTAATATTCAAATAGACCTAATGAACAAATTATGATAATTTAATGCCTTAACTGATACTTTAATTTTATTTCACTGAACTATAAAGCTTAGAAAAGTCTGCACTACAAACAAAGAAAAGCCTAGATTGTTTTCTGATTTATTCTAGTCCTGCAATAAATTGAATAGATATTCCTCTATTCAACACTGGATCTATGGAGGGCCAATGGAATTCCTCTAAGTAAGGTTAACTTACTTCAAATAACCTAATCCTAAGTGGATACAATCCATACACACATAATTTGTGAACTTTGTAGTGATATTAGACAGTAAAGTAGTACATTATGAACTACTTGTCCAGTGTCAATGTCTTCCCTGAAGAACTTGCCTGAGGCAATGACTGAACCCAGAATTATCTCTGAACCATCTGAGATGGAAGGAAGTTCCTGAGAGATTGCTGCCTTCTGTGTTGTTTGGGATGCGCTGTTGTGTCTCATGATGAATAACGAGACTCGTTGCTGGCTCTGCAGGCCAGAGAGCACATACATGAGAATCAAGTTTCATGGGGGAGGACTGTTATTTTAAGTGAGATATATGCCACGTGGTGAGCCAAATTTAATAGTGATAAATATATTATTGAAGGAAAAGTATTGTGTGAATCGTTTATACCTTGAATCTTGGGATTCTACCCTCTGATATACCTTTAAGATTCATTCTGTATTTGTTGCTGCCAATGTGTCTCCTTGTCTTTTCCCATCAATTGTTATCTTAATACATAGTAAGTCTTTGGTTTTCACAAACTCTTATCATTTACCTATGCATCCTCGTTTCTATTTTCATAAAAAGAAAACCTAGGGTTTTCATTGATAGTCGTTGAAAATTTACCATCTTTCAAGTCCATTTCAAAGGAGACTCAGAGTGGAAGAAAGATTATCAAGGAATTCTTAGGGCCCTAAGGTAACATGGAAGCCCCTGGTTTCACTGGGGCAGGGAAAACAATGTCTCTTGAGAAATGACAGGCTTCCAGTAGGAGTTACAGTTTTATTTTTTTAACCCCCTTCTCCTTTGCTGCCTATAATTTAAACTTGAAATAATGACCAAAATTAGCAGATTAAAACTTGGCTTCATATAAAAAAAAACATTTGAAAAGAAGTTTTCACACAACCTTTATTGAAACTAGGTGGGCGAGCACAACCTAAATAGTTCTACTTAAAAATTAATAGGCAGATATGCTTCTGTATCTTGGTAACAGATGTCTACATTCAATTGACATGACATGAATTGTATTTTCAGTTACTTCAGTGATGGAGTCTTCATCTTTTAAAGATTATTCTACACTGGCACCTTCATACTAACTTGGCAGTGCTACTCTAAATGTCCTTGGCTCAGAAATGTTTTACAATAAACTTCTAAGCCAATGCAGGCAGAATCTTGGCTTTTACACAACCTGCCTCTGCCCACTTCAGGATATGTGTTATAATAAGTAGAAGCACTGCTTTTCTCTTTATTAATAATTTAACATTTTTTTCATGCAAACCAAACTTCAATTTCTTAATTCACCTTTTTGTAGAATAAATTCATTTGTTTAAACAATTGTTTTTTTTATACCTGAGAAGTTGCCTTATCTTTAAAAGCATATGAAAAAAATAAAGAAGGAAAGAGAAAGACCTAGGTAAAAATCACTAAAATTAAGGCACTGAAATTAAGTAGTCCAGCTTATTGATAATTCTCTGCCTGTAATTTCAGGGGGGAAAATCTCCCTCTTTCAACAGCCTGTATTATTAAATGATATCTTTATGTTGTGTATTCTTTCAGATTTGTCTTTAGTCATGTTAGCAGTGGAAAAGTTAAATGCTATATGACTAAACATTTAGCATTTCATTTTCACTTTTGTATTTCTCTATGCCTGCTTAATTCCATTTTACTTTTTATACCAAGAAGAAAATTCCCTTATTTTATGAAACTCACAAGTATTTCATTCATCTTTATGTCAACTTGGCTTACACACAAGCCAGTAAAATATAAATTCAGAAATGTATGTCACAGTTGGTGATCTAAAATCATGATTGAATTATCACACTCTCTTTCTGTGTCACTGAGTATGAATAGATGATAATGGGCTTTTACAGTGAGGTAATCTGAACATCACAAATGTGCAGAGACCTGAGTGTTCAAAGGTCTGTTGGAGAAAGTGGAAGTTGTCCAAAGCCAATTATTTAGTCCTTCTCAGAAAAGAATGGAAAGGAAAATGATGAGCAACAGAGTGGTCTGCAGTCCCGGCTGTGAACTAAAATCACCTTGGAAGCTTTTAGCATTTCCTGATGCTGAGTCTTATCTCCAAAGATCCTGATAACTGCTCTTAAACTCACTAAGAAATATATTTGGAATACACTTGGGTGTATATTAGATATATTCACGATTGAAAAGAATGTTAAGGAAATAGTAAATCTTTTATTATTCTGCACTGATATTAAAAGGTAACTTCTATTTTGAGCTATTTTAGGCAATTTTTTTTCTTAACAGGAGACTAGAAGATGGGGGCAACTGACTACATTAATAAACTTGGTATCCAGCATTAATTTTATATCTCCAGCAAGTTAATCAAGCTTATCTTTCCTGAAACTAGAAAGTGCCTGTATTTCTCTGATGTAATGATAAGTAGTAAGTCAGTTTTTTTTTAAATTTACTGGTATAAGATAAAAAGGGAAGGATAAATTCATAAAGACTGAAACATAAATCCCTGAGTCCTCTTGAAGTATGTATCATGCTATTACAAAAATGTGTAACTTGAAATGTACTAAAAATTCAAGTACATATAATAAAAAAAATACAGCACTTGAAAATGAAGCAAAGATTGGCTAGTATGGCCCTTCAATGTCATAGTACAGCATTGTTTAACAGAATTATTTAATTTTCTAGAGAACTATGTTGCATTTGACTTTGCAATTACTATTTGATCAGAGACCAGATACATATGAACTTAGAGATTTCTGTCCAGAAAGAGTATATACTCCTAAAAACTACATAGCACTTCTCTTTAGGACATTAACAAGTTCATAATTCTCATAGTAGCCTTATTCTAAGATTCTTTCTCAAAATAGCCACTTCCTCAAAAATGCTCTTTAATCCATCTTTACCAATGTACTGGTTCTGTTATTAACCAGTTTAATATGTTTGACATTGGCCTATTCCATATTTCAATGAGAATCATATTTTTAATTTTTAAAAGTAAACTTTGGTGCAGTATAAAACATTATTCATAAACTATGTTAAAATGAAAAGAACAGTTCTTAGAAATCAACATGTAATACACACATTTTAAAGAATATTATTTAATTAAGCCCTTTATTAGTACATTGATGAAAGTATTTTTGATATAGGTGCATGAGCATTTTATTTTTTGTGTATTTAAACCTCATTTTCAGCATGAATTTATCATTTTTATATAAAAAGGTAGACTTTGAAGACACAAGAATGAGGAAGTGCTCTTGCAGACCTATTTGGTAATTGGTACTCACTTACACATCCGTGAAGGAAGCGTCAGCAGGGTCAGAACAGCTAACACAGCCGTGGCTCTGCTTCAGTAGCACCGGGACAGTGGCCCAGATCAAGCTGGGAGTCAGAAGCAGGTGGTTCATGATAAGCATCACTAAAGGATTGAAAGGGAGCATTTTTCTAGGGTGGGCTATACTATACTGAGAGCAGTACATTGAAATAAGCCTTTAAAAATATCTCCAACGTCCTACTTGTTAAATTCATTGGCTATTTTTTATCTATTTTCTTGAAGTGTTTCACGAGACACAACTACTCTTCCTTCTTAAAACCCTATTCCTTGGCCTCTCTTACATTTCTCCATCTTCGTTGTCCACCTCCCTCTTTAAGGCACGGCAGTAATCTCTTGTGTCTCTATGTCCTCCTTTAGTTCTCTGTATTCGTGGGGACCGTCATGATCACCACTGGCATAGCTACCACTACAGAGTAAATCGTTATGCTAGGTCCTGCAGATATATTAAAATTGATCTTTGATGTGTGTGTGTATATATATATGCAAATATAAGTCCAAATGAGTGTAAAATAACCTTTTCAGATGAGATGTTATGTTGAGAGAGATTAAACATCTTGGTCAAGATGACAGTTCTAAGAATACTGCAGTATAACTCATAGTGACTTAAATTAACAAAAGGACCTGCTAGGCTAAAATTCTCAAATTTTGATGTACATACTCACAACCTGGAGATCGTGGAAAAAATCATATTCTGTTTCAGTATGAATTACCTGAGATTCTGCATTCCTGACAAGGTCCTCCATGAAATGACTGCTGCAAGTGACAAGGCACAAGGGAAAGCTTGAGCAGGAAACTGCCCTTTGATTCAAGGTTGAAAAGTACTCAGAAGCACACAGTTGTTACTCGCTGCTTGATCTTGGTTGGCACATTGTCAAAGGTTTGAAAAGATCAAAATGTCTTGGAAGGTATGTAATAGAGGGTTAATTAACTTACTTGGGTTGCCCCAAACCCTGAACATGCTAAGGTCTTCAGGACTGGTCCTTGCCCAGCTCCTGGGGAATAACCGGTAAGCCCTATGAATATCCTGCCTAATAAGATTTTAAATTGTAGACCACACCAGACAATTTATGCTAACAGTGTGACTTATGTGATTGACTTCTTTTGGGGATGGGCAGGCTGGAACTTGTGCGACTGAGGTCAGTTCTGTGGGCACTCTATGCATGATGGATCCTCAGTAAAACCCGGGACACCAAGGCCCAGGTGAGCTTCCCAGTCACCAACAGTTCACACATGTTGTCACACACCATTGCTGAGAGAATTAAGTGTTGTCATCAGACTCCATGGAGAGGACTCCTGGGAGCTCACATCTGGTTTTTCCCAGAGTCCACTCAACGTGCCTTTTTGATTTTGCTAATTTTAAGCTGTGTCTTTTCATTATAATAACTATAACTGTGGGAAAAAAATAAACAGCTTTTCTGGGTTATGTGAGTTCTTCTAGTGGATCATGAAACCTGTTGGTGGACTTGGGGACCACCAGCACAGAGTGTATATATTTGAAAGAGATAAAAATAAAATGTCTTTGTGACTGCAGTGGGTTGGGGGGAACTTGATAATCTGGGTGAATGTAGTCACCACAATGTTGCTCATGTGAAACCTTCCTAAGATTGTATGTCAATGATACCTTAATAAAAAAAAAGTTTTTATTTTAGTTTAAGAATAAAAATAAAAAGACACTGGCAATACCTTGTGCCCTATCCCCTGGGCCCATTGTGTTCGTTCACCTGAAATTCACCTCTTTGCAGCTCTGTGAAAGGCATGAACTTCACATCTCATGCCTGCGTCTCTTTGATTCTGGGCTTGTGAGCTTCTTCCAGCTAATCAGTACTGTTCAGTCTCAGGCAGGAGCAAAGAGGGAGTGGGGAAGGGAGTTAATGCCTCTTAGGCAACACTCAACCTATAGAAGATGAGAATAGGAGGGGAAATGATCCAGTCTTCCTATGAAATGATTTGTAGATGTTGTAGATGTTCCCAGCAAGACTGGACACACAGGAATAGCCCCTCACTCGCACTGGCTTTGCTCCATTCCCTTTGTCACGTTTTCCACTTCCATGGAAGCTCACTCTTCCAATGGAAGATTGCTGAATCTTCTATTTAATATTTCTCTGTGTTGCAATAGTTTATTTGTGTTAAAGGAATGTGTGCCCTTTACCTGTTTTGTTATGTTGCCATCACAACTGCCTACAAACATAGTACATTAGGTTTACAATAAAATTGAAAGGGAATTACAGAGATGTACAATACACTCCCTGTCCGCACACATTCACAGCCTTCCCCCTTATCAACATCACTCACCAGAATGGTGTTTTTTTAACAAATGATGTGTCTTCACTAACATACCATTATCACCCAAAGCCATAGTTTAACTTACCTCAGGTTTCACTTTTGGTGTTGTACATTCAATGGGTTTGAACAAATGTATGACATGTATCCATCACTATAACATCATGCAGAATATTTTGACTGCCCTAAAAATTCTCTGTGCTCTGCCTATTTAACTCCCTCTTCTTCCCCTGCCATCCCAGCAATCAGTGATCTTTTTACTGTTTCCATTGTTTTGTCTTTTCTAGAATGTCATATAGTTGGAATCATACTGTATGGAGCCTTTTCAGGTTACCTTCTTTCACCTCTTTCATTTGTTTTATTTATCCATTCACTTACAAAGGACATCTCAGTTGCTTCCAAGTTTTGGCAATTATGAATAAAGGTGCTATAAACACCTCTGTGAAGGTCTCTGCATGGACATAAATTTTCAGCTCCTTTGGGGAAAAACCAAGGAGTGCAATTGTTGGACCATGTAGAGTACAAATAAGTCCAGTTTTGTAATAAACTGCCAAACTCCTGAGTCACTGTACCATTTTGCATTCTCACAATAATGTATGAAAGTTCCTTTTACTCCACGTCCTCACCAGCCCTTGATATTGTCATCATTCTGGATTTTGTCCATCCTAGTAAGTGGGTAGTGGTATCTTATAGTTTTAATTTGCATTTCCTTGATAACATACAATATGGAGCATCTTTTTATATGCTTATTTGTCATCTGTTTATCTTTGGTGGGATATCTGTTAAGGTTTTGGCTTATTTTTTAATCAGGTTGTTTGCTTTCTTATTGTTGAGTTTTAAGAGTTCTTCATAGATTTGTTATAACAGTCTTTTATTAAATGTTTCTTCTGCAATTATTTTCTCTTAGTCTGTGACTTGTCTTATTCTTTTGACATGCAAAGTTTCTCATTTTAATGAAGTCCTGCTTACCAATTATGCCTTTTATGGATTGTGCGTTTGGTGTTGTATCTCTCATTTCTTTTTATTTAGCAGTCAACTCATTTTTATATTATATCATATATATATATATATGTATATATATAGTTTAAAAACTTTTACTACATACTTGTATTTTTTCCCTTTATAGTTTTTGTCTTATCATCATGTATTTTTCTCTTCTGTGTGTTATAAAACTCGCAATACTTTTTTGTTGTTTTATATAGTCAATTACCTTTGAACATTATTTGAAATATATATATTTTGTGCCTATTATTTCCAAACATTCCTCATTCCTTTGTGAAAGTCTACACTTTTATTTCCTGTCATTTTCTTTTTGTCTATCATTTCTTCTAAGGCATGTATGCTCATATGAAATCTGTCATCTTTTCTTTGTTAAAACTGGCTTCATTTGCCTTCATTTAATTTTTTCATTTGATGTTTAAAGTTTTTCATTTGAATAGATTTCTAGATTGACTTGTTTGCTTTGTTTTAAGTGCTAAAACATTGCTCCTTTGTTTAATGACATAAATGTTTAGGATGATAAATATTATATTAGTTCCCTTGTCAATAATATGTCTTTTTTTTCTGGCTGTTTTTAAGTTTTCTCTTTATAACTAGGTTTCTTCAATTTTGTCTGTTTGGTACATTTATTTTGCTTGGAAGCTGCTGTGATTCTTTTAAAACACAATGGTTCACAGTTTTATCAAATTTGACCAATAATCAACCACTATTTCTACAAAATACCGTTTGCCCTCCCCATTTTTCTGGGATTGTTATTGCATGTATTGTTAGACTACTTGATATTGTTTCTAAGGTCACTATTTTTTGTTCATTTTTTTCTGTCTCTTTTTCCTTTGTGCTGCATTTTTGGTGGTTATTATTGTGATCTGTTCAAATTCACTATTATTCTCTTCCACTATGTCTACTGCTTCAGTATTGCCAGGTATATTTTTTCTTTTTCAGATATTACATATTTCTTCTCTAAGTGTGCCAGTGAAAACTTTTTAATGTATTTCAGTCCCCTCTTCATCATATTTATGCTTTCTTTATACACCTGAGTACTTTATTGTACATGTAATATCTGATAGAAGACCTAATTTGTTTTTTTCTAATTCAGTGATCGTTCTCCTTTCTGGATCTATTTCTATCAGTTGATTTTTCTTCTTGATATGGATCAAATTTTCCTGCTGTTTTCCATTTCTGGTGATTTTCTAATGTATAATTTTCTAATGTATACTGGACATTCCAAATTTTATGCTGTTTAGCATTTTATTCTATTTCTTTAAAGAGAGATGGATTTTGTTCTCAAAGGCAGTTAAGGTATTAAATGATATTGTGTCTTCCACGCAAGCTTGGTTCAGAGAAGCCTTGATTCTCAAATTAATTTGGCCCGCTATTGAGGTGTGATTCTTCTGAGAACTCTGCCTATGCTCAGTACACTACACGTCTTTCCCTCTGGCTGGAACAAATGTAAACTCTCTTCAGCCTATGTGAGCTTCAGGCATCCTTTTGGCCTCTTGTTTGTGGTGGTCCTTTGTCCCTCTCTCGTGTTGTTTTACTTCATGCAGGCACAGACCAGAACTCACCCAAAGACACCAGCTGATCTCTCTGCAGATCTCCCCCGCCCTCTCTTTCCAAAGCCCGCTTCTCTGGGTTAGTCTCTCGTCTCCACTTGAGCTGCCTTGACCTTTGATGCTTGCCTCTTATACCTTCAGCAAATCATGCCATTTCCTTATTTCTGTGGTTGCACAGCGAGCTGGAAACTGCATTCAGTGCATAAGCTGGCACAGTCGAGGGCACACATTGTTTCCATTCTCTCATAGATTACAGTCTTGTGTGGCCTGTTGTTTAATGCATGAAAACAGTTGGTTCATAAGCTTTTTCTGGATTTCTACACTTTTACAAAAGGAGGATAATCCTGGTAGTGATGATTCTCTGTGGGCAGTAGTAGAAGTCTCAGAGACTTGCTTTTTCTGTCACAATGCCAATTGTGTTATTTCTTTCTTCTTCAAATTTAGTAATTGAATCAAGATCAGTCTTGGTCTTGAGGATTATCTATACTTTTTATCTCAGAATTAGTGTGCCATTTTAGCTATAGATTCTAGTGTCTTTTCATTTCTTAAAAGTTTTCAGTAAGTAATGTTTCCATTCTGTTTATTTCTATTCTTTCAAAGACCAATTTGGCAGATCTTGAGTCTCTATTATCATGTTTCAGTATTTACCAATATCTTATTAAGGATAATTATGCTTTGTCATTTTCTTTCTTTCGTTTATTTGGTGGAGATTAATTTTGTATAGAATATTATGTTGTACGTTGCAGACTGTGCTCATTCCATCCTTCTTCTCTTTTGCTCAGTGGATTATGAGAAATTGCTTTTCCAAGCTGAGAATTCATCTTGTCATAATAATGATGTGTCATAGAGATGCGGCCTCATCCCCATTCTCCTTGTCTTTTTTATTCAGTTGTTTCTTGTACTACAACCTTAAGGATAAGTGCTTCTGCCATGAAAAATGTAAAGTTTATATACAATACATACAGCCTATCACTGCACAATTTGTCTTTTTCCCTAGTTTTATTGAGCTCTAATTAACAAATAAGAATTGTGTATATTTAAAGTGTACAATGGGATGCTTTGATGTACATATACATTGTCAAATGATTATCACAATCAAGATAATTAACATACCTATCACCTCACATGCTTAGCTTGTGTGTGGTAAGAATAAAAATCTACTCTCTTAGTAAATTTCAAATGTAGTAGAACAGACCAAAGATAACAAATGTTGATGAGGATGTGGAGAAAGGACCCCTGGGCACTATTGGTAGGAATGTAAACTGGTATAGCTATTATGGACAACAGTATAGAGGTTCTTCCAAAAATTAAAAATAAAACCACCATCTGATCCAGCAATCCCACTTATAGGTAAATATCCAAAAGAAATAAGATGAGTATATCGAAGAGATATCTGTACTCCCACATTCATTTCAGGATATTGACAATAGCCAAGATACAGAAATAACCTAGCCATCTAACAAAGGATGAATAGGGAAAGCTAATGTGGTATTTACATACAATGGAATAATATTAAGCCTTAAAAACAGAAGGAAATCTGCCATTGGCAACAACATGGTTGAACCTGGAGGAGGACATTATTCTGAGTGAAACAATTCAAACCCAGGGAGACAACTACTGTGTAATCTCATTTACATGCAGAATTTAAAATAGTCAAACTCATGAAAGCATCGAGTAGAGTGATGGTGGCCACAGCCTGGAAAGAGAGGTAATTGAGAGATGTTATTCAAAAGCTACAAAGATTCAATTACACTGGATGAATAAATTCTGGAGATCTGATGTACAGTATGATGACTACAACTAACGCCATCATATTGCGCACTTGACATTTGTCCTTGCCATTTTCGTGTCATTTTGTGTAGTTTCTGCCAGCTGTTAACCATTTTCCTGGATGCAATTTCTGGTGTTATGGTTTCTGTGACTTTCTTTCCTATAACTCCTTAATATGTGTACTTCAATTTCTATCCTGAGATCAGTTCGTATTATTTGCTTCAATTCTTGCTCTGATTACTGTAATGATTCTACTTGTGCTACAGACTCATCAGCTTCATGTTGCTAATTCTTCTTTCTTCTTTTCCATATTTTGGGAATAGACTATATGCATAGATGCTGTACTGACATATTTCTCATTATTCCTCTTAGAATAGATCGAGGTATTAACTAAGGGATGTTCTGGGTAGAGATAATATAGTATTGCAGTTTGCAGCATTTTGTCTAAGTTTCTGTCATGGAATACTGTCTCACAAATTTTCCTACTGCTTAAGCACTGAGCAAATGTCTTCTGTTAGCATTCACCTTTCCAGAGATAGTGTATCTCAGCTTTAGTTTCCTGGGCCTTACAGGAACTTTGCATTATCATCCGTAGGTTAATGCTGTTACTCTCCCTTTTACTCCTCTTTATCTATACGAGTTTCCTTCTGCTTGAAGCCCAGAATGTATGAAATAATGGTATGTTGGCTTGAGTCCTCCTTCGACTTTAAATTTCTTCCCTTTTGTGATTAGACAACTCTGAGCTACTCTACAGTATATTTCTTTCTTTACCATGATCAAGCCATTACATCAGATCTTAGTATTTTAAGAAAAAGATTGTTGAGATGCAGCTCCCAGGATAGTGGCAATAACATCTGGCAAAATGTTCCTTCTGAACACATATTGACTGTGCACATGAAAGCATTCAGTTGTCCCCTTGCTTTGGTTGAGATAACACAGTACTTGACAGGTTTGCTTCACAGTTTACAGTCTGGGTTATAATTCTTTCTCTGCAGATGTTTATCTTCTCTATTTTTCTTATTTTGTTTTTGCTTTCAGTAAGTTTTAATAGAGGAGTGCAAGGTAAAATGTTTTTACTCAGCATCTTATAGTGACCATGGTTCTGGAACTACATGAATAGGAAATAAATGACCATAAGTTATTAAAATGGTGTCTGAGATACTTTGCTAATATAAGTAACTAAATATTTCAAAGTCTTGAGGTTTTCCATTGGTTTGAAAAGAAAAAGTATTAAACTATGGCATAAAAATCATGTATTTTGCTTACTGTTTCCCCTTAATTTAAGATTAACTTATATTTTCTTCACACATTTCTTCTGTGCATAACATATAAGTAAAACTTACTTCAGGGTTATCACACTGAAACCAAGCCTTTACATTTGTGTGTGCATGTATGTGTGTGTTTGTGTGTGATTCTTTTTTCTAGAAAACAGCCAAGAAAGAGGAGATAAAAAATGAAATAAAATCTTCCATAATTATAATTAAACAAGTGGCACAAGTGACTCATATTAAGCACTACAAAGAAGAGAAGGGGGATTGATTCATCTAGCTCTAATATTTGAAGAACACATTTGAAAGGTCCTGGCAAGGTACATATTATATGGATTGGTAAAGATGGCAGGAGCTTTCATGAAAGTCATAAGTAAGTCACAAAGCAATCCAGTTGAATAAAGGAAGATACAAAAGAAAATGAGCAGAGGTTAACAGAATAGATACTGAACATCTGTCTCATTCATATACTTTAAAGCATCTAAGCACATGATTATTTTTTACCACAGATTGTAAACACTTAAGCAGCATTTCTCAAGTAGTAAAATCACCTACAACTAAGTGCATTTCAGCTGCACCTCAAATTCATTTAAAGTGCAGATTCCCAGGTTATGATATATACCTATTGAATCAGAGTCTCTGGGCCTGGGATTGAACTGGATGTCTGTACTTTAAACAAAAAAATGCAGGTGGATTCTGCCACTAAGTTTCTACAGCCACTCATTTTTTGTGTCTGTAAGAGATGACAGATGTTAACTAAACTTATTGTGGTGATCATTTCATAGTATGTGTAACATAAGTCATGCTGTACACCTTAAGCCTATACAGTACTGTATCTGAACAAAATTGAAAGAAAAATAAAACCAGGCATTGGAAGTGCAGGACACAATCTCTTTAGTACTCTTATTCAATATCCTATGCAATCTTCATGATTCTGAGTAAATATGTAAAGGTGACAGTGTTAAGACCTAAACACTTTTGAAGATATTTCCCAAATTAAGTGGGTTTTCTTATGAAATAGGAAGTATAGTTGAGTCTATGTATCAGGAGAATGAGAACCAAAACACTCCATACATTTGTAAGCAAGGCAATTTTCTTATCCCACACTCCTTTTAATAGTGAATTGGCTTTGGTCTTTTTATCAGTAATACACAGTTAAGAAATCAAAGAATCTACAAATCACTGTAAATAAATTATTCTAACTTAGTAATATAGAGGTGATACAAAGGAGAGGAGTTGCATAAGGCATGAAACATGACCTAGGAGTTTACAAACAAATTAAAAACACAAGAGAAAATCTGAAAGATTATAACAGAGTAGAAGATATTTTGAATGCTGCTGCTTTTCAGAAGTTAAGAAAGAACAAGTTTTTTTGTAAAGCCAGTAAAGCCAGGCTTCAGGAAGTCACTGGGCCATGATCTGAGGGTATAATTACTGGGATATGAAAAGATGAATAATATGATTTACACGTATTAGAAAACACCAGAATAGTCACTATACTACAATTTAGGGGAAAAATCAAATGTAAAATTTTATTTATATCATAACAATATAATAGTTGTCCTTTACCTCCTTCTAATGTAACATGAAATTTCATAGAATATTATACTTCAATAGCACTTCATCAAAATTTCATTTTCAGTAAATTCGATTCCATCATTCTTATGAAAGTTTTGCATTAGTGCTGGGAAAATAAGAAACTGGCTTCTGGATGATGCTTGGTCTTGATCCCATTTACTTTCAAAATTTTATCTTTCTTCAGAGAGTAAGTTTTACTGTCATATCATGACATCATGTGCAGTATCATCAATCTGAATTTATTTACATCCTTTTTTAATAGACAACAATGAATCTCATGACATTGCTGAATTTTAAAGCTTAGTTTAAATATGAGAGCCTTAATGTGGATTTGTACAATTTTGCTTCACTTCTCTATATTCTATTGCTATTTGGGAGTGGGGAAGGTTTATTTACCCTGACATTTTAGCACACTTTAGAAAGTATTCAAAGAAAGTTGATACAGGTGTATAGTTCTCCTTTATTTTAGACAGAAGACATAAATTTTTAAATCAAGGCTGAGGTATCTCCTTGATGCAGACTTACTTCTTCTTTGGTGATTTCGATTCATTAAGAAAAGAAAAGTAGATAACACTAATGACTCATGATACATATCAAGATAAATTAAAGAGATATATAACTGACAGATGAAGCAAACTGCCAAACCCTCATTCTTTTGACAGTCTCCTCACCTAAAAATTATTTATTGTAAAAATTTTTATTGATCGATGAGTTGATTGTAATTTTCCTTTCAATTATGTTTCCATCTATCAATTGCATAGAACTGAAGAGCAATTTCATTGTATGTGAAATTATTTCTAATGCTATTCACCACAGGGCAAACCCATTATACAAGGTCCATCATATATCCAAAGAAATATAGTTACTCTCAGATAAATTCACTTAGTAACTAATTCATGGGTCCAAGGAAGATAGTAGGAAGTGGTGGTTCTCTAATCTTCTTTTTTAATAGATGCTAAAACAAAACATTTTTACTACTGTGTATTTGCCAGACGTAAGTGTTTTGAGTATATTTTTGGTATGGGCATGGGCCTAAGTCCCTCCATCTAAACAAAATAGTGACAGCTTAATTACTAATTGAAAATGATGTGTTTTACAGCATAGACTATTAGTGAGATATTCCAGTTTCTTATTTTAACAGTAAGTAGGTAGCCAAAATGTTGGGAAATTCTAAGTGTACATGTCAGCTATGGGAAAATTTATCAAATTTTTGAGCTAGATAAGTGTTCCCATACAGTGTGCAATCTTTAGGAAGCTTGTCTTGGTGACACGAGAATATCTACATGATCCTCTGCTCTCTGGGTCCTGCTGCTCATGGTCACCAGGCATTTACAGCATTTGCAGTTTTACCAGAGCATCAGTAGCAGCAACAATTAAACTTCTAAGGTGAAAGAGACTGTTTTGGCAGGAGCAGTTTGTCACCTGGATATGTCTTACCTACTCCTAGTCTACAGTTTGGATGCATTCATTGGACAACACTGAATATCTACGACCAGGATGCTGGCAAACGATGTCAGGAAATGATATGTGGAAAAGTAATCAATATGTAAGTTTTTTAAAAAAACATTTTCTAGATCCCATTTCCAAAAGTTAAACACTGATGGTTTTTTATTGCTAAGCAATTTTTACACATAACAAATGATTTATAGTCTTAGCTGTCATGAATAAGAGAATCCTGAATACTGATTTCTCAGTGATTACCAAGCAACTCAATTATGCTATTGTACAAAACTCTGGCATGATATAAGCTTTCCCAAAATGTATAAGCAAGAAATTGTGAGAGTGGATTAAAGATGGCTGCGTGAGAGGTGAGACAGAGGTTTCCTCCTAAAACCGCATATAATTAATACAACTAATCCCGAAAGAGCAACAGGAAAGAGGCCTGCACCAAACTGCATACACCTGGAGAAAAGAATAAACCTCACAGAACAGGGTAAAGTACCAAAGCCATGGCCTGGTGGGACACAAGCCCTTCCCCACCCCAGCTAACAAGGGGGAAGAAGAGAAACAGAGCAGGGAGGGAGCAGAGACCTGGGAGTGCTGAATACCTAACTCCAGAGATCTGATCTTGGAGCACAAACCTACATTTCATGGTATTTTCATGGTACTCTCGTGATTAGGGGCTTGGAAAGCTAAGACAGGCAGAATACCTGGAGAGACTTGAGATTTCAGCTGCTTGTGGAAAGCAGAGATCCATATCCAGCTGCTCTGGGAAAAAAGAAAGGGGGCAGTCCAAGAGACTTCCTAACAGCCAGAGGGCTGCTAAAGGTGCGAGGATTGCACAGAGGTTACTGCTCAGGAGAGAGGACAGGTAGACAAAATTGTCCAGGTGCACTATGACCAGCAGGTTGGGAACTTTCACAATCTTCAGGAGCTCCAGCTCCCTGGCTGGCTACACAGCTACAAGGACCCCCTCCATGATACGTAGCCTACTGAGCCTTTCTCCCAGCCACCCCCACCTGGCTCACAAACCAGCAAACCCTACCTTGCCGTCAGGCCACCCAGAGGGAAGCCCCACCTACAGCAACTACAAATGCAAAGCACAGAGGCTTGTACCTGTGTCCTTGCCCACTGGTTCTGGCAGTGGAGACAGGCATAGCAGCCAGGAAGAAGGAAACTGCTCTTTCCTCCCCCCAAACACCAGTACCACTCCCCTGCAGCTCCCGACATTGCTTCAGGGGCTGAGCAGCTCCAGGGAGCAGAGTTTCTGGGCACTAGAGAGCGCCATACACAAATACGAAATGCCAAAGGAACCTGGTCAAAAGTAAAACTATGAATACAACCCCTGAGAAAAATTCAAATGAAATCAACCTCATGAATCTGCCTAAAAGGGATTTCAAAATAAAAATTAACATGCTCATAGAGGTGCAGAAAAATATTCAAGAACTCATGGATGAATTCCGGTCAGAGATCCAATCATTACAGAACACAGTATCAGAAATGAAACATACAATGGAAAATTTTAAAAGCAGATTAGATACGGTGGAGGAGACGATAAATGACATAGAAATTAGAGAAGGGGAATACAAAGAAGCTGAGGCACAGAGAGAATAAAGGATCACTAAGAATGAAAGAAATTGAGAGAACTGTGTGACCAATCCAAACAGAACAATATTCGCATTTCAGGGATACCAGAAGAAGAAGAGAGGAAAAAAAGGGATAGAAAGTGTTATTGAGGAGGTAATTGCTGAAAACTTCCCCAGTCTTGGAGAGGAGATAGTCCCTCAGGCCATGGAGGTGACAGATTTCCCAACACAAGGGACTCAAGGAAGACAACATCAAGACATATAGTAATTAAAATGGCAAAGATCAAGGAAAAGCACAGACTATTAAAAGCAGCCAGAGAGAGAAATAAGATCACATACAAAGGAAAGCCCATCAGGCTATCATCAGACATCTCAGCAGAAACCTTACAGGCCAGAAGAGAGTGGTATGATGCATTTAATGCAATGAAGCAGAAGGGCCTCAAATCAAGAATACTTTATCAAGCAAGATTATCATTTAAATTTGAAGGAGGGATTAAACAATTTCCAGATAAGCAAAAGCAGAGAGAATTTACCTTCCACAAACCATCTTTACAGTGTATTTTGGAGGGACTGCTAAAGATGGAAGTGTTCCTAAGGTTTAATAGCTGTCACCAGAGGTAGCAAAACCACAGTAAAGAAGATAGAACAGTTAATTACTAAGCAAATGCAAAATTAAACCAACTACCCCCAAAGTCAATCAAGGGATAGACAGAGAGTACAGAATATGATACCTAATATATAAAGAATGGAGGAGGAAGAAGAAGAAGGAGAAAAAAGGACCTTTACACTGTGTTTGTAATAGCATATTAAGTGAGTTAACTTAAACTCTTAGATAGTAAGGAAGTTAACCTTGAATCTTTGGTAACCACAAATCTAAAGCCAGAAATGGCAATAAGTACAAACCTATTGATAATCACCCTAAATGTAAATGGAATGAATGCACCAATCAAAAGACATAGAGCCACTGAATGGATAAAAAAAACAAGACCCATCTATACATGGCCTAGAAGACACTCACTTTAAACCCAAAGACATACACAGACTAAAAGTGAAAGGATGGAAAAAGATATTTCATGCAACTTTTAGGGAGAAAAAAGCAGGACTTGAAGTACTTGTGTCAGCCAAAATAGACTTCAAAACAAAGAAAGTCACAAGAGACAAGGAAGCACATTAAATAATGATAAAAGGGTCTATCCAACAAGAAGATATAACCATTATAAATATCTATGCACCCAACACAGGAGCATCTACATATGTGAAACAAATACTAACAGAATTAAAAGGGGAAATAGAATGCAATGCATTCATTCTAGGAGATTTCAATACTCCACTCACTCCAAAGGACAGATCAACCAGACTGAAAATAAGTAAGGACACAGAAGCACTGAACAACACATTAGAAGAGATGGACCTAACAGACATCTACAGAACGCTACACCCAAAAGCAGCAGAATACACATTCTTCTAAAGGGCACATAGAACATTTTCAAAAATAGATCATATCCTAGGCCACAAAAAGAGACTCAGTAAATACAGAAAAGATTGAAATTGTACCAACCAGTTTCTCAGACCAAAAAGGTATGAAACAAGAAATAAATTACTCAAAGAAAATGAAAAATTCCACAAACACATGGAGGCTTCACAACATGCTCCTAAATAACTAACTAATGGATCAATGACCAAATAAAAAAAGATATCAAGCAATACATGGAGACAAATGACAACAATAATTCAACACCAAAATATCCATGGGATGCAGTGAAGGCCGTGCTAAGAGGAAGGTATATTGCATTACTGGCCCACCTCAGGTAAGAAGAACAATCCCATATGAGCAGTCTAACCTCACAATTAATGAAACTAGAAAAGAACAAATGAGGCCCAAAGTCAGTAGAAGAAGGTGCATAATAAAGATTAGAGGAGAAGTAAATAAAATTGAGAAAAATAAAACATTAGAAAGAATCAATGAAAGCAGGAGCTAGTTCTTCGAGGAAATAAACAAAATAGATAAACTCCTAGCCAGACTTATCAAGAATAAAAAGATAGTCTAATCACATAAACAAAATCAGAAATGAGACTGGAAAAATCACCACAGACAAACAGAAATACAAAGAGTTACTAAAGAATACTATGAAAAATTATATGCTAACAAACTGGATAACCTAGAAGAAATGGACAGCTTTCTAGAAAAATACAACCTTCCAACGCTGACCCAGAAAGAAACAGAAAATCTGAATAGACCAATTACCAGCAATGAAATTGAATAGGTAATCAAAAACCTACCTAAGAACAAAACGCCTGGACCAGATGACTTTACCATTGAATTTTATCAAACATTTTAGTGAAGACCTAATACCCATCCTCCTTAAAGTTTTCCAAAGAGTAGAAAAAGAGGGAATACTTCCAAACTCATTTTATGAGGCCAGCATTACTCTAATACCAAAACAAGGTAAAGACACCACAAAAAAACAAAATTACAGACCAATATCACTGATTAACATAGATGCAAAAATACTCAACAAAATATTGGCAAACAGAATTCAAAAGTATATCAAAAAGATCATCTATCATGATCAAGTAGGATTTATTCCAAGGATGCAAGGATGGTACAACATTTGAAAATCCGTCAACATCATCCACGACATCAACAAAAAGAAGGACACAAACCACATAATCATCTCCACAGATCCTGAAAAAGCATTTGACAAAATTCAACACGCATTCATAATAAAAACTCTCAACAAAATGGGTATAGAGGGCAAGTACCTCAACATAATAAAGGCCATATATGACAAACCCACAGCCAACATTATACTTAACAGCGAGAAGCTGAAAGCTTTTCCTTTAATATCAGAACATGACAATGATGCCCACTCTCCCCACTTCTATTCAACATAGTACTGGAGGTCCTAGCCATGGCAATCAGACAACACAAAGAAATAAAAGGCATCCAGACTGGCAAGGAAGAAGTTAAACTGTCCCTGTTTGCAGATGACATGATATTGTATATAAAAACCCTAAGGAATCCACTCTGAAACTAGTAGGTCTAAAATCTGAATTCAGCAAAATTTCAGGATACAAAATAAATACGCAGAAATCTGTGGCATTCCTATATACTAACAGTGAACTAGCAGAAAGAGAAATCAGGAAAACAATTCCATTCACAATTGCATCAAAAAGAATAAAATACTTAGGAATAAACCTAACCAAGGAAGTGAAAGATCTATACTCTGAAAACTACAAGACACTCATGAGAGAAATTAAAAAAGATACCAATAAATGGAAACACATCCCGTGCTCATGGATAGGAAGAATTAATATTGTCAAAATGGCCATCCTGCCTAAAGCAATCTACAGATTTAATGCAATCCCTATCAAAATACCAACAGCATTCTCAATGAACTAGAAGCAAATCATTCTAAAATTCATATGGAACTACAAAGACCCCAAATAGCCAAAGCAATACTGAGAAGGAAGAATAAAGCTGGGGGGATTATGCTCTAACTTCAAGCTCTACTACAAAGCCACAGTACTCAAGGCAATTTGGTACTGGCACAAGAACAGACCCATAGACCAATGGAAGAGACTAGAGAGCCCTGATATAAACCCAACCATATATGGTCAATTAATATATGATAAAGGAGCCATGGACATACACTGGGGCAATGACAGCTTCTTCAACAGCTGGTGTTGGCAAAACTGGACAGCTACATGCAGGAGAATGAAACTGGATTATTGTTTAACCCCATACAAAAAAGTAAACTTGAAATGGATCAAGGACCTGAATGTAAGTCATGAAACCATAAAAGTCTTTGAAGACAACATAGGCAAAAATATCCTGAATATAAGCATGAGCAACTTCTTCCCGAATGCATCCTCTCGAGCAAGGGAAACAAAAGCCAAAATGAACTCACGGGACTACATCAAACTAAAAAGTTTCTGTACAGCCAAGGAAACCATCAACAGAACAAAAAGGCATCCTACCATGTGGGAGAATATATTTGTAAATGACATATCCAACAAGTGTTTAGCATCCAAAATAAATAAAGAATTTACATGCCTCAGCACCCAAAAAGCAAATGACCTGATTAAAAAATGGGCATAGGATATGAAGAGACAGTTCTCCAAAGAAGAAATTCAGATAGCCAACAGATACAGGAAAAGATGCTCCACATCACTAATCATCAGGGAAATGCAAATTAAAACCACAATGAGATATCATTTCACACCAGTAAGGATGGCCAGCATCCAAAAGACTAAGAACAACAAATGCTGGCAAGCATGCCAAGAATGGGGAACCCCCCTACACTGCTGGTGGGAATGTAAGCTAGTTCAACCATTGTGGAAAGCAGTATGGAGGTTCCTCAGAAAACTAAAAATAGAAATACCATTTGACCTGGGAATCCCACTCCTTGGAATTTACCCAAAGAATACAACTTCTCAGATTCAAAAAGACATATGCACCCCTATGTTTATCACAGCACTTTTTACAATAGCCAAGATATGGAAGCCACCTAAGTGTCCATCAGTAGATGAATGGATAAAGAAGAGGTGGTACATATACACAATGGAATACTATTCAGTCATACGAAAGAAACAAATCCTACCATTTCCAACAACATGGATGGAGCTGGAGGATATTATGCTCAGTGAAATAAGCCAGGCAGAGAAAGACAAGTACCAAATCATTTCCCTCATTTGTGGAGTATAGCAACACACCAAAATTGAAGGAACAAAATAGCAGCAGACTCAGAGACTCCAAGAAAGGACTAGTGGTTACCAAAGGGGAGGGGTGTGGGAAGGAGGGTGGGGAGGGAGGGAGAAGGGGATTGAGGAGTATTATGTTTAGTTCACATGGTGGGGGGAGTCACGGGGAAAACAGTGTAGCACAGAGAAGGCAAACTTTGAATCTGTGGCATCTTACTACACTGAAGGACAGTGACTGCATTGGGGTATGGGTGTGGACTTAAAAATATGGGTAAAAGTAGTCACCACATTGTTTTTTCATGTGAAACCTTCATAAGAGTGTTTATCAATAGAACCTTCATAAAAATTTTTTTTAAATAAATCTGCTTGGGAAAAAAAAGACATTGTGGGAGAATTTACACAGGTCTGCCTGTAAAGATACTGCATAATTTCCTATTTGTAAATTAGAGAACAAGATTTGAATTAAACTGTGAATGATAATAGGAAGTAAATGGCTTGTCTAAGTATACTTAGTGATTTTATTTATTTAAAATTTTCTATTTGTATGTTACATTTCTAAACTAAGTGGCCTTTCATATCCTTGAGCAATATTATCCTTCTTGTCATAATGCACCTTGGATCTTACCTAGATGAGGAGGTGCTCAAAGCGCCGCAGAATTTGCCCTCAGGGTTTGATAAGTGGTTCAGGAAAAGCCAGCGTTCTCTTTGCAACCTGGCCAGAGATATGTAGTCTCTTGTTTTAGTTCTATTTTAGCTAAAGGTGAGTTTCATATCTCTTTGTGGTTTTTCTTAGAAATATTTGAAAAAAATTTTGTTACTCTCAGATTGCCTGGAAGTTAGATGATCTCAATTTTGGTGAGGATTTCAAACACAGTATAGTGTATATGTGTGTGAAAGTTAGAATTTCCAGCTCTGAGGGTTCAAATCTTGATCAGATCTTCTTCTGATGGCTTGCTCTGTGGTTAGTTAGACTCTCTTTGCCTATCTTTTCTCATCTATAAGATAAGCATGGTAGTAACAGTAACTACATTATTTGTCTATTGGAGGTTAATTCAGCTGATAGACTTAATTTACTTACACCAGATCTTGGCCCAAACCAAGTGCGTATTAGGCATCATTAATATTATTTATTTTATTTTTGCATCATGGGGCAGCAAATAGTTATTGCATGCTTTATCTTAAATAAGGAACATGACTAGTAATACAAAGCAAGAAAATACGTTTATTGGAGAGGCCTATTAGTAACATGAAGTCTCAGTCTAATTGTTAACAGAATTTGAGGCACGTGACTGTATACATACTTTAAAATGTATTATTACATAGTTGGGGAGGGAATGCTAACTATTATAATAATGTCTAATATATGAATAAAACTAGAGGTTGAATACATTCTAAAAATTAACACTGATTTTGATTTCATCTGAGTGAAATCAAGCTGTTATTGAGCTTTTTATTAGTGCTTAATTACAAAAAAAGACAAATAAAGCAACAAAAAATATACATATAGAATCAAGAAAATTCCAAGGCTGCTCACTTAGTCTTTTAACCATTATTCAAACTTACCATTTTTTTGACTAAATGAGATAAATTGTGTCGAAATGCAAAGAACAATGTCTGGCATCTGGTAGACACTCTGGAATGATAGTCTATTCCTCGCTCTCCACTGGCTGGGCTGCAGGGTTAAGACCAGTGGCATTTCGGTACCACGAGGCTAATGCACACATTCCTGTACTTGAGAGTAGAGAAACCTCTTAGCTGATAATTTTATTTTATGTACTATGGAATTTTTACATATCAAAGTTAATGCCCATCTGCCATGTACATGGATTATGGAAACACAGAAGGACATATGGGTAAAGGTGAGCATTCGGGAGCCAGGCCGTTCAGGTTCACCAAGCTCTGTGAGGTTAAGCCATTCATGTGCCTTCCTGAGTTCCACTTGTGAGAAGCAGAAGGGTTAATATTTAAAGCATCAATTATAGTTCCAGAGCTCAATAATTAGTGTTTGCTATTATTTTTTTATTATTATCATCATCACTGTTAATTACTCCAAGCACCCTTTTTGAGCAAAGTAAAGTGAAAAGACGAGTATTATACTTCTCAAGAAGTATAAGTGATTGTAGCAAAAGAGCATTAATTCTGATATTTGAGTACTGAAAGATTTTGCTTTACCTCTCTTTGCCCATATTTTCTTTATTATTTGGCTTATTTTTTTCCTTCACTCAGGGGTTTTGGTGATGGATGGTGGCTCTGCTAGACTGGTCAAGGTTCATACCACAGACAGTGGATTTTATCCAGATGACTCCTGGTTTCTTCCTTTTTTTAAATAAATCAAATTCATGGCCGAGATTAATATGAGGGCCCTTGCCTATTGGCAAATGGCATCGTAGCCACAAGTCTCTTATTAAAGCTTAAGAGAAAATGGTGATTACTAGTGTTTGTGGCCAAATTTTGTTCATGCCTGCCCACTGGGTTTGTTTGGATACCAGGAAATGATGGACTGTATAATTTGAATGAGGATAAGATTTTAAACTTTAGGAGCCATTCTGCAGCAAAGACTGTGCTGTAAAAAAAAATATTGGAAAGCACCCCTTTGACCAAGTCAGTGAAATTAGCTGAGTCATGGGAATTCCAAGTTAATTTTCTGACCTTGAGATGGAGACACAGTGCCAAAACATATCATCAGGAGACTGAGGATGGATGTTGATCTTTATTTTAATGAGAGGGTTTTAGTGCTAACTTAGTCATCTAACTCAACCCCATCATTTCCAGGCTTTTACATTCTAGATACTTGTCCCAGAAAATGGAAGAAGTTCCTCAATAATATTATCAGAAACATGTCGTGTCTTGTCTATATTCCTGGCTCACATACTTAGACCCTTTTCCTTTGTTTCTTTTTTTCTTTAAAAAAACAAAACATGTTCTACAGTTGCTTATGGCTGATAATAGCCCTCAGTTATGTTGGTACCCAGAGTTGCACTTTTTATAATTTCCACGCACATGCTAACTATATTCATCAATTTGCACCTACCTTCCTGGTGCCATGGTTCTTCCAGTGTTAGTTCACCTTGCTGACTTCTGTGGCTGTTTTGTTATCATCTGGCAAAGTAACCACTATCACCTTGGAAATTAATGGCGAGGTCAATTTCTTGAATACTCAAAACATAGAGAATGTCCTCTCCTGCAGTCTCATGAATGAGAGAAAAGAAGACTATCTGTTCACCCAGTCGTTAGAGTGTTTCCTGCAGTGACGGCAGGAAGTAGGACAGCCAATGCCGAGGCAGGGCTCAGTGGTCCTTTTCTTGCATTCTAGAACAGCTTTCTCCCTCTTCCTTCGAAGGGTAATGTTTTATTCAGACATTCAGAGAATGTTTACCACAAGACTAAAAACCTCTCAACTATTATCTTCTCTTATTAGGAGTGTAGTACAAAGAACTTCCAATTGATTTTTTGAGGCAGTGGGGATATTCATTTACTTATGGTTTCATTAAGCTTGCATTTTAAGATTTTAGCAATACCTCGGTAAACTTCTTCCTTTCCAGTTAAGCCTTGCCACTGTAAAGGTTCTCTTTTTACATCTTGCACACTGACCGCAGTCCTGTGTGACATCTTGCTGGGTGACTTGACAGAGGACAGCCTGTTCTTGTGCAGCTTTGTCCTTGGTCAGATGCCCAAGGCTGGGGTCCCAGATTGGGCGGCAACCTAGAACAGGGTGGCTTGAGTAACATCCTCATTATCTGCCCTTCACATGAAAAACTTTGTACATGTATTCAAAGCTGTGACATCCTAGACTGCAAGTGAGCTATGTGTGCTATTTGCCAGCAGACACATACAAGAGATCTTCCCAGGTCAACCCCAGTTTGATGTAGGCCCAGGTGGAACAAGACCTCATAACAGACCTCTGGGCAGAGACGCCGTGGGCAGTGGGACTAGGAGCCCCTGTAAAACAACCTCCTCTGACCTACTGACACTCGGTTAGCTCCCTTCATATCTGAGCAGGAGTGTGAGCGAGTGGATCCCTTCCACAGTTATTTCTGTCCCTGTGTGTCCTTTCTTCATCACGAGGGCTACAGATAAAGCATTAGACTAGTTTGGGCAATGTTTGTTGATGTTTTAATAACAAGACCACATATTAGGTGTATTAGTTTCCTAGTGCTGCCTTGCCAAACTGCTTAAAAACATAGATACCGATTCTCTGACAGTGGCAGAAGCCAGAAGTCTGAAATCAGGCGGTGAAATGCCATGTTAAAAGTTTTAACTCCTGATTCAAAAGCAAGCCGTTTTTGAAAAGATATTTCTTGCCAGCATATATCTCTCATGCTAACTTTCCTCTTTCTATACACAACAGCACATTCCCAAACCAGTCATCTACCCACAGAATGGACACTGACATAGTATGCTGTGGGTGAGGCCCCCAGGTCAGGGATGCTGCAGAACCCCAAACTCAACTCCTCCTTCACAAAAAATCAAGGAGCAAATATTATCTCCACACCTTATCTGAGCAGGCAGGACATGCTTTACAGCAGCCTTCCTTCACATCTGGACTCAGACTCCTAATATTTTCTGACCTCTGTCACCAAGAAGGGAGTCATGGTCCTCTTTGCTGCACCCCCTGCAGGTCAGTGTGTTTCCTGTGTTCCATTCGCCCTTTGTAACTCCATTATTTTCCTGGGGAAGCTAACCTTGCGGGCTGCCTCCACAGGCTGCCTTAGCCTCTGGCGTCCAGTTGGCTTCAGGCTTCCCAGGAGAAGCACTAGCAGGAAAATGAAGGGTTGGGAGACAGTTAGAGGGATTTACTCCTAAATTCTCTCCCTGTTGGATGCCAGGAAGTTGACTGCGTTGCCTTACTGAAAGTCACAGCTCACATCACTCAGCCCTCAGCAGTTACAGTTCTGTAACTGCTCCTTCCTATAATTTTTTCAGGCCACTGAGTGGTAAGGTTTCCATTATTTTTTGTACCCGACATATCCCTATTTGGTTTCACTAAAGTGTGCCACAGCTTTGTAATTAGTCAGCAACTGATGATGTAAATACTTAATCAATTACCCAATATAAGTGCCCCCTTTCTTTTCTGTCTGGACCCAGACTGTTAAAGATTGTTAGACAGGAAAAAGGCTTTCATTTTATTTATGTTAAACTGGGAGCTTATCATGCCTTGAGTCAACTACCTCTAACTTTTTTTTCCTTTATTTTTATTGAGATACAATTCACATACTTTAAAGTTCCACTTAGAAAGTGCATATTTTAGTATCTTTAGTATATATTCAAAAGGTCGTGCAATCATCACTGCTTCTAGCTCAGGACATTTTCCCCACCCCCAACAGGAATGCAGCAGTCACCCTCCATGTACCTTTTCTTCTGCCCCCGGAAACCACTGACCTATTTTCTCTAGACTGCCTCTTCTGGACATTTCATATAACAAGAGAATACAATGTGCCACCTTCTGTGTCTGGCTTCTTTCACTTGGCATAATGTTTTCAAGGTTCCTTCCTATTATAGCACAAATTCATATTTCATTCCTTTTTGTTACCAAATACCATCCATCACATGGAGGATATGCCACATCTTATTTAATCATTCATCAACTGACAGATATTTGACTTATTTTCACTTTTTGGCTGTTGTGAATAATACTGCTGTGAACATTATTGTACAAGTATTTGGGTGAACAAATGGAACAAATGTTGTAGATTCTCTTGGGTGTATACCTAGTAGTGGAATTGCTGTGTTATATGGTAAATCTATGTTTAAATGTATTTAGAACTTTCAAACTGTCAGAACTTTTCAAAACCCCTAGGACATCTTATTCTATAGATTTTTTTTAAACTTCCTGGCTGCCTATTTTTGTTGTAACTGTTATTGACCACCTCAGGCACCCATGAAGTTAAAAAAGGCCTCTAAATATTCAGCAAGTTTGGATTCCTGAAAGCATTTGATTAATTCCCAGAGTTCTAAAGAAAATTAGTTCTGATTAATCTTGCCAATTTTTTTCCTTGCTTTTATGGAGGAATTAATTTTCAGATCCCTTACACCATCCTCACTGGTACCACTTCTCTTTGAATTTCAGTGGAAATGAATATCGCTAGAAATGAAAATATCTTCACTAGCACTTGCTAGCAAGTGTTAATAATAAGAGAAAAATAAGATTTTTTTTACATACATGATAGAAATGCAATTAATGATCAAAACTCAATCAAACCTGGCATTCTGGAAAATCCTCTTTAATATTCATAAGGCCATGGTATTTTCCTAAGTAACACAATGTAGCTGTGAACAATTGGGCTCTGTACCTACCCCAACTCCTTTCAAAGACTTCCTCTAAACTCCGATACTTCAGAGTTATATGACTCCCGTAATGATCTTCCTTCTTAAGTTTTGCACTCATGAAATGACTTCAAATACGCAAGTGTTTAGATGTTAACTTTCTACAGGTGAAGTTTAGTGGCCAATATTCTATGAAGCTGAAACAGGTTTCTTCTCTTTCCCTCACCTGCAGGATTTAAGTGACACTCCTTGCTTTGCTGTATCACACCAGCTTCAAGTTTGTTCAAGTGTATGATTTCTCATACTGCATACTTTAAACCTAGAAAGGCAGGGCTCATATGCAAAAGTGAATTCTACATATTTTTTATTTGATGATCCATTTTAGTAATGTGGTTTTTTTTCTCCTTTCAGACACTGTCAAGAATTTAAAGCCAAGATTTTCATGGAAAACAAGTCTTTGTTTATTTCCTGGTGTGCTTTTGATTAAAGGGAAGTAATCTCTGCAGACAGATGTTTATTTCATTATATTTTTGTAAGTACCATCAGACTGTGTATTTCATAATCTTTAAACTGGGGTCACTTTAAGAACAATATTATGTTGATTCCTTTCTTTCCCCTTAAATCTGACAATATGATAGAATTTTCAAACTTTCTTATAGGAATTAGTGAATGACTCATTATGCTGAAATTATCTCAAAACAGAAATTATTTGCCACTATAAACACAACATGTGTCATCCCTGCCACCACCAGAATTAACTTGATGACTACTAATAACCAGAGAAAAATTTGATTCCTTTTATGTCAATAATAGATGCCTACATGGACACCATTTATTTGATAAATATTAGACCATAAGCCCCATGTATATGTTTTATTCAACATCAGATCCAAGATCTACACAAAATTTCTTGTGCATGGTGGGTGCTAAATAGGACCATACTCTCGTGCATGGTGGGTTCTGCACAGGACCATACTCTCCTGCCTCTGTATTCTTAGCCATTGTAATACAGTGTAAATTCATAGTATTTTTAAATTTACAAAAACATTTAAACACTAAGATTTCTCACCTGAGAGTAAGGTTTGAGCCATACTTTATTATCACAGTTTTATTAATAATTATAATTAGACTGGGAAAGTTTGAACTGGATTTATCCAAGAGTCACAAGTTTTGAAAACATGAAGAGGGTTATGACTCAGGGCTTATGACTTCTGAGTCTCTGTATATTTCACTATATCCATACACTGTAAGTAACATTTTTCAAAATGTATAATGCAACTTTCCATTGATAACCTTATATGGTCCTTTTATTTCTACTCCTTTCCCAACTTTGAGTATAGATGGGGTTTTCATTATCTAATGTTGCATAGAAAATCACCCCAAGACTTAGTAACTCAAAACAGTGATTTATTACAATGTGTGTGAACTGATCTCTGCTGACTGTTTCTGGCTTGAGGTATCTCCTAAATATGCAGTCAGATGGTGGCAGGGTGAGAGTCATCTGAAGGTTCAACTGAGTTAACTGGGCATTCAAGTGAGCTGCTTCATTTACATGTCTGACACCTCAGGCAGGATCTCTAAAAGAGTTCATGGAAGAGCTCTCTTTCTTTACATAGCCTTTCCACATGGCTAGCTTGGGTTTCTCACAGCTTTGAGTCTCAGAGTAGTCTAGCTTCTTAAATGACAGCTGACTTCTTACAAAGTCCACATTCCAAGAAAGCAAGGAAGAAGCATGTCACATTCTGTTGTCTACATATTCTATTGTCAGCCCTGATTCATTATGAATGAAGACTATACAAATGTATAAATACTGGAAGGGATGTTTAATTTGGAGCCCTCTTTAGAAATTATCTATCATGGGCCGATGCTATATGATGAGCATATATACCTAGAGATGGGCCGCCACTTTCCTTACCGATAGCCTCAGTTTGACTTACATATTGGATAACCTTAGCAAAGTTCCATAATTTTCCTTGGTCTTACTTCCTATACCTTTTGAGAATATGGAAATTGTTTCCTAACAAGACTGTGGCACTTTGAGTGAGATAACATGAATGAGCTTTGGAAACTACTAAAGTGTTATCTAATATTTTTTATTAATACTGGCATGTGATATTAGTCTCTCCTCTTTGAAAACCAACCCTTTCACCCCTGATAATTTTTCCATCCTCAGAAATTATAAACTTCAGGGCAAATTGCATCTTGTGAACCCATTCTCCTCTTTCACCACCATTGTACTACATTATTATGGGTACTCAGGAGACAGTTTGAATATTCAATTTACTTTCCAAAGCAGTCTAACTGTTCCCCCTTCTCCACACCTAATATGTCTCAGATCTGGTAGAAACAGGGGCCTGAGATCTTGTCTAAACAACATTGCCTTCATGGACTCACCATATTTATCTAAAATCATCTCAAGAATTATTCCTTCAGCTTCTTGTGAGTCAGTAGTTTTAAAATTGATTGAATGTCAGTATCTTGAGCAGCAGGTGCCACCTATTATGCAGCTACCACAATCACACAAGTTGGTTTTTGCCCAATTGTTTAATTATCATAACTGCTCACTCTCCATTAGGGGAAGTGAGGACCTGAGGGAATATATAGACAATATCAGGTTCATTTATTTGAAGGCAGAAAGCAGAAAAATTGAAGAGCAATGAAATACATATTGGAGAATTATAGTTTAAAAATAGTATTTCAATATAGAAAAACACAGAGTAAAAAGAACTTTTATACCTGAACCAATCCTTAAAAACAAACTTAATCATTGACTTTGTTTCACTCATGGCTCTAAAAGGGACATTTGACTCATAGTTCTTCCTTCAAAACAGGACTGATAGGAATTCAGTTGAAGGGGAAATTATGGAGAGGAACCCAGAGAAGACAATTTGAAGAAAAGTGTTTTCTAATAAAAGCATGAGATGTGGTTTAGTGTTTGGTAGCAGCTCTGCCAAGTCAACCACTCTCTAAGGAAGGAAAGTAAGGATGTTATTTGGGCTGCAGGTATGCTGATAGATTTGGTGGTCAGAGCATCTGAAAATACTCTTTTTATTGACTTAATTTCCTCAGTGAAATAAGAAATCAGGCCATCAGCTGAGAAACAAAAGGGAAAAAGTATTGGAGGCTTAAGGAGAGATGGGAAAGTATACAACTCTGATGGATACATATGCCAAACAGGACCAAAAAATTCTCTTTAAGGATTAGTATGGGCAGTGAAAAATAAAGACTTTGCTCTTCTCAATTCGGAATTACATGCTACATTGGCCTGGTGCTGCTAATAGCCATCTTTCCAACCATGTGGAAAAGTATGACTGAAAATAAAGCCAGTACTTAAAAAAAGTAGTTAAGGATTGGCTTAAAGGTGGTGGTGTGAGAGATGAGAAAGAAACCTCCTCCAAAGACCACATATATTATGAAAATATAGCAAATACAACTAATCCTGAAAGAACAACAGGAAAGAATGCTGAGACAGACTGCATACATCTGGGGGGAAAAGCAGACGGAAAAGGGTAAAATACCAAAGCCATGATCCGACGGAACCGAGACCTTCCCCGACCCCAGCTCACCAGCAGGAGGAAGAGAAATAGAGCAAGGAGGAGGTGGAGGCCTAGGACTGCTGAACACCCAGCCCTGGAGATCTGCTCTGGGAGCACAAACCTACTTTACATGGTGCTCTGGAGATCAGTGGAGTTGGAAAGCTAAGACAGGCAGAATACCTAGAGAGACCTAGATTCCAGCCACTTGTGGAGAACAAGCACCCACAACCGGCTGCTCTGGGACAAAACAAAGGTGGACACTCTGAGTGACTTCCCAATAGCAAATGGGATGCTAAAGGGGCAAGGACTGCACATAGCTTGCTACTCAGGGGAAAGGACAGGTGGACAAAATTGTCCCAGCACACTCAGCCCAGCAGGTTGAGCACTTTCAGGAGGTTCAGGGGCTCTATCACCCTGGCTGGCAATACAGCTCCGAGGTCCCCCACTGTGGTATGCAGCCTGCTGCTACTTCCTCCTGGCCAGCACCAGCTTGCAAAATTGTGACTCCCACCATTGTACCAGGACAGCCAGAGGGCGGCCCTGCCTATGGCAGCTGAAAGGGCCTAGAATAGAGGCTCCTCCCTTCATGCTTGGCCCACGGGCCCTGGCAGTGGAGGCATGCATTGTAGCCGAGAAGTAGTAAAGAGAGCTTTCTTCCCAGCAGGTACCAGCGCCACTTACCTGCAACCCCCGCCATTGCTCCAAGAGCTGAGAAGCTTCAAACAGCAGAACTACTGGGAACTAGAGGCCACCACCTACAAATATGAAACATCAAGAGAACCTGGTTCAAACCAAAATCCCACAAACACCAGAAAGAGGGCCAAGTGAAACTGAACTCAGCAATCTTCCTGAAAGAGATTTTAAAATAAAAATCATAAACATGCTCACGGAGCTACAGAAAAATATTTAAGACCTCAGGAGGAATTCAAGAAAGAGATAGAAACTTTGAAAAATACAGTATCTGAAATGAAACATACAATGGAGGGATTTAAAAGCAGATTAGATGAAGTAGAGGAGATGGTAAATTAAATAGAAATTAGAGAATAGGAATACAAAGAAGCTGAAGCACAGAAAGAAAAAAGGATCTCTAGGAATGAAAGAATACTGAGAGAACTGTATGACCAATCCAAACAGAACAATATTCACATTATAGGGGTACCAGAAGAAAAAGAGAAAAAGGGATAGAAAGTGTCATTGAGGAGGTTATTGCTGAAAACTTCTCCAATCTGGGGAAGGGGATCATCTCTCAGGTCATGGAGGTGTACAGATCTCCCAGCACGAGAGACCCAAGGAATACAACACCAAGACATATAATAATTAAAATGGCAAAGATCAAGGATAATGACCGACTATTAAAAGCAGCCAGAGAGAGAAAAAAGATCACATACAAAGGAAAACCCATCAGACTATCATCATACTTCTCAGCAGAAACCTTACAGGCCAGAAGGGAATGGCATGATATATTTAATGCAGTGAAACAGAAGTTCCTCAAACCAAGAATACTCTGCCTGGCAAGATTATCATTTAAACTTGAAGAAGGGATTAAACAATTTTCATACAAGCAAAAGTTGAGAGAATTTACTTCCCACAAATCATCTCTACAGTGTATTTTGGAGGGACTGCTACAGATGGAAGTCTTCCTAAGACTAAATAGCTGTCACCAGAGAAAATAAAACCACAGTAAAGGACATACACTGATTAATTACTAATCAAATGCAAAATTAAATCAAGTATACCCAAAGTCTGTCAAGGGATACACAAAGAGTACAGACTATGATATAAAGAATGGAGGAGGAAGAAAAGTAAGGGAGGAAAAAAAAAGAAGCTTCAGATTGTGTTTGGAATAGCATACTAAATGAGTTGTTAGAGCCTTAAATAGTAAAGAAGCTATCCTTGAACCTTTGGTAACCACAAAACTAAAGCCTGAAATGGCAATAAGTGCATATCTATTGATAATCACCCTAAATATAAATGGATTGAATGCACCAATCAGAAGACATAGAGTTACTGAATGAATAAAGATGCGGTACATATACTATTCATCCATAAGAAAGAAACAAATCCTATCATTTGCACTTATTATCAATGAAATAAGCCAAACAGAGAAAGAGAGGTACCAAATGATTTCCCTCATTTGTGGAATATAACAATAAAGCAAAACTGAAGGAACAAAACAGCAACAGACGCACAGAGTCTAGAAGGGACTAGCGGTTACCAAAGCGGGAGGGGTGGAGAAGGGCGGGTGAGGAAGGAGGGAGAAGGGGATTGAGGGGTATTGTGATTCACACACATGGGGGTCACAAAGAAGACAGTGTAGCACAGAGAAGACAAGTAGTGACTTTGCTGTATCTTACTATGCTGATGGACAGTGACTGCAATTGGGTGTCAGAGGACTTGATAATATGGGTGAATGTATTAACCACAATGTTCTTCATGTGAAACCTTCATAAGAGTGTATATCAATGATACCTTATAAATAAATAAATAAATAAACAGTAGCTAAGATGTGGAAAAAAGTCTATGTGGGAAACCCGTAAAACAGCTTCACCACTTTTGCCTCTGCATTCTCAGTGTTATTTGTTAATTCTACCCCTAAAATTGTGTGGGGATAACTAAGGGCCTGAAACTAGGTGTATTAGTAGTAATAGGTAGAGTTCATCCCTACACTAAATTAATCTGCTCTGAGGCAAATAAGGACATCCCACTTGGCCCTGTGATCTTTGGGGTCCTGATACCAGAACTTGATATATGGAATTTCTAAGCAAAAAAATTAAAACTTTTCCTTAGCATCTCAGCATCTTTCTCCAATTAGCATCTTAGGCAAGATGTTTTGCTAACTACCTTTGTCTACTAGCACCTTCAGCAACGTCAACTGCTGGCTGACTGTCCCTTGCTCTAAGTGCTGCTGGCTACTTCTATTGTCTCTTGCACTTTTCTCATGCTGACCAAGATCATCATATAACCTTTTAGAACATAAGAAATTCTTACAAGCTGCAAGGAGTTCATTGAAGTTACTTCATATACTATATAGAGTAAGTTGGAATAAAATTTAATGTTCAATTAGCAAATAATTTATCTATTACATTTCAATTTTTATTACTTTAATTCACATTAGTTTTGTCTCAGTTTGAATCCCTGATTCTCCAAATTTTTCAGTGTTTGCTTTGGATAACTGGTTTTCTTTGAAATATTCACATGTGTTTTCAAAAGGAAAATAAATAAAATATGACATTCTTCCTTAGAGTAGAATTTATATGTCATGTTGTATAAATCAGATCACTATATATTTCCAATTAACCCGACTGACAAGAAAAAGGTAAGATATTTTTAAACCTACCTTAAAAATAAGCATAAAGTGGGTTTTACTATCAGGGAACCTTTTTATGGTTTCAGTCCCTGGGAAAGAATGTGGCATTATTAAACCTTGTGAACCATTGACCCTGGTTCATATAAAGACAGTGAGAATGGGTCCCAATTATTAAAGAAAGCTGGACATAGACACAATGTTTCTTTTATAGTGAGAAATAAAATAGTTTTCCTTTACTCTGGGGAGGGACTAGCAAAGCCGAATATTACAATGTTCTCTAAGGGCTCTAAGGGAAAGAAGTTCATTTTCACACTCCAGTGGATGTGTATGTTTCACTCAAGATTACACAAAACTGTACATTTTCACATAAATGTGTAGTATGAGGCAATTTGTGATGTTATAAAGAATGATCAAAAGTAAAAGCAAAATAAGACTGTTAACAGTATGGACTAAGTGTTCTTCCTATAATAGAATATATAGAGAAGTTTTCTTAAATAAAAAAAATTCCTGTTAGAGTTCCTTTCAAAATTTATAATTTAAATTATTACACTGAGGTACATTTAATTTTATAAAGGATAGAAATTAGTAAGATAGGTAATTTTTATTACAAATCATTCAAGCATTTACCATATATCCAAAAACTTATTTCACTACAAATAATGATATGAACTGATAATGCAAATTCCATTTATTATTCATATTTATTTAAGAAAGTTCAATTTTGTGATGCAAAAAATGGGGGTAATGTTATTTAAGAATATTTCCTCCTTGTTTTCTGCTATGGTTTCTGTCCAAAGATATGAAAAATCCATAAAAATTAATAAATGCCATATTTTTTTGCTGTAACATAACTATGTATTGTGACATGGTTGATTTGCTATTTATAGAGATTTATAATGATATTTATCTGTATCAATCTTTTCATTGCTCCATAGTCAACTTAATATCACAAAATATTTGTTTGCTTGCATGTATTTGTGTTTTAGACTGGCCTTCACAACATCATTGCTTTATTCCTACCTCCTTCCTTCCTTTCCTTTTGAAAGGAAAGAAGGATGGGAGGGAGGGAGGAAGGAAGGGAGGGAGGATGAGAGAGATGAAGTAAATCATTAGGCAATAAAAATCCTGATATTTTTGTGATTTTTGCTAAGTACAGGTGGCAATTTTAAAAATACAATTATCTCTCAAACTCAGTCCAAAACTTCTGACTAAAATTAGTCCAGAGATAGACTAGATAGCAGACAATCTCTGGGAGATGCTTCTTTCTTATACATGTAAACACAATATTTAAAATAAATTAAACAGGTAAACAAAAATCTACAAGTGAAATTTTATTTTTCTTTGGAACTAGACCTTATCCTAACATACCAGCAGTCCTTCGCTTCATGTTTCAGAAGGGCTAGTGCTATTATGCAGGAGAATTAATGCAATGAAGAAATACATTTGCAGACAGTAATGTGGGAACTGAACTGAGTGGATATTTTGAGGTGATTGGTTAAGAAAATTTTCAACTATTTAATATACTGGCTTTTCTTCAAATTCATATACCTTCCTAACATGCAAAAGCAAAAACATTTTAGATTCCACATTTGATTTCATTAGCCTTAGTCTGCTGTGAAGGGTCATATTTTGTTCTCTGTCAGATTCAAACTGAAGTTAATAAAATTACAGGATCCACAAGCAGAAAATAATCCAATGATCTGATATAAAAATGAATTTTTCTATTAGAAATAAAGAGAAATAATTACTCATCTTTTTAAAGTAGAGTCATGAAACAAGAACAGAATGACACTTTATATTAAATCATTTCACAAATATCTTGTCATTTTATGCAAGTTTCACTGAGCTCTATCTTGTTGAATTTGCATTTAATGCTTTTTTCACCAACCTCACCAAATGAAAGGAGAAAAATCATTTAGTTATTGAAACATACACAGAGAAAAGGAAATTACTTTTTATTCTCCTTGACATTGCTAAGTCATCAGTTATTAGAGATTTTATTTCTGTAACATATCCAAAATGTTTACCTTTTTTTCAAGAAGAAAACCTTTTGGAACTGATCTGATACATTGGAATGAAACTGGGATTACATTTGCTGTTTCTGTAATAGCATTTTACATTTAACATTCCAATAATTTTTTTATTTTTTTGCTTTAAGGCGGTTTATTTAATCATTTCAGGTGATTAGCCTTCATAAGAAATGATGGCATGCCAGCATTTATGTAGTTTCCCAGAGTCCATTTTTGCCTCAGGCTTGTATTTATTCATATTACACGCACTAGTTCAGATACCAGGTGAATACCTGGGAGAAAGAGAAAAATAATTCAAAAAGCAATAAAAATAAAATAACTAATGAAAACATAAAACTATGCTGCATATTGGGAATCCTGTTACATTAAAATCCTAGTTGTTCTTTTCAGTATTTATAAGTTTTAACATTTCCAACAATTAGATGAGAGAGTTGCTTTTATTAGTACTTCTGTTCCTTTCAATAAGGACATTTTTTTCTCCAAGAAATATTTGACTCTTTAGAGCAATTTTGACTTACATTCTAATGCATAACCCAAGAATAAAATACTTTATATTTTAAAAGTTTGAGCCTTATATTTTCACATGTGTATACAAATATTAAAATGATAAGGGGTCATGTATTTTATGGTCTTTTTAGCCATAGAGGTCAAATAAAGTACATAAAATACTGTGAAATAATCACTGGTAATTGTAAAAACATACAAAAATATGTCATCAAGCCACAATAGCAATTCTTTACTTATTTTTTCACTTAAAATTTATAAATACACTTTTATAATATCTTTTGGTAAAGCCTAATTATAGTTCTATCAATTACTGACCAGAATCCTTTTACTGTGAAGACATATAAAGCATTTCACTCTTGTGACAAATGAAACTTTGATAACCTAAAGCTAAAGAAGATTTGCAGGCAAAGGAAATAGATATGCTGGTAAAAACCACAACAGAAAAGACTTCTCTCCACAGTGTGATTTGCATAGCTTCATTTGTATTACCTTTGTTGTAATGTGTAACCAGTATCTTTTCAGATGCAAATGATAGAAACTCTGACAAGTAGTTGCATGGAACTGTGTCAAATTATAGATTGCATTTGGCCAAAGGAAAGATTTAGAACAGCATACTTTTTGTTTTCTATTGACAATCTTTCCAACAGTTGCATATTGTCTGAAAAGGCTTTCATATCTTAACTTTGATAATATTAACTAAGTAGTTTTCTTTAAAAAGGAGAGAAAACCAGTATTAAATTAAGATCAATTAAATAGCATGAATTAGATGCTTAAATTAAATATATTCAGAATGTTTTAGACAACATGATAAAATATTAAGATATGGTTTTGATATTCCAGAGAATAGCATATTGTGTTTAAATAGAAGTGGAATCGGGAGGACTTCCGGGAAGATGGCGGTGTGAGCAGGGTGGCAGAAATCTCCTCCCCAAACTATGTAAATCTATGAAAATACAGCAAATACAACTATTCCTAAAAGAGAGACCAGAGCACACAGGAAAGTGCACAGCATGCAGCCACACCTGGGAGGACTCAGCACACCATGAGGCGGGTAAGACACAGAGCCGCAACCCAGCAGCGCCCGAGCACTCACGCAGCCCAGCGCACCAGCGGGAGGAGAGGACTCAGAGTCTGGAGGGAGTGGAAGAACATGTCCGCAAAATAACCAGCCCCGGTCTGCGCCGGGAATGCTGACACACATTGCACGGTACATTGGACATTGGAGAGGCAGAAGGTGCAGGTTTTGAGCCGGGAACGGGCCAGGACCATGCAGCCAGCGCCCTGGGACAAGAGAAAAGCGCGAACAATTTATAGCGGTCTCGGAGAGGCAGGGGCTCAGCAAGGTAACACCATCGCCCCAGAGGCTCAGCCCTGCAGGCTGGAAGTCCTGGGGAACTTCGGTCCTCTTTGCTGGTGACAGAGAGAAGGGAGCAGCCACGCTGGAACTTTATACAGAAAACAATACCCTCCCATTTGTTCCCGCCCGGGCCACAGACCTACAAAAAAGCATTGCAGCCGCGGCTGCAGATTAGTGGAGCAACAACGACACCTACAGCATGCTTAGAGAATCCACTCCAGCCTTAAAGAGCCCAGCTGACATACGTGGCACCTACCAGCGACCACTCCTATCAACATGACAAGACAGAGGAACATGATACAGACAAAAATCACCAAGACCCAGACAACCCCTGAGAAGGAACCTGAAGGGATGGAAATGCAGAATCTTCCTGAAAAAGAATTCAGAATAAAAGTTATAACCATGCTGATGGATCTACAGAGAAATATGCAAGAGCTAAAGGAGGAAGTGAGGGAAGTCAAGAAAGATAATGCAGAAATGAGACAAGCCATTGACGGGCTCAGCAGCAGACTGGAAGAGATGCAAGAGACTGTTAATGCAATAGAAATCAGAGAACAGGAACACAGAGCAGCTGAGGCAGAGAGAGGTAAAAGGATCGCTAGGAATGAAAGAATATTAAGAGAACTGTGTGACCAATCCAAATGGAACAATATTCACATTATAGGAGTACCAGAGGAAGAAGAGAGAGAAAAAGGGATAGAAAGTGTCTTTGAAGAAATAATTGCTGAAAACTTCCCCATGCTGGGGAAGGAAATACTCTCACAGTGCATGGAAGCCCACAGATCTCCTAACATAAGGGACCCCAGGAAGACAACACCAAGACACATAATGATTAAAATGGCAAAGATCAAAGATAAGGACAGAGCATTAAAGGCAGCTAGAGAAAGAAAAAAGATCACCTTCAAAGGAAAACTCATCAGACTAACATCAGACTTCTCAACAGAAACCTTACAGGCCAGAAGAGAATGGCATGATATATTTAACATAATGAAACAGAAGGGCCTCGAGCCAAGAATACTGTATCCAGCACAATTATCATTTAAATATGATGGAGGGATTAAACAATTTCCAGACAAGCAAAAGCTGAGAGAATTTGCCTCCCATAAACCACCACTACAGGATATCTTAAAGGAACTGCTCTAGAGAGAAGCACTCATAAGGCTAAAAAGATGTCACCAGAGAAAATAAAATCATAGCAAAGAAAGCAGACCATCCAAACACTAACTAAAGGCAAAGAATAAAACACCTAGTATATAAAGAATGGAGGAGGAAGAATAAGAAGGGAGAGAAATAAAGAAACATCAGACTGTGTTTGCAATAACTTAACAAGAAAGTTAAGTTAGATTGTTAGATAGTTAAGAAGCAACCCCTGAACCTTTGGTAACCACGAATCTAAAGCCAGCAATGGCAATAAGTACATATCTTTCGATAATCACCCTAAAAGCAAAGGACTGAATGCACCAATCAAAAGACACAGAGTAACAGAATGGATAAAAAAGCAAGACCCATCTATATGCTGCCTACAAGAAACTCACCTTAAACGCAAAGATATCCCCAAATTAAAAGTGAAGGGATGGAAAAGGATATTTCATGCAAACAACAAGGAGAAAAAAGCAGGTGTTGCAGTACTTGTATCAGACAAAATAGACTTCAAAACGAAGAAAGTAGCAAGAGATAAAGAAGGACATTACATAATGATAAATGGGTCAGACCAACAAGAGGATATAACCATTTTAAATATATATGTACCCAACACAGGAGCTGACATATGTGAAACAAATACTAACAGAATTAAAGGAGGAAATAGACTGCAATGCATTCATTTTAGGTGACTTCAACACACCACTCACTCCAAAGGACAGATCAACCAGACAGAAAATAAGTAAAGACACAGAGGCACTGAACAACACACTAGAATATATGGACCTAACAGACATCTACAGAACTCTACACCCAAAAGCAACAGGATAAACTTTCTTCTCAAGTGCACATGGAACATTTTCCAGAATAGACCACATACAAGGCCACAAAAGAACCTCAGTAAAATTGAAAATATTGAAATTCTACCAACCACCTTCTCAGATCATAAAGGTATTAAACAAGAATAAAACTTAGAAAGAAAACAAAAAGGCTCACAAATACATGGAGACTTAACAACATTCTCCTAATTAATAAATGGGTCAATGACCAAATCAAAACAGAAATCAAAGAGTATAAGGAGACAAATGACAACAACAACACAAAGCGAGCAACTTGTGTGGGACACAGCAAAGGTTCTAAGAGGAAAGTATATTGCAATCCAGGCCTATCTAAAGAAAGAAGAACATTCCCAAATGAATAGTCTAAAGACACAATTACTGAAATTGGAAAAAGAAGAACAAATGAGGCCCAAAGTCACCAGAAGGAGGGACATAATAAAGATTAGAGAAGAAATAAATAAAATTGAGAAGAATAAAACAATAGAAAAAATCAATAAAACCAAGAGCTGGTTCTTTGAAAAAATAAACAAAATAGATAAACCCCTAGCCAGACTCATTAAGAGAAAAAGAGAATCTACACACATAAACAGAATCAGAAATAAGAAAGGAAAAATCACGACGGATCCCACAGAAATACAAAGAATTATAAGAGAATACTATGAGAATCTATATGCTAGCAAGCTGGAAAACCTGGAAGAAATGGACAACTTCTTAGAAAAATACAACCTTCCAAAACTGACCAAGCAAGAAACAGAAAAACTAAACAGACCAATCACCAGCAACGAAATTGAAGCGGTAATCAAAAAACTACCCAAGAACAAAACCCCCGGACCTGACGGATTCACCCCTGAATTCTACCAGACATATAGAGAAGAAATAACTCCCATTCTCCTTAAATTTTTCCAAAAAATAGAAGAGGAGGGAATACTTCCAAACTCATTCTATGAAGCCAGCATCACTCTAATACCAAAACCTGGCAAAGACCTCACCAAAAAAGAAAACTACAGACCAATATCCCTGATTAACGTGGATGCAAAAATACTCAACAAAATATTAGCAAACCGAATTCAAAAATACATCAAGAGGATCATACACCATGATCAAGTTGGATTCATCCCAGGGATGCAAGGATGGTACAACATTCGAAAACCCATCAACATCATCCACCACATCAATAAAAAGAGAACAAAAACCACATGATCATCTCCATAGATGCTGAAAAAGCATTTGGCAAAATTCAGCCTCCATTCCTGATTAAAACTCTCAACAAAATGGGTATAGAGGGCAAGTACCTCAACATCATAAAGGCCATATATGACAAACCCACAGCTAACATCATACTTAACAGCAAGAAGCTAAAAGCTTTTCATCTAAGATTGGGAACAAGAAAGGGACGCCCACTCTCTCCACTGTTTTCAGTATAGTACTGGAGGTCCTAGCCACAGAATCAGACAAAACAAAGACATACAAGGCATCCAGATTGGTAAAGAAGAAGTCAAATTGTCACTATTTGCAGATGACATGATATTGTACATAAAAAACCCTAAAGACTCCACTCCAAAACTACTAGAACTAATATCTGAATTCAGGAAAGTTGTGGATACAAAATTAACACACAGAAATCTGTTGCTTTCCTATACACTAATGATGAACTAACAGAAAGACAAATCAGAAAAACAATTCCATTCACAATTGCATCAAAAAGAATAAAATACCTAGGAATAAACCTAACAAAGGAACTGAAAGATCTGTACTCTGAAAACTACAAGACACTCCTAAGAGAAATTAAAGAGGACACTAACAAATGGAAATGCATTCCATGCTCTTGGCTAGGAAGAATAAATATTGTCAAAATGGCTGTACTACCTAAAGCAATCTACAGATTCAATGCAATCCCTATCAAACTACCAACAGCTTTCTTCAATGAACTGGAACAAATAATTCAAAAATTCATATGGAACCACAAAAGACCCCGCATAGCCAAAGCAATCCTGAGAAGGAGGAATAAAACGGGGAATTATGCTCCCTGACTTCAAGCTCTACTACAAAGCCACAGTAATCAAGACAATTTGGTATTGGCACAAAAACAGACCCACAGACCAGTGGAACAGAGTAGAAAATCCAAACATTAACCCAAACATAAACAGTCAATTAAAATTTGATAAGGGAGCCTTGGATATACATTGGGGAGATTACGGCCTCTTAAGCAGCTGGTGTTGGAAAAACTGGACAGCTACATGTAGGAGAATGAAACTGGACTACTGTCTAACCCCATACACAAAGGTACACTCAAGGTGGATCAAAGAACTGAATGTAAGTCATGAAACCATAAAACTCTTAGGCAAAAAGCTCTTGGACATAAACATGAGCAACTTCTTCATGAACATATCTCCCCAGGCAAGGGAACCAAAAGCAAAAATGAACAAGTGGGACTATATCAAGCTGAAAAGCTTCTGTACAGCAAAGGACACCATCAGTAGAACAAAAAGACTTCCTACAATATGGGAGAATATATTCATAAATGACATATCCGATAAGGTGTTGACATCCAAAATATATAAAGAACTCACGCACCTCAACAAACAAAAAGCATATAATCCAATTAAGAAATGGGCAGAGGACACGAATAGGCACTTCTCCAAAGAAGAAATTCAGATGGCCAACAGGCACATGAAAACATGCTCCATATCGCTAATCATCAGAGAAATGCAGATTAAAACCACAATGAGATATCACCTCACACCAGTGAGAATGGCCAACATCCAAAACACAAACAACAACAAATGTTGACGAGGATGTGGAAAAAAGGGAACCCTCCTACACTGCTGGTGGGACTGCAGATTAGTTCAACCATTGTGGAAAGCAGTATGGAGGTTCCTCAAAAAACTCAAAATAGAAATACCATTTCACCCAGGAATTCCACTCCTAGGAATTTACCCTAAGAATGCAACAGCCCAGTTTGAAAAAGACAGATGCACCCCTAAGTTTATTGCAGCACTATTTACAATAGCCAAGAAATGGAAGCAGCCTAAGTGTCCATCAGTAGATGAATGGATAAAGAAGATGTGGTACATATGCACAATGGAATATTATACAGCCATAGAAGAAAACAAATCCTTCCATTTGCAACAACATGGATGGAGCTAGAGAGTATATGTTCAGTGAAATAAGCCAAGCCGAAAAAGACAAGTAACAAATGATTTCACTCATATGTGGAGTATAAGAACTGAGAAAAAAACTGAAGGAACAAAACAGCAGCAGACTCACAGAACCCAAGAATGGACTAATAGTTACCAAAGGGAAAGGGACTGGGGAGGATGGGTGGGAAGGGAGGAACAAGGTGGAAAAAGGGGCATTACGATTAGCAGATGTAATGTTGGGGGGGCACGGGGAGGCTGTACAACCCAGAGAAGACAAGTAGTGACTCTATAGCATCTCACTATGCTAATGGACAGTGACTGTAATGGGGTTGGTGGGGGGGACCTGATGAAGGGGGTAGTGTAATCACCATAATGTTGCTCATTTAATTGTAGATTAATGATATCAAAATAAACTTAAAAAAGAAGTGGAATCAAGGAAGCGATTAGAAAATGTCTAGAAAATTGCTGGTATGTTAAATATATTGGAATATTTTAACATGGAAAATGCAATTTTTTAAGTTCATTATTAAAGATAGACTTTTTTAAGAAGAATGAATCTTACTGAAGAATATACAAAAAAATAATACCTTAACTTAGATTGTGTGTATTGGAAAATATGTCACTGTACATATGTATTGCTAAAACCATAATAACTTCTCACCTTACCACTCATGAGTGTTATCCAAACCAGGAGTTTCATATTCAACACTTTACATCTCCCTAGTTCTACCACACAGAAGCAAATACTTCCACATTTTCTAGCTGTTTTTTTTTAATTCACCTAGTATTTACTTCCATATTTTAAATAACTGCATTAGAAAGATTTAACTTAGTAAGTATGTATTGCTCAAACCCTTTACGAATTTAAGAAATGCCTGTTTTCAGAGCTGGCCAATGGCACTGGGCCACTGTGAGTACCCCTATTTTTACCCTTTGGTTCCTAGACTCATATAGTCTGTCTTTTTGGCTAAATGACCATTGAATCAAGGTACATTCTGTATCTCAAAGGGCAGCACCGCAACCCCATGTATATTATCTTCACGTCTGTGCTTAGCTTCACTTTTAAAATACTCTTGTGACATTTTCTCAGGCTACACCTTCCTGAGTCATGGTGTACTTAGTATGCAATAGATCGATTCTGTTGTTCGACCTCTTTCACCCTCAGATGGTTTTCTTTACCTGAGGTTATGTAACACAGAATCCCAGGGTGTCAGCATATTTGTGAACCCTCAGGTACTTGTACTATTTTAGGCACATGAGCAAGAATGGCAAACTTTTGCACAGATTCTGCTCTGGAGGACCTGCTGACCTTTTGGAAAGGGTCTAAAATAATCAATTTGCAACCAAGTGATTAGTTTAGCTTCCTCAGGAGATGAAAGGCCAGCATTGGTTTCTGATAATGGCAGGATGGATATTCTGCAGCAGCAGTAGCTTTATCAGCCTTTGTGTGAGGGAGTCCAAGCTGTTAGGTATTCCAGCAGCCACCATAGCCACCTCCATCTTGAGTCCATTTTGCATGCATGGAGTTGGCCAAGGAGAGATGCTGGCTGACATCTGCTTAACAAGTCATCCTATCCTCCCAACTGTTTAGGGTCTGCTCTCAGTGTGTGTCCTCTAGTTGGCACTGACCTGAGAACAATTCACATACTTTCTACTCAATCCCATGTGTTCTTCTATATGATTTTTACAAAAATCAGGGAAATCAATTCAATGAAGACCACTGTCTCTTCCTTTGCGTAAAATTGCAACATTTCCAGAATCTCTCACCTGGCCTTAGTACATCTCCATACCAATAGGTATTTCCAAGAGGTGGAGAGAAGTAATCCATCTTCATATCAATAGGTAATTACAAGGGGGAGCTAGGGCATATCTGGACCAGAGAAGTTGGGTGGGGTCCCTTTTCCTTTTCCTACAGCCAGGTAGTGAGAGACACAGGCAAGCAGAAGTGGACAACTGCTTGTACACGATAAATGGGTTTCTCCCACTTTATTTGTCCTTTTCACTGATTTCTTTTTCAAAGGTATTTTGCCCCGGGATTTTCGCCCTGGAGTTACAGCACCACCCTTCATTCTCACTCAAGTGCTGTAATTTTTCCATTATTCTTTTAGCTCAGATTACTGTGATTCTTCCCTTGATCCTCCCTTTCTGCTTTTATTAGATTCTGTATATCATTTTTTGTCTGTTCCTTTAATCTTTCCCAAATCTATGTATGTAGATTATTGACTAAATTCTCATTTGAACATCTGAGGTGAAATCTATTTCCTGAAACACCCGTGACAAATAGACAAATATAGGCATATTTGAACAAATATTTAAGGGAGAGCATCTAGGAGAATATTTTGGACCATCAATTGGACAATTGCCAATCAATTTGGACAGTTGTCCTTGAATGGAATCAAAGATTTTGAGGTTATAGCTTTCCTGGATGTTTAAGTAAGACATGGCTGAATGAAGCAACCAAGGGTTTGAGCAGAAGGAGGTCAGGCCAGAGATGAAATGGGGTGTGGTAACTCACTACCTGGCACTCACTTCCTCTTATTCCAAAAATCTGGCACAGAATTATGCTGACCACATCAGCTTAACTAGCACTGACCTAAGTGGTCGTATAACATGTAACATTTCTGTTCTAACATCTAAATCAGTGGTCTTCAAACTATGGTCCACTGGCAAAATATGGCTCATCTTATTTTTGTAAATCAAGTGTTATTGGAACCCAGCCAAGACTGTTCATTTATAAATTATCTACTGTGGTAGAGACAGTATGGCCCACAAAGCCTAAAATATTTGCTATCTGACCATTTACAGAAAAAGTTTGCTGACTTATTGTCTAAATTACAAAAGTATGTGATCCTTTCTCATGACCAAAGACATAAAAAGACTGTGTATGATTTTGTAAATTTTCCCTGATGTCAGTTGTATGCATTATGTCTTAGGTTCTGTTTTAGTAAAGTGCTAAGCACGCAGGTGCTACCTTCATAATTGCCAACTGACATTTGTAAAGGGAGGTGCTTTCTCTCTGTGGCCTTGTGTCCTTGGTAAATACCTCCCCCTTCTAAAGTACTGTACTCTTGGATTTCTTTACCATTTCTTAATGCTCACCGGGAATGTAAGTTTCTGTTAAACTTTGGCAGTCTGTGCTTTGATTTGCAAAAGGACAGCACCTGCCCTACAGGGCTGCTTTCTGTTCTACAAGGTGTGGAATGATTTGGATCCCCTGGTTTTTCCCACTTGGCCTTGTTTTACTACAGATAATCAGACGAGGTCCTAATGCACAACATGGACACTGAGTCTGCTTTGTTTAAAGATATTATTCCATTCCCATAAAAAGACCTCATTAGTGTTTAACTTGGTTTTGGTATATTCTTGACAAGTTAATCCAATTAAGAAATATGCATGCAAATATGCTTTCTGGTTACTGTCTTGGCAACTCATGCAGTTTTGTTTTGTTTTTTAAACAACTTTTCACTTTTACATGCTTACCCAAGGGTATGATCAATGGTAACCACAGCTTCTTTGTTAGTTGTAAAGGCCTTGGAAATTTTAGTGACGGTTATAACTGACTCATAACCAACACACTAAAACAAAGGAAGCTGAGCACTCATCTACAGCTCTAAAAGGAGCACAGTCTCTGTTGGTGCCTTTTAAATCTGTGACCTAACGATTCTATCATGACCATCATCAATCATCATCCTCCTCAACAAAAGCTTATGTTCATTCAGATTCATAAAGAGGAAGCTGATAGCAGTTGAATAGTTTTGAACCCCTGACTTGAGATCATACTGATCTGACTCTAAAATTTATAATATTATCAATAATCAATTTTTACATAGATAATAATATTAATCTGAACCAAGTTTCACAATTAATGGAACTAGGGCCCAGAATTGTATTTGTGGGAAACAAAGAGAATCTTACTGAGTAACTTTACCTTATATACTTATTGGCTTCAAATATGAACAATTCCCACAAATGCTGTCTGGTTTTGTTTCAAGATAAAACAAGACTTTTGCTTTACAAACATTATACTCAGATTACAAAAAAAAACTCTTCAAATCAAACATGGGCAATGTAATTGAACTGCAAAAGCTGTTTGTACAGGCATTTTCACTGAAATCACCAAATAAAAGAAAACATTATTATATAAACTGTTCTTTATTAAGTAGTTTAATTACAGCCAAGCATCAAGAAGTCTCTGTAATCTGACATAATAGCTAAGGAAGAGAAACACTACTCAAAGGAATTTTGTTTTCTAGTTGCCTCCGTAATTTAGATGTGATGAGCATGAAGAAACTTAAATTGCTAATTCAAATTAAAAAAAAAATTCTCTCAATAACAAACTCTTTCATTTGGGCTGTAAATTCATTAGTAGGCTATTTTTCAGTCAGGTGAAATGCTTGGTTTTTTCCCTAAATGGAGGATTTCTGTTACAACAAAACATAAATCCTAGGGAAGCTTCTTTTCAGTGCCAATATGATTTGTTTTTAGAAATCCCTAAACATTATTTACCATTTGTGGAGGAAAAGATTTAAATAATTAGGGAATAGTTAACCACAGCAAATTAAAAGGAGTTTTGTAAATTGTGTACCTTCTTTGTGACGTTTCTAAAGGTTTGTAAAGTGTAAAATGAATGTTAACATTTTTTCATCAACAGATATGCATATTATGTGACATACCTTAAATTACCAGGTGTTTATATAGATTCAGTTATATGCCAGGTACTTTACAGATGTCTCTTTTTTCACTTGTTTTATTCTTAAAAAAATAAAGCTTAGTGTCCCTATTTTACCAATGAGTAAAGTAGAGTTCAGGAATCTAAGGGAGTTGCCCCAAAGTAAATGAGTCAGATTACAAAGCCTATGCCCTTCCTCCTGACTAGGTTGTGTATTAAATATTTTTATCTGAATTGCTGAAATGTGGGTATGACAGTCCCAAATACATAATGATTTTAGTTCCTGCTTCCACATATTTGAAACCCAACGAGTGCATTTTCACAACTGAGAACATAATGGTAAAGAGAAACTGGTATTTTCAGTTTATTTTATAAATTCTGACCTTACTTCATTTTACAAACAATTTGAATTTACCAACATGTTGTACACTCAGTAATTATGCTTTGGTCCAGTGCCTTTTACCTGAAATCTACATTATATAAAAGACATTTCCATAAAAGGAAGCAGGTTTTAATGAGTGAGCTACATGGGAATTTTCATCTCACACTTAACAATGAATATCACTGTTCTTGTAATTTGCACTTCCTGGTCGCAAGACATCCCTTTGTGGTTGTCATAATTGGTCTAATGAATTTCTAAAAATAAATGAAAGTCTAATTTGATCCAGTGTCCTTGAACAATCCACTCATTCACATCTAAATCACTGACCTGATTTGAAGACGAATCATGCCAAAATGAAGTCATGCTTTTCAACCAAGTGTGTTGCCACAGTGAGTGCTTTTGAATGGCCTGTTAGGGTTTGAAGTGGGGATTTCCAATGACAAAGAAACATAATTTGGTCTCATAGACCTAAACACCACAGACTTATTTTAAATGATAGAAACTTAAGATTGGAAGAAATCTGAGTCACCACCCAATCAGTATTTTTCACCTACAGAAAAACTTACTGCTTTCCTTGGATTTGAAAGTTGAGGGACATGACAGGATGCCCCACAGGTAGCAGAGCGAAGCATTCTAACAACTCTTCTCTCTGGGGAAAGATCAACACATCTGGAGATATAACACTCCTTATCACAGGATTATTCATCCAAATGTTCCAGGGCAAGTGTTCCTTCATGTTGAAATTTTCTACTTTGTAAATTGTTAAAGACCCTTGAAAGAAGGACAACTTTATTGTATTAAAACACAAATCTCTGGTTAGCAGTGTGCCTATATGTGTGTGTGAGAGAAAGAGAGAAAGAGAGGGAATGAGAAAGGTGTATAACAAGTTTGTAGCACATAATCAAATGAAAATATTATATTATAAGGGAAATTTATCCCAGATCATCTGTATTTTTCATGATTCCCTGAATGGTATGTGAAAACAAAAAAATTTCTTTAATTCCATATTTCATCTTTGGCCACTAAAATATTAGCATGAGTTATTACACTGATTATGAATACTAATTGTACTACTGTAAAAGATGAGGATTCATTGCATGTTTTCACTTAAAATAAAGTTTTTTATACTAGCCAGAATTTTGTCTGTAATTTCCACTAGTATTTTATACCAACCAGAATTTTCTAAAAATTTCCAAAATCAGATTCTGAAATTTGATTTTCTATTATCCTATCTGTTATCTAAGAAGGGATAATGTTAATATTGAGAGATGGGGCATAATAAAAATAAAAAGCTGCAATAAAAACATGTCTCTAATGACAGGAAGGATTCCAAGAAAATACTAAGGACATCAGAGACTCAAGAAACCAAGATGAAATGCATAAATTACTTAATGTGACTCATGAAGAAATAACAATTAAACAGACTATAACAATTAAAGAGACTAAACCAATGTTCAAAGACCTACCAAAAAAGAAATCCCAGGCTCAGATGGTCTCACTGGTGAGTTCTAGCAAACGCTTAAAAAATAACTAACACCAATCATTCTCAAATTCTCCCAAAAAACAGGAAAGGTGGAGCACTTCCTAAGTAATTATATGAGGCCAGTGTTATCTTGATACCAAAGCTAGACAGACACATCATAAGAAAAGCAAATTACAGACCAGTATCTCTTATGATTATAGACACAAAAAGGAAATTAACAAGGTAATTCCATTTACAACATTATCTAAAAGAACAAAATACTTAGGAATAAGTTTAGCCAAGGAGATGAAAGAATTGTACACATTAAAGTTATAAAACATTGCTGAAAGAAGCTAAAGACCTAAATAAATAAGAGATTGGAAGTCCTAATGTTGTTATCATTCTAGCACTACCGAGAGTAAATAAAACTGAGAACCCAGAAATTAACAATGGGATAAAATTGATAGTCCAGACATAAACTCATACATCTCTGGACAATTGATTTTCAACAAGGGTTCCAAATATATTCAATTGGGAAAGACTAATCTCTTCAATAAATGGTGCTGGGACAACTGGATGTCCATGTAAAAAGGAATGAAGTTAATTCAAAATGGATCAATTACCTAAATATAAGATAAAAATTATAAAACTCTTAGAAGAAAACATAGAGGTAAGTTTTCTTGATCTTGGATTTGGCATTGGATCATTTGATCCAATTGGATCATATGAGCACAAAAGCATGAGCCACAAAAGATATACAAATTGAAATTCATCAAAATGAAAAATTTTTGTGCATCAAAGGGCATTATCAAGAAAGTGAAAACACAGCTTACAGAATAGAAGGAAACATATACAAATCACATATCTAACAGAGGTTTGATATTCAGAAGATATAAAGAATACCTAGAGCACAATAACAAAGAGACAAATCAATTTAAAATTAGCAAAGGACATGAATAGACATCTCTCCAAAGAACATATACAAATGGCCAATACACACAAGAAAAGTTGCTTAACATCATTAGTCATTAGAGAAGTGCAAATCAAAACCATAATGAGATACCAATTCACATCTATCATAATAACTATAAGTAGAATAAAAAGGAAAATCACAAGTGTTGGTGAGAATGTAGAGAAATTTGAAACCTCTAATACTGCTGATAGAAATGCAAAATGGTGCTGCTGATGGAGAAAATAGTTTAGCAGATCCTCAAAAAGTTAAACACAAAATTGCCATGTGACCCAGCCGGTTCTCTCTTAGGTATATATCCAAAATAATTAATAGCAGAGGCTCAAATAGATACTTGTGTGACAATCTTCATTATTCACAAAAGCCAAAACGTGGAAGCAACTCAGATGTCGCTAACATATGAGTGGATAAACAAAATGTAATATATACATATCATGAAATATTCAGCCACATAAAGGAATGAGGTTCTGATACATGCTACAATATGAATGAACCTTCAAAACATGCTACATGAAATGAACCAGACAAATAGACAAATAATGCATAATTCCACTTACATTAAATACCTAGACTAGACAAATCCACAAGACACAAAGTAAATCAGAGGTTGTCAGAAGCTAGAGAGAGAAAGGAATAGAGAGTAAGTGTCTTATGGGTTTGTGTTTGAGTTGAGAGTCACTATTTTGTTGATTAAAAATTTTAGAAATAGTGGTGATGGTTGCATAGTATTGTAAATACAACCAAAGTCACTAAATTGTATACTTAAAAATATTGATATGAAAAATTTCATTTTATGTATAGTCTAACACAATTGTAAAAGATAGGAGAGTAAAACAATGGGTGAGGTTCTGATTTTAATGGGTCTATATGTTACTCTATTCTCTCACCAAAATAAGCTAAAGGGAGAAATAATAAAGATCAGAGTGGAAATAAATGAAACAAAAAATGGAAAAAAATAAAAAGGAACTCTGAAAAAATAGACAAAAGTGACATAGCTTTAACTAGATTGAGCAGGAAAATAAGAAAGGATACTCAAATTCTGAAATCAGGATTGAAAGGTAGAACATCACTACTGAATTTATAGGTACCACAAAAGATAAATGAGAATATTATGAATAACTGTATGCCAACAAATTACATAACCTAGGTGAAATGGACTCCTAGAAAAACACACTGTTGAAACTGACTCCAAAAGAAATTAAAAATCTAAATAAAGCAATACAAAACAAATTGTATTAGTAATCAAATAATTTCCACAAGGAAAAGCTCAAGCCCAGATAGCTTCACTGGTGAGTTCTATCAGATATTTAAGAAAAAGTCATACTAATCCTTCACAAACTATTCCAAAAAATAAAAATAAAAGGAGAGCTAATACTTCCCATGAAACCATTTATACCTTAATTCCAAAACCAAGAAGAAACCATACACCAAAATAAACTATAAATACAGATGCAAAATTTTTCAACAAAATACCAACCAAATAGCAAACCAAATCTAGCAATATATAAAAAAGAATTGATTATGCACCATGACCAAGTGGAATTTGTCCCAGGAATATAAATACGGTTTAACATGAAAAAATAAGTCAAGGTAATATATATCACATCAATAGAATTAAAGACAAAAAGCATATGAGCATCTCAGTTGACACAGAAAAAGCATTTGACAAAACCCAACACTTTTTCATGATAAAAACAATAAAAACACCCAACAAACTAGAAACAGCAGAGACTTTTTCAATCTGATGAAGGACATCTACAAATCCCAAGGCCAACATTATATAATTAATGATGAAAGATTTAATTCATTACCTTACATTCAGGAAAAATCAAGGATGTCTTTTCTTACCACTTCTACTCAACATTGTATTAGAGGTTCTAGCCAAGAGAGTTTGGTAAGGAAAAGAAATAAAAGCTATCCAGATTGGAAAGGAAGAAAAGAATTATCTCTAATACCAAATGACATGATTTTGGACATGGAAAATCCTAATGAAACCACACGCATTAAAAAACCTCTTAAAACTAAAAGAAAAATGAATTCAGTACAGTTGCAGGATACAAGATGAATATACTAAAATCAATTGTATTTCTATATACTTTCAATAAACAATTGAAAAACATTATTAAGGGCAGAATTCCATTTACAATAACATCACAAAGAAAAAGGAATTTAGGAAGAAACTTAACAAAAGAAGAAAATTCTTGTACACTGACAATAACATTGTTGAAAGAAATTAAAGATGACTTAAATAAAATAACATTTTTACATATCAGAAGATTAATATTATTGAAATAGCAAAACTCCCAATTAATCTATAGATGCCATGCATTTCCTATCAAAATCCAAGCTTCTTATTTCAGAATTTACCAAGATTATACTAAGGTTTATAAGGAATGTGAGGGCCCAGAATAGCCAAAATCTTGATTAAAGGAATAAGGTTGGAGGACCCTCACATCCTGATTTCAAACTATAATGTTTCATTAATCAAGACCTTGTAGAATTAACATAAGGATAGATATATAGGTAACTGAAAAATAATTGAGAATCCAGAAATAGGATAGATATATAGATAAATGACATGTAATTGAGAATTGAGAAATAAACTCTTTTAATTTATTTCAATAGTTTTTTATAAGGTTACCAAAGAAAGGAAAATAAGTCTTTCAAGAAATGGTGCTGGAGCAAGTGCATATACAAATGCACAAAAATGAACTGGACAGCAACTTCATACCATATAAAAAAGTTAACTCAAAATGGACCATAGTCTTAAACATAAGAATGAAAACTATAAAACTGTCAGATGAAAACAGGAATAAATCTTTGTAGCCTGTAAGCCAATGTAAGCCTATGTAAGCCAATGGCTTTTTGGACATGAAACCAAAAGAACAACAAAAAAAAGGAAAACAATAGATGAATTAGGAATCATGAAAACTGAAGTTTTGTGTTTCAGAAGATGACACCAAGGAAGTGAAAAGACAGTCCAAATAATGGGAGAAAGTTTTTACATATCATATATTTGATAGGGTCTTGTATTCAATATATAAGCAACTCAAAACAATAAAAGGTAAATAATTGAAAACGTCAAAGGATTTGAATAGATACTTCTTTCTAAAAAATATATAGAAATACCCAATAATCATATAAAAGATGTTCAACATTATTAGTCCTGAGGAAAATTCAAATAAAATCCTTAGGGAGATACACTGACTAGAATGGCTAAAATAAAAATGACCCAATAATAAGAGTCAGTGAGGATGTGGAGAAATTGGATCTATCAAACAATGTTGGATTGTAAAATAATGCAGCCACTTAGAAAAACAGCTTGATAGTACCTCTAAATATTAAGCAAACTTTGCCCTATCACCCAGCAATTCCACTAGTTACACACTCTAGAGAAATAAGAACATATATCCTTACCAAAGTTTGTGCATGAATATTCACAGCAGTATTATTTATAATAACCAAAAAAGTAGAAACAACCCAAATATCTATCAACTGATGAATGATTAAAGAAAATGAAGTATATTTATACAATGGATTATTATTTGGCAATAAATAGGAATGAATTACTGATTCATGCTACAACATGAATGAAACTTGCAAACATTAATGCTATATGAAAGGAAAAATTTTGTATTGGTTAGTATAAACACAAATGTTATATTATGATAATGATTACTGTAGTCTTCTGTTAGTTGGAGTTCTTCAAAGAAACAGAAACACCCTAGGAGATATAGTCATACATACATATACACATACACATACATATATATAGGAATTGGCTCACATGATTATGGAGGTTAAAAAGTCCCAGTATTTGCTATCTGCAAGTTGGAGACGTAGGAGAGCCAGTAATTTTAGTCCAAGTCCAAAGGCCAGGAACAAGATGAGCCAGTGGCTTAAATCCCAGGAGAAGACCAATGTCTCAGCTGAAGCAGGCAGGAAGATAAAGAGAATTTCTCCTCCCTTTGCCTTTTGTACTATTCAAGCCACAATAGATTGGACGATAGCCACCCTCTTTGAGAGGGCAATTTATTTTACTGAGCCCAACAATTCAAATGCCAACCTTGTTCAGAAACACCTCACAGACATAGCCAGAAATAATGTTTAATCTGGACACTTGATGGTTCACTAAAATTGACACATAAAATTAAACATCACACCACTGAAACTCCAGTAATTTGCATATTGTAAAGAACACCTCATAATATTAAAATAATTCAATTTAAAATTCTGGAAAATTCTAACGCAGTAATAGGATTTTAGAATATTTCGTGAAGCTTGACCCTCACTTTGCAATTACATACTGCTATTATTTTCTTCCAATGTTATTTAAACATTTTAAAATGTTAGTGCAATTTTGGATGGAAATGCACAATATTAGTTTGCCTAGGAATGACATAAAAAATTATCACAAGCTGGGAGGTTTAAATTTATTGTCTTACAATTCTTGAAACATCTGAAATTGATGAGAAATCTGAAATTGATGCATCAGCAGGTGTGATTCCTTCTGAAGACTGTGCGGGAAGAATCTGTTTCAGGTCTTTCTCCTTATCTTACAGGTGGCGGTCTTGATGTTCATATGGCATTCTCCCTTTAAGCATAACTGAATCCAAATCTTCCCCTTTTTATAAGACAGAGTCATACGGGATTAGGGACTACCTTTTTGTAAAATTAATTAATTATATCTGCAGTGACTGTATACTAAATAAGTTCACATTCTGCTATATACGGTTTGGACTTCAAGATGATTTTAAGGGGGACATCATTCAAACCATGATTACATTGTTAATGTAATTTTTTGCTGTTTTCCCTCTCCTTTGTTCCCTTCAATTTCAGAACAAGCAGCAAATTTTTCTGTTACTTTATACTTGCTCTTATGTTACTAACGTTCTTCTAAGTTTTCCTTTTCTATTGAATTTCTTTAAGAGTTTTTGTATATTGTGTACATAGAATTTTCACATTGCTCTTTCCCCCATGTTTTATTGCTTTATCCTAACATCAGGGAAAACTAAGAGGTACATTAAGAAGAAAGTAACTTTTCCAAATATAATAGTGTGGTTCAGTAGTTGGAAAAATGATTCTGTAATCATATGCCCTGAGTTTGAATGTCAGTGACAATACTATCTGAATCCATGACCCCAGGAAAGGTGCTTAATTTCTCTGTGTTCCATTTCTCTTATCTACAAAGAAAGAATAATACTACTAGCTATATGATAAACTTGTTCTCAGGAACAAGCTGGTTATTATATAGAAAATGCTTAGAAAAGTGTCTTGCTTATACAATACATGCAAGACAATTATTTTAAGAAAGTACCTATATTTCATTCACATTTCTTATAAAATTAATTGCACCTTATTAAAATTCACACACACACACACACACACACACACCAAGGAACCATATATCTAAAAACTTTGAATTCTTAACAAGGAAAGTCAAAAGAAAGGGCTTTAAACTTGATATATCTTAGCCTAAATTGGATCTTAAAGTGATTCACATTGTGCAGTCTAAAACTGTATACCTTAATCTTTGGAAAATTCAGTGTTATCAGATTGTGTCTTTTTGGGATCGTAGAGCCAGACTAAGGACCTGAGTTTTATCTAAAGTCAATGGATGACTCAGCTGTCAATCATCCCAAAAGGATGTCAATGCAGCTTTAATAAAGGGGGGGATATAACTTGCTCCACTCTTAGTGTCTGGGGATAGTGTTGCTTCTCTGAAGAGTCAGGATACCTCAAACAAATCTAGTGGGGTGAGTAAGTGTCCTCTTGTAAAGGGCTTGTGAAGGCTGGTCATAAACAAATCAAAATGGCTTGGGAAGATGCCTAAGAACCATTTTGTGCCTGGGGAGTGCTCCTTCCTTCATGACCAATATCCATGCTATAGATATTTTCCTTGTATTTCTATAAACTATCAGAACATTTATCACAATGTCTAGATTCTACCAACACACTATATTTTTAGAGATGTATTTCCTAATTTACCACCCTACTCTAGGAATGTGATTTCCTGAGGGCAGGGACTATGGACATCTTGTCCATTATTTTATCCCCTGCACCTAGTACAATGCTTAGGATGTCAGAGCTTACAAAAAGTATTTGCTTATTGACTAATCAAAAGATAAAGAAAAATCATAAGTCAGCTTATATTCCAATGGAAAAACACATATTAATTGATCATGCATGAAAAGCATAACCAAAGTATGTGAATTAGCTTTTTAAATATACTTAATCCACATTATAACTGTAACTAAGCAGTCACTTTAATAGGGATTCTACACTTTGTAAATATATTTGTCTTTGATGTGTTTTGATCATGTAACTCTTCTAATTCATATTGGATGATCTGATTTATAGAAATTATTTTATTTTTGATTTTATAAAAATATTGATTGGAGTAGTTAGGTATAATGATTCAATACAAGTTAAGTTTTTCCAAATTTATCCACAATTTTTATAACAAATGAAACACAATTAGTGTTACTAATAAGATTTTAAAAAATGAATCTATTTATCAAAAGGTAATACTTGCACTTAAAAATATTGAATTACCATAAGAAGATATAAACTAAAAATCAAAACTCTTTTACCTTTCTTTCCCAGCACACATTGAAGTCAACCACTGCAACTAGCTTTGTGTGTGTGGGTTTGCATATGTGTGCATTTGTGGATCCTTCCATAGAAATCCTATACATTTAAAATAAATTATTTACACAGTGTTTGCACATGGCATACAGTGCTCTGAAACTTGTTTCCTACACTCCACTTCCCAACAAATAAATATTGTATATAGCAGAAGTTAAATATTTACATAATATAATATTATTCTATTTCATTATTATTTTATATTATATAAAATTATAATTCTCAATGAATGGGTTGACCAATATTCTTATATAAAACCTCCTTTGGGTAATTATGTTTCCAAGCAAGGTAAGTAACACTTTCAATTTTTTTTAATTGCATTGTCATTAATATTAATAGAAAAAGTATGGTAATAATTCTTAACAGCGTTCTCTAAAACTACTTCCTAAATAGGAATCAATACAACATCCTGCTACCTGTTGCATTGAAAATGTCACTGGAATAACTTAAAGTTCTGTATTTTGTGGTTTCTCAATTTTGAGATTTTTATAGTAATTTCATCTTTGTCTCTTTGCCTAAAGAAGTTAGATTTTTTTCAAATGCTATTGCTTCTGTTTTACATACTTTCACTGAACACTTAAATACCCTCAAAAAAATGTCTGGGAATTTTTATTTGCTAATTCTTTATTATATTTATGTTTGCCTGTTTTCTTCCATCATCATTTTGCAACCCCTAAACTCTCTTAATTAAACTCTTTTATTCCCTGTATTTATTGTATTCCCTATAATTAAAACTTTTTTCTCATTAAAACTTCTTAATCCTTAACTTTGATCAAAAAAGTTATGGCTGAAGTGGCTTTCATTGAAAACTGAAAGCCTCAAACAGTAAAACAAATAAAAACAAGCATACTGTTCACCAATTACAGTTCTGATGAAAGGGAAAGGTCAGAGGAAATGGAAAACATGAAACTAGCACACTTCCAGGCTGAAATTCACATAATGATTATGTCAGTTCTCTTGTTTCATTTATAAATGGAAAGTATGTTTTAGTCCCACACCACACTAAGTAGAAGCTGCAAACAAAGTACAGATGTGCCGAGAAACAAACACATGCTTGTTAACGTTTAATTCACTTGTATATACTCTCTGGTGTTTTCTGTTTTCTGATAGCTTTAAACTCCAGCTAATATTTTATAACAGCAGTTACTAGTTTTACAATGGACTGGTTGAGTTACTCCTAATGTGCTAACAGTGGTTTAAATGAAATGTCTTTGGATAACCAATATAAAGTATTTACAATGTGCTAAAGACTAGTTAGCTAGGTTAACTTTGCTTTATTAAAATGATGGCATTTAAGTCAACATACACAGTGTATTATACTTTCTGGATGTATGTGTAAGCATAATATTGGCTGATTTTTTTTAAAGAAATCTGAACATTTATTAAGTTTTTACTATATGGTTAAAAATTATACACTCTTCAATTGCAATACATTCCTTTTCCTGTTACTAAAGAAAAAAGCTCAGTCTAACTTAAAATGGAGACTTGCCTTTTAAATGATTGCTTTTATAAATAGTTGTTACCACTTCTCAACCTTTTGGCTATGAATATGTGCTAGATGTGATTTTATTTTACACTCAATGCTGAACTTAATCCTTGAATTGAAAAGAATAAATATTGTGCACTTGTAAAACTTTCAGCCAATACTTTTGCACCTTTGATAGTGTCAATCATAAAACATATGTCACATGTGCATATTCGAATTGATGAATGGATGTTACAGAACACCTTTCTATCAAGGAGTTTATTGATGCAAAGGGAAGGGTTTTAAATGAGATATTTTAAAATTAAAGCCCAGTAATGAAACATGAATCTGCAAAGAAATATAGATTAGGGCCAAATATTTCTCAAGTTTTGTCAGGGATACTAAGCTTCTGCTAAACTCATATAATGGTCCCACTGCAATTCTTCATCCACTTGCTTCCAAATCAATCAGGGAAGCAGAGATCATCAATACTCTGAATAAGTGCTTCTCTACCTTAACCACAACATAAAGACATTTTATGTACAACATTGGTATTATTTAACATTGCAAATAATTGGAAAATAGCTAAATAGCCAATAACTTGAAAAGTAACATCTAAACTAAGGTATATTTAAATTTCACAATATTTTGTAGCCATTAAACCGGAAAATATTCAGTGTCTCAGAAATTATTTTTAAAATGGTATATCAATAAGTAAACAAACACAAACATACACTATGTATGGGTTCTGAACGAGTCTAGAAAGCCAATGTAAAAATTTAAACTCCTTGCATTTGTTATCTCTCCTTACATGATGGATGATTTTATTTTTACTTTCATGTTTTATAAAATCATCCTGTATTAATGTTTACTGCTTTCTATGAAATTTAATTTTAAGATGCATGCCTCATGGATTGGACACAGTATCTAGCAATACTGATCAGGTTAAAGAAAAAAAGAACTTTGTCAGAGGGTTTATTCTTGAGAAGACAACTCAAATTAGGAAACTTGAGCAACAGATAACATAAAACCCTAGGCTTGATCTAGATTTAAGTTTTTGTCATATACTTCACCATTTATCCAGTCATCCACCTAATATTTTTATAAAGGAGATAAGAGAAGCATGATTTCACCTTCCTTTCCTCATTGCACCCACCATTGTTTCTATTAAATAAATCTATAGGGTACCAACTGTCTACAGAAAATGTAATAACAAGGTTTTCTAGAAAAGCATCTCATTCTGATCTCTTGGTGTGAGCAGAAGTGCCTGCCCAGGTTTCCCCAGGATTCTCTTGATGTAAGCATGTGTTCAGGAGCTGAGATGTCTATTAAGATGTAGCTATACCATAAGGACAAAAATATACTTTAAAAGATTTAAATTTCTAAATACACAGAGTAAGCTTCTTAAAGAATTATCTTCACATGACCACTGAGGGAATATATCAAGGAGCTAAACAGTCATTAAGATGGCTGGAAACCACAACTGTGAATACAACAGTTCAAAAAATGAAATAGAGAACTATTGTGGAAAAGAGTGGACAAAGGAGTGACAAAGTTAACACATTTCATGCCAGTATTTACACCTTGCCACATTTCTTCTCATTCTGGTTGTCAGCAGACTGTGACAATAGTTTCTGAAAATGTTCCAGTGATAGAGTAATTCCCTAGCAGATGTTTTTCTTTTGTAAGTAGCACAGAGTAATAACAAAAGAATTGTGCTTTTTCATATGAAAATTGGCAAGTTTTACAAACCTTAAAACTTTTTCTGTATATGTAAAATACAATTTGGGACAGCATATTTAAATATTTATTGTGGGTCAGATTTGCTGGTGGTGGATTCTCTCAATTTTTGTTTCATAAAATTGTGATTTTACTTTCATTTTTTGGAGGATAATTTCACTGGGTATATAATTCTAAGATGGTGTACTTTTTTCTTTCAATGCCAGGTATTTCTTCTTTTTTCTTTTTCCATATTTTCTGATGAGAAATGCACTATAATTTTATCCTTTTTTCTCTCTACATAAAGTTATTTACTACAACCCTGCCTTCTTTGATGATTTTTCTCTCATATTTTGGTTTTCTGAAGTTTGAATATGATGTGACTAGGGTTGTGAGAGTTTTGTTTTTGTTTTGTTTGTTTAGTGTTTATTCTAGTTGGTATTCTGATGATCCAGGGTTTGTATCTGCTATTAATTTTGGAAAGTTCTTAGTCACTATTTCCTCAGATATTTCTTCATCTCTGCCATCTATCTTCTCCTACTAGCATTCTAATTATTCACATATTTTTCTGATATTGTTCTACAATTCTTCCATATTCTGTTCTTTTTTTTCGGTTCATTCTTTTTTCTATTTGTATTTCAGTTTGGGAAGTTCCTATTGACCTATCTTCAAATTCACTGATATTTTTCCTCATCCATGTTGAGTCTACTGATGAGCCCATTAAAGCCATCCTTCATTTGTGTAGAGTGCTTTTAATTTATAATGCTTCTTTTTGATTTTTTTTTATAGTTTCCATCTCTGTTTATATTCTCCATATTTTCATGTATACTGTCAGCTTTTTCCATTAGAACCCTTAATATATCAAGCACAGTTATTTTCAATTGATTGGCTGCTAATTCCAAGATCTGTGTCATTTCTCTGTTCTGGTTCTTAGGATTGTTTTATTTCTTCAGACTCTTGGTTTTATTTTTCTTGTTTTTTACATGCTTTATACGTTTTTTGTGGAAAGCAGGACATGTTTTATTTATTAATAAAAATTGAAATAAATAGTGTGTTAGCATTAGCTTTTATGTTAGTCTGGCTTAGTGTAGGACTATATTCAATGTTTGCTATAGCTGTTAGTGCCAGATGCATTGAATTCTTCTGGAATTCTTGTCCTTTCTTCCAACTTAACTTGGAACTTCCCTAAGAACTACTCAGAGTCTGTGTCTTCCAGATCTTTCAACTGTACTCCACTGTTACTACACTAGAGCCCTGTTGGCGTGATGGTGAAGTGTGGGGGAGGGAGAACAATCTTCCAATTAAATCTAAGCCTTTTAGTGGACCCATGTCTCCAGAATGTGACCTTCACAAATTTTTGTTAGTGTTATTTCTCTCCCCTTCCCTTATTCTTTTCCATGGCTTTAGTGTTCCCAATCCATTTCTTCAAAGTTCTGAACCTTGTTTACAATTTTTGCTCCTCTTAGTGGAGACAGGAAGGCTTGAGGGGGCTGGAGTATGAAAAACTTTTTCCCTCCCAAACTGCTGAAAGCTCTAGCACAGTGCTTATCTGGAGTTTTGTTTTTTTGTGTTTTTTGTGTTTTTTTTGAGGCTCTAGGTCTATGTCACAATAATTTTTCTTTACCTATCTTTACTAGAGCCATGGAATATTATTCTGACCTTCATGATGAGAATCTGATAGCACCCTGGGAAGCAAACCCATGAAAGCAGGGAAGGTGCTTCTCTAAGAGTGAGATGCTTTGAGAGTTTCTCACTATTATATTACTGCACACTCAACCCCTGACATTTTGTCAAAATTACCATTTAAATGTTCCTACTAGATTATATTTTCATCAGCTTCTTTTCCAAATAAGGAAATATTGGCTGTGTCTCTAGATTTTGGAGTGATGGTTTGCCCTGTGAGTTCAGTTCTCTGATGGTCCAAGGTAAATTATTAAATTTCATTTTTTCCAGTTTTTTTCTTGTGGGGATGGGAGTGATGTCTTTCAACTCTTTACATATCAGAGCTGAAACCAGATGTCTTCTGCACACTAATTTTTGATGATCTATTAATTTTTCTATATTCACCATATTCATTCTGAAAATTCCATTTAACTTTTCATCAAGCTGCTAATTAACCACAGAAGTATTAACCATGGAATGAATATGAAAAGAACTGTTTTCAAGTGTCCCTGAGACACTCATCTTAATTATCTTCCCTTTAACTCAGAATAATGAGGAAGAGAAATGAATTTCTATTTCTGCAGCAGTTGTCCTTAGTTGGACAATTGTTATGTGCTGACTCACCAACATCCAAACTCATTCCAAGGTTGATCTATCTCTTCCCCCACCCACCACGAATTTCAGTCCTTTTATTATTTTTTCCAGCATATTTCTGAATGAAAAGATCCAGGTCAGCTCATTTCTTAATTGGTTATAGTGACCCACAACAAAGAAGTGATCTCCTAGTACATTTCCTGGCCACAATTTCAAATCCAACACAGCAGGGCTCTTTGTTATTCTTCTCTAAGCTCTCTTGTTTCCTTCCTCTAAGCATTTTAGGAGGATGACACTTCCATGTGGTTGCAACAGCCCCTGATAAGTATGCATTCTCAAGAAAATCTGTACATCAGAGACTTCTGTTGTCTTCTGTAGAATTCTTTCCTAGACACTCAACTACATCTCTTGATATCAATTACAGGTTCATGGTTGTCAATATTATTGTTATTTGGTAGTTTTAGTTTGTATGTCATTAAAATGCAACGTAAAGAGAGGATACTTTTCTCTCCTTGTAAATATATTGCAATAAAAACTATAAACCAGATTCTTGCCATTTTATTTTTGGAGTGAGACCCAAGTAATAACACATCTTTTCCCTGCTTAAAATCAGAACCATTTGAACAATTAGACAAAGGAGTTAAGTCATATCAAGAGTCTGGATGTTACCTTCATTATTGATCAAGCTTATACTGGAGAATGTCATATCTTATATTGCCGGGCAGTCCTTTCTAAAGTAAACATTGGCATTAGACAAACATTAGTATCCAGCAGGCCTTTTAAGCTTTATGATATGAAGACTATAAGAAAAGACTTTTTTCCTCAGGTACCAGATTCAAAGAGAGGAGGCAGAAAAGTCTGGGAGCTCCACGCTCAGTTTCTCCTTCCAAACTCACTCAGAAAGTAAGTTATTCCACCTCTGCTAGTGAGTGAAAAGGCAGAGAGAGCCCATGCTTATGGTATTGTCTCCACTGGAAAGGAAAAAATAAAAAAAGAATAGGAGTTCCTCTATAACATATCTGTAAATAATTTAAACACCTATAGACTGAAATATTGACTTCACTAATAGAAACAATTTTTTAACGATGGACTTTGTTACAATGAGAACAGCAAAAAGTAACATGCGATGTCTATTCTCACTATCCTGTAGGTATAATATCACATCCATAGAAAGGATGTACTGATTCATGACCCATCCTACATAACATAGGACAGTAAGTTTCTATGGAACCCAACTCCTAAGTGTTCTTGGGGATCCTTTAGATCTTATTTAACATATGCCAATAAACACATTTATTCTAACTATGCCATCAGTCCTTATATTTTCCCCCCTGGGATCTATATTCTGCCGACCTCTGCTTCTATCCCAAAGGAGAGCAGGGTCTCCACTGAGGATCGGTTGCTACTCCATTTCATTCCAGATGCTAGATTTTGCTAAGAAAAATTTGTTGGGCATCACCATCAGTATGTGCCACTGCCTCACAGCACCAGTGTTAGCCAGGCTGAAATCACACCCGGACAGGCTATGCTAAGATACAAACATCCTCAAAATTCCAGTGTCTTGCTACAGTGTGATTTCTCACATCACAGTCTGATACAGGACTTGGGATTCCAGCTCCCCTCTCTCTCACAATGCTGCCTACCACCAAAACTTGGCCTTGGTGGAAGGGGAAAAGGCATGGGTAGACAAGCGTGCGGTTCAATGACTAATTATGGAGTTGTAAAAATCCAGTGGTGGTGTGCTGTGAGTTCAAACTGGTTTGCAAGAGTAAACTTTGTATATCTCTTCCAAACTCCAAGTTTACTGATACCATGTTAGGAGCTCCCTACCAGCCATAATGGATTTATACCATGGAGGTTGGCAAAGACTGCATACAAGATCTTTTGGCTAATTTTCAAAAATTTTTCCAGGGAGCCGGTTTAGCAATAGACCACCACAAACACCATTTCCGTTCTCCTGCCGTTGGTCAGAACACGATCACATAGCCTCACTTTAATTGCACAGGAGGGTGGGAAATGTTGTATTTCTACATGTCGACGATGAAGAAATGGTATTGGTTAACACCTGGCCAGTCTTTGCCTAAACTGTTAGATAATTTGTATTGAAATGATGGAGTAAAGTGTTATTGGTATGTTTCACTTTGTTAGGGTATATGGTTGTTCATGGAGTCTACTCATGCCATAATGTCTTACTGAGTTTTTTAATGAAACAGCTCTTTATGTTTCTTCCAATATTCCTGATTCATTGAGAGTTCAATAAAAAAAAAGCCAACTATTTTGGGTATTTCAAGCAGGAAAGTATTTAATAAGCACTTAAGTGCTGAGAATCCATAGACAGGGCTAACAGGCCAAAGTCAGGGGATGGTCAATGAAGGAGAGAGCTCAGAAGCATGCCACCATCATGGATTCAGAGGGCAAGAAGCTGTGGCTGCAACCACAGCAGCTACAACCTTTACTATAGACACTATACTGTGGAGTCAATCACAAGAAATGTGCAGAGCACTCCGAACACCAGCCATATTATGAAATAGCCTCTACTTCACTTCAGTAGTCAAATGTGGTGTAAGTGGATACATTAGAAGACCTAATTTACATCAAACAATGTAGCTACCAGAGGACTTGAGAAATGCAGTTTTAACTTTCTAGCTTCACAATTACACTAAAGAATATAGAAGGAAGTGGGAATAGGAGTAAGTGCTATTACAGCATATTCACCATAAGTCTTCTCGTCCAGTTTTAGGCCCCATCTGAAATGATGTTGTCCTTTCCTTCAAGCAAATCGACACAAGAAATAGATTCTTAAGGGCCGTCTACAAAGTTCAACTATTTAAGTAGGCTTTAGGCTCACCTGAATGACTACCATGTTAATTTTATTATTTATTCCTCAATGTTAAATTCATTTCAAATTTATAAATACACCTATATTTAGAGTCCTCCTTATTCCATATGTAATTGTCAATGGCATTCCAAAATACATGCAATGAAAGTGAAATTTAAAAAAAACAGGATTAAGGAGAATATACATAGAAAAGGAAATGGTATCAAAGGGGAGAGTTTGCTTTTAGATATTTAGCTCATAGATTCCTAGCTGTTTATTAATATTAGGTTGCAAATTTCACTCTAAGTTTCATAGTAACCAACACAAAAATGGAAAAATGATTACCTGTAGGAGATACATTGTCCATGAAGACTGATACAGATCTGTTAGAGTATAATTTGCAGTATAAAATTAAAATGCAGATCCCTTTGTTTCAAAATAATTTTGAATTTCAAGACAGCAACAGTAAAACATTATAAACAACAGCAGAGCCTTTATAAGCATGGGGTTTTGTGCTAGGGCACAGGTCACATTTCCATGAAGCCAGCTAACCCTGGGCTCATCATTTCCTCCAAGGAAACAAGGCTCTTCCTAATACTTATGGTCAAAAAAGAATCTCTCACAGAGTTTCCATACGGAGACATTAACTAATATAGTCACTAATAATAATAAAGCAGCTTATCTTTCCCAAGGATTTACTATATGCCAGAAATATCTAGAGTGCATTTCCCTTTTGTCCAGTGAGATCAAAGTAAGCCACGGCCAATACATTAAAGCAGAGAACAGAGATATCAGTTTGAGATCAAAATTATATAGTATACATGTAGTCCTCTGACTTTTCTAGTTTCAAAAGCAGGTATCAAAATCTCAGCTAGAGGATGGAAGTACTGTCAGATTTCAGATGGACACCCTTTTACACACAATTTCCAGGGCTCATAAATTACAGTCAATGGGCTAAAATCTGGCTCTTTGCTTGTTTCTGCATGGCCTACAAACTGAGAATCATCTTTACATTTTTAAGTGATCACATTTTAAGTGGTATTAAAAATACTTGTATAATATCCTCAATTAGACTTTTGTTCTGCAAAACCTAAGATATCTATTAGCATTCTATTGACAAACCTGCAATGATCACTATTTCTGGCAAAAGCCAAAGTTGTTGAAATGCCTTATAGAATTCTGGGTGATTTACCTTCCTTTTATTTCTCTAACTTCATCTCATACTACTCTGCCCTTTCTAATTCTAATCCAGCCACACTGTCCTTGCTTGTCTCAGGCACATCAGTCACACTCCTGCCTCAGGCCCTTTGCACTGACTGTCCCGTCATGTGGAAAATTCTGCCTCAGTTATCCGCAGGACCTGCTTCTGCAAGGCTTTCAAGAATTTTCTCAGATGTCAGTTCAATGAAGCCAATCCTGCAGACCTATCTAAAACTGCACTCCGTGTCCTCCCCCTTACAATTCCTTGTCCTTTTTCCCTTACACTCCTTCTTTTTCCATACTAGCTATAGACATCTAAGCTCTTATATGATTTACTTACTGATTATCAAATTATTTCTATTTTCTACTGTCTTTCTTTCCCAGCTGGAATATAAACTCCCCAAGGACAATGTTTCCTATTTCTTCTGCTCAGTGACATATCCCAAGCATGCAGAAGTGTTGGGTACAAAATAGACTATCAAATAGTTTGTGTTGAATAAATGAGTTTGATGTTATGTTGATTACTTAATGGAGATTATGTGCTAATAGAAAAGAGACCTAAGAGATCCATAGGAGATCCATATTGAATATGGTTCCATTCTCACCCAGTTACCACGTAAAAGGTTGTCTCATTAAACATGTCCCATAACATGTAGCTAAACACATGTATGCATACACACACATCCAATTCTGAAGGCATTAATGGATATGTTAATAATTCTAAAGATTTTATAGAAAGATGGGAAAGGGAATTATTTTACCCTGTAGCATTTCCTATAAATCTCCTTAAATTATTTTTCTTTTCCAAGTGTTCATTATTTTATAACAGGTGTCACTCCATGCTTTCTCTGAAATCTTTTCAACCATCTTCTCAAACCTCTCCCTCACTCTGATTTCTGGAGATCAGTCAACCCCTTTTAAATATTCTACTATTAAGTGCCATCTAACCTTTTCCTAATTGTAGATCTACCTTTCATCAAATTCAGCAAAACAAAAAGTCTTGCTAGAAATTCTCTCCTAAGCTATTACCATTAGGGTTTTCAGTGTAGAGAAGGGTATTATCTTGTTGTTTTATGTGAATACATCTTTTTCTCCACAGAATCTTCAGTAATTAAAGGGTATTGCTTAGGCTTCTTGGAAGCAAGGAGAGAAACAAATTATCTTATGAAATGAGCAGTTTTCAGTCCATGTAAAGTGAACCTGACCAATACTTTTATCTTTCCACAAAAATACAAGGGAGTTAAACCAGGACAATACAAGAAAAGTAAGTCAAGTTGAGTCTAATAGAATGACAGAAAGAGATTGCATCCATAGCCCTAAGAAAAAAAGTAATAAAGAGAGATTTAAACCAAAAACAAAATAAGTAAAAAAGACCAAACAGTAAATACCCAGAAAGACTGAGATGAAATGAATTAGAAATAAAGTTCACAGAGATGGTTATCAGCCAATAGAGAGAGAAATAATTAGATGGGAGCAAAAATAAGAACTCATTAAGATGTAGTCCACTGAAGTAAAATCATAGACAAATTTGACCATCTCTCTGCCCATTATGGGAAAAAATATTATATTTATCCTAGCAATGTCTGGATGTTACTGCTGGCAGACATTCAAACCTGCAGATCCTCCCTGCTTTCTTTCAGTGTGAGTTCAGGTGTGTAGGTCACCAGAAGGATACCTCATGCCCACAGCTAGCCTTGCTAATTTCCTGCATTCCTGGGGACTTGACTAAAGAACCACATGTAGCAAAGATAGAATAGCTCTGAGATTACTTTGAAAGAATTATCAAGATTCAAGGTGGCCATCCCTCATCTACTTCAGTGCATCAAAATTTGATATTCATAATTGGTTGTTGAAAGGGTTTGTGCTATCTATACATACACAAATACAGTCTCCACTTGTTAATAACAAATTTCTATCCCAATACTCCCTGTGTATCTGAAGTAGATTCTGTATAATACTCAGAGCAATAGGATTAAAACCGTGGATGACAAAGAAACTAAGTTCTCCAAGCTGTCACTCCGAATTCATCTTTTATCTCCTTCATATATGAGGTTCATGAGATTTCATTGAAAAAAAGAACGTTTTCATTATTTTCATTATTTCTATCCTGTTGTGTTAGCATCTCCAAAGAAACAATTAAAATGTAATAAGAAATAGATTAATATTTGTGATTTCTGTGTGACTATTCCTTTGCTTTTAGTTTATGAGAAGGCATTCTTTGTTTTCTCTAGGTAATATTGGACTGTATGCTATTTTTTTCTTTCCTCTTCCCTTCTTCCTCTTGTCATCAAAATTTTTCAAATGTATAAATAAGCATTAATAAATTATTTTCTAGGACCAACAAATGTAAAGCTAAAAGGTATGCCTTTGTTTTAATGGAGCTTGTATTCCAATAGAGAGAGCAACTAATATACAATGAATTACATGAAATCATGTCTAACTATAAACTGAAATATGACCTCTACAGGAAAGGGGCAGTGTCCTAAAAAGGCAAGTAACGAAGAAAGAAAAGAGAGGTGCTGCTGTTGGGGAAGATTTCATCAAGAAATTGATCATTTGTACGGGAACTATGTTTGGAAATTTTTAAGGCAAACAGTTGGGGTTTGTGAAAGAAAGTTGCAGTGGTACTGCCAGGGTTAAGTGTTATAGTGCAATGAAATTTTGCCCTCTTTAACTGCACTAAAATGTGCACTTAGGTTTTTTTGGCACCTTCACAGATTGTTACCCAGAAATATAGGAATCCTTCTGCCCACTTCCTTTCCAAATTCTTAGTAATCAGTCTAGAAAGCCACTGAATGTAGAGTAGAAAAAGTGAGAAATTGACTTGAATGACGTAGGACTGGAAAAGAAGATAGCTCAGATAATGCAGGATTTTTTTTTTTTACCATGTAAAGTACTTTGGTTTCCATTTTAAGGGCAGTCTATATTCTAGAAATATTTACTGCCTTCCTTTAGGCCTTATTTTGGGCATTTGAAAACATATATCAGCAAGGACAATAAATAAGTAAATGATGCTATGTGTTTGAAGCTGAAAATACTATGTAAATGTAGGTGAGGATAAAGAGTCAGGAATTGAGGAGTGGGGGCAGCAGTGAGGAATGACATTCTTTACTTTGCCTTATAAGAACACATTTCTCATTGCAAGATGGAAAATGAACTGGATGGGATGCGTTTGCAATAGTCCAGGCCAGACACAATGGCTTGGCCTGTTAGTGGTGAACAGGTTTGAGAGACATACAGCAGATAAAATTTGCAGGACCCCATGATGCATTTGATATGAAGAATGACATAAGAGAAGCATCAAAATTATTTCTTTCAATGCAGAATCAATGAAAGATAGTTTCGTCTCTGAGATAGGGAATAATGGGGAAGACTAGATTGCTTATTTTTTTCCAGCTGGTAGTAATCAGGAAAACCTTGAATGAATTCCTTAGTAATTCACCATGACTTACGACAAACCATGACCTGAATTATTATATATATATTCTTTTTCTTTCATCTTTCTCTACAGTCATTGGCTGTTTGCAAGTGATTTTTGGTTTTAAAATGGTTTTGATTAAGCTAGAGTTAGTAGTAAATTAACATGATAGGAGAACAAAGTTGGAGGACTGATGTTACCTGACTTCAAGACTTACTGTAAAGCTACAGTAATCAAGACAGTGTGGTATTGGCAAAAGAATAGACAAGTATATCAATGGAACAGATTAAAGAACCCAGAAATAGACTCCCATAAATATATTCAACCGATCTTTGACAAAGGAGCAGAGGTAACACAATGGAACAAAGATAGTCTTTTCAACAAATGGTGCTGGAACCACTGGGCATCCACAAGCAAAAAGTGAATCTAGACACAGATCTTACACCCTTCACAAAAATTAACTCAAAATGGTTCACAAACATGAATACAAAATGCAAAGCTATAAAATTCATAGAAGATAATATGGGAGAACTCCTAGATGACCTTGGGTACAGCGATAACTTTTTACATATAACATCAAAGACACAACCCATGAAAAAAATAATTTGATTTAAAAATAGGAACAAGACTTTAACAGATATCTCAACAAAGAGGATATACAGATGGTGGATAAGTATATGAAAATATGCTACACATAACTTTATCAAAATCTCTAAATGCAGAGGACATGGAGTTAATAGGAATTATCATACGTTACTGATGAGAATGCACAATGGTATAGCCACTTTTGCACACTGTTTGGCAGGTTTTAACAGAAATAAATATACTCTTCTCTTACACAATCCAGCAATCATACTGCTTGATGTTTAAGCAAAGGAATTGAAAACTTATGTGTGTCCAACTACCTTCCATGGTTGTTTATAGCAACTTTATGCATAATTTCAAAACATGGGAGCAACCAAGAAAGTCTTCAGTAGGTGAGAGGATAAACTTGTACATCCAGACAATGGGATATTATTCACCACTGAAAGGAAATTAGCTACCAAGCCATGAAAAGACAATGAGGAAACTTAAAAGCATATTCCTACGTGAAAGGAGCCCACATGAACCCAACAACATGACATTCTGAGAAAGACAAAAGAATGAAGACAATAAAAAGATCAGTGATTGCTGGGATTAAGGGGTAAGTACAGAGATGAAGAGATGGAGCACAGAGGATTTTTTGGGCAGTGAGGATCCTCTGTATGATATTGCAGTGATGGATATACGTCATTGTACATTTGTCCAAACCCATAAAATGTCCAACACCAAAAGCGAAACCTAAAGTAAACTATGGATTTGGGTGACTAAGATGTGTCAGTATAGATTCATTGCTAGTAAAAAAAAAAGTACTATTCTGGTGAATGATGTTGATAATGAGGGAGGCCATACATGTGTGAAGGCAGGGATTATATGGGAAATATCGTTACCTTCCTATCAATTTTGTTGTAATCCTAAAACTGCTCTAAAAAAAATAGTCTCAAAAAAATTAACATGTTAGAATTCTGTTCACTTAAATCTAGTTGAGTAGCACAAATTACTGTTTGCATTATAAAAGTATATAGTTGAATTTGGCATATTTGCTTTCTGTCCAGTGTGACTTGCTCTTCTAGTATGAGAATCTGACAATTCACTTTTTGATTTTAATGTAAGTACTGGACATTAAGCATTAGATTAAGAGGCATCTACATCAAAGACATCATTTCAAATATACACATTGCCAGCTCACCCATGAAAGTTCTCTCTTTTTTTTTAGAGTTCTGATTTACTTAAATAACTGACCATTTGACTGACCACTTGCTTTTCCCTTCCTGTGTTTCATTCCTATTCAGGTTTTAAATTCACTAATAAAGAATGAACCCATAAAACCCTAGGCACCCTCACCTCAACCTCAGTAAAGGCAGAACCACTGACCCACATGCCCACTACATGTGACCTCACTGTGTGAACCCAGAAATGCCATGTACCCTCCATGGGGTGTGAATAATAAACCTTGTCTTTTCAAAGTTCCCTGATTATTGTTGCTGAGTTACATATTGCTGAGGTACATATTGCAATAAAAGCCACAGGGACTGTTCCCACCATAACATTGGCTTCAGCCAGGAATTGTCTGTGAGGGCTTGCCGCAAATAGCAGGGGTTCAGGTAAATGCTCACAGGCATTTATAGTCAATAGCATCACTATCCCAATAGGCTGAGACTGATATAAAAAGTTACTTATTCAATAAAATTTTATTGAGCATCTGCAATAGTATGTCACCCTACCACCTATTGATGGGTTACAGTAAGAAAAATCAAACTTATTTATGTGCCTCCGTATTTACCCATCCTTGAATTCTGAGAATTATCAAAAGGGCCAGAGAGTTTGTGTCACATGTACCTTTTGACGCTGCTTGCCACAGTTACCTCTTGATCCTAGCTGGTGCTCAAACAAACCTCTTGGCAATTGTTCACATCAGTAGGCTTCCTTTGCATTGATGCTGTCAGGATCTCAGTCATATCCTGTCTCTCATATAAAAGAAAAACTTGCACAGGACACAGCCAGATATATTTTATTTATACTACTACACTAGGAAAGACCACTGTAAACTGGGTTCAACTCCAGTGAAACAAAAGGCAGGAGCCTTTTTAAATACTGCGGTGTGCTAATGGAAAAGTGCTGAAGGATGTCGGGAGGGAAAGATTGGTCAATGTGATTAGGCCACTGAGTTTGCTAATTGACACTCATCCAATGGATAGAGACAAACTTCTCAGATCTTAATGACAGGAGGTAGTTTTGCAAATAGGAAGGCCACCAACAAAGTTAGCCTCTCACCTTCCCAGAATAACTAGGAGATAGGGACACTATCTCTCTATATGTTTGCATTTCAAATAAATGGTTCCCAGGTCTTTGAGGAAACCACTGCTGGATAGTAGAATATTTACATCTCAAAGGGGCAGAGAAAGGATTTATAATGGCAAGTTTTGAAAAGTAAATGCTCTAAGAAAAGGGAAGTCGGCAGTGTACAGTCACGTTGACTTGATCCAACAGTATGCTTTTTGGCGGTATTCAGCTTTCTCAAGCAGTTCATTTTAAGAAGACTGGGGTTGTCCTGGGACATGGTCTTGGGTTGAAGAAGCCAAGTCTCAGCATGAGGGGTTGATAAGAGTCCTATGTACCAAGAGATTTGCAGGTCTCATCCATTCCTATTACTTAAATTGATTGTTCCCACCCACCATGTTGGTCACTTATCAAGCTTCACACTTGGTGCTGTGAGGCATCTTGACTGTCAGACAGATTGTTTGGGGAATTTTTATCCACTCATACAGCCTGTAATGCCTGATGTACTCTACTACCTGTTGTATTTCATAGGGATCATATGAATTTCTGAGGGCATATAATTAAAAGTTGTCTCAAGCACATACTGTCACCATGTGCAGAGTCAAACCATTATTTTCTTCCTATATGTACAACTTTTTCATATGCCTTTATTTCCACTCTTCCACACTTTTTTTTTTTAGGAAATTGCTTTTTTTTTTACTCCATTCTGTCTTCTATTGGACCTATTCCCTTATTTCCAGCTGACAGATCATTGTATTCCAGAAGGAACCTCAATTTTGGATGGAATTCATACCTCTTATGGGCTGAAAGGTTAAATTAAAAAAAAAATGAATGGATGAACCTATTGATATCTTAGGAAGGAGATGTTATCTGATTATACTCTTTATATAATAGCTCATCTGAACCTCAGCTTTAACTCAACCAGCATTCCCACCAGTGTTTATTTCTGTGCTTGTAGGGTTCATACTCTAGCACAAAAATGGACAATTATTTTTTAAATATGATATTTGTAAGTGAATTTTCATGCATTTCTATTTGACATTTTCGTAGATTTGAGCACCATAAAGCATCATAAAATTTTCAGATAGAAGTGATAGTGGGATCTACTGCTGAGAAAGAACTTGTTGATTCCTCCGGGATCTTTCAACTGTCCTTTTGGTCTTCATACTGAATTCTCTCATATATGAAATGCAGCTTTCTTAACTGTTCTAATTTATCAAGTGATGCAGGATGCCAGGAAAAAGACCAACAAATTTGCATGTTTACACATTTGAATTTTGACACCACCTCTTATTTAGATGAAACTTCTTTAAATAGTTAATATTTAACATTCTTTACTCAGGATCCTTTATTAGCAATGAAAATGTTAATTGATGACTGGGCCCAAATTCTGTAATAAGAAATGTACCCTTTTATTGACAATGTAAACAACTTCAGATAGTGTAGTGTGTTTCTGGTATTAAATTTCATCTCTTTCTTATATATGAAATAGTACTTCCTATCATCTTGTGCTGAATAAAAAGTTCTTGTTCTGGTCTTGCTGTATGAAATGATTTACTGTGTACTGTTAAGAAGAATAAACTGCTCAGTTTAACTTTTGTTATCCCTATGACTTATATATGCATTCAATGTTTTTCAGTGTGCCTTATAATAAAAGTCTTTAAATGATGTCATTTGCTTATAAATCCAGCATGAGAAACCTAAAAGTGAACTCTCAGCATTTTCTTTGCTTTCTTCATTTTGTGGTTGATTCTGACCTACATAAATTCCCTGAAATGAGTCAGGTCCTTTCCAAATAGTTTAGCATTCCAAGCCCTTCATATAGGATACACAATGCTTGTTCTTTGCCCATTTGTACTGTTAATGTGCTTTGTTATAAAAACGAACCACATTTTTTTGCCAGTAATAATATATTCACCATAAAGGTTATATCGCAAATTTCACCAGGCTCCACAAAGAAAGTGATATATTTTTGTCATCACTATCTTTTCTCTAAAGAAATCTATGAAAGAAAATGGTGGGAAGTTTTTAAATACTAATTATATATGCAGATAGTTACAAGTGATATCCAGCAAAAGCTTGGAACAATTTTTCAGTATCATTGACCTACTGAGCAGGATACCACGGTCAATCATAATGAAAAAAATCTCCCCAAAATACAACCACAGCTTCATTTTTCTTTTTTTTTTTCTTGTCCTCTCTGTAATAGAAGCTCCAAGTTGACACAGATGGTAATAATAAGAGGCAAATCCTCAAAGCTGCCAACTGCGTCATCCTGAACTCTTTCAACACACCTCATCTGAAAAGATAACTATAATTCCTGTCCTACGTTGTACTCTGCTGCAGTGCCACACATCTTTTAAAAGTATTAAGGGAACCACTCAGAGAGCATTATTGGAAAATAAAAGAGGGCAAATATTCTGGTCAACCAAATAATGAGTTTTAATATTTCCCAGCAGTTACCTAAAATCCCAGCTGAATTCAAAGACTTTAAGAGGTAAATGGTAGAAAGTGCTTGATGACAGTGGGGGAGTGGTGGGAGACAGAACTAATATGTTCCATTCAGTGTTATCTCCTGCCAATTTACCTGAAATATTCCAACCCATATATATTCACTCTGGCACTCATGCAAGTCCCCAATATTGGAGGCAAAATCTTTTAGGAGAAATAGCCATGTAAAACTGTGTAGATAAGGCAACTATTGTACACCAGATAATGCCTAATTCACTGAGTAATATTCTATCCTACTTTATCTCACCTATAACATAATAAAAAATAAAAAGTAGTGGTAGCAACTTCAAAATGAAACCAATCAACATTTCCTTTCTGCACGATAAAGTATTTCAATAAAAGTTTTGTCAAATGCCTTATTTATGTGCATATATTTTTGCCATTTACTGAAAAAAATGTTCCTTTTGGCCCTAGAACTCAATCATGTTTACACAATGCCATGTTAAAAACCTATAGCCTGTCACAATAAATTCATGCAAACAATTTATATAACTCTTTTTTAATTAAAAATATCAGAAAGTACCAAAAAATGCAATTTATTATTTATTTTATCAGTCCTGCAGTAAAAAGAATCCAGCTCAGATAGTTCCAGAAACTTTACCTGGATAAGAGCAATGGTCAATGTATTTTGAGGCACCCAGAGATTAGCAACAGTGGAAAGCCATTACTACTGCTTAGCCTGCAGAGCAAAGGAAGTAAGAGCATTCCTGGAGCTGAGGACAGATGGTGACTTACCGTAGGAGATTGCCTGACTGGAGCTGAAGTCACAGAGGGTCCCAAATACTAATAGAAAATGCTGCCAAACATGGTTAAGAAATGGGGAACAAATACCCCAACCTTTCCTCTTACCCTGTGATTCCCCTGATAGTGCTTCTAATTGACTGAACCCAGCAACCTGAAGCCAGAAAGAAAGGATTTGAGATAACACCTTCCAAGGGGTCAGCCTCCCAATGCAGAAAGAAAAGCATGAAAAGACAAAGAGTAGGTTGAGATCAGAGGGTAAAACAAGGAACAATACATCCATACTCCTGCTATAAAGAATTGATACAAAGAATTAATATCTAATGATATTTGCTTCCAGCTATTTTTTAAATAAATATCACTGCATTATTTTTTGTATATATAATGCATGTTAATATTAAAGAATTCTCTATGTATATATACAGACAGTTCTCTATGTATATATACATAGTTCTCTATGTATATGTAGATTTGAAAAAAATGAGAAACCAGATAGACAGAAATCTTTACTTTTAAGGCAATTGGATCATACCATTATACCATTAAAGTATGATAGTAAAATTATTAAAGTTTATTTTATATTATTTTTAAGAATAAAAACATTGTAAATGAAAAATAAATATAGGAGATCAAATAAATCCTTATTACAGTGCTATTCTATATTTAAGAAGAACCTGAAGTTAAGAGAATATTTTACTCCTAAAATTAAGATACATGAACCATTAACTTCAACTACAGATTTCCATTTTAAGAAACCTTAACTTCCTTCTATAAACAAGGAAAATGTTAGCATGCCACATGTTTCAATCTGTCTTCTACCTACATCCCAATATTTGTAAGCTATTTTATTATATTTACACTATTCTTTTTTTATATTATTATATTCTCAATGATGTTTAGATCTATTTTTAAGGGAAATGAATTTTCATCAGTAGTAATATATAATGCTTTCTATACTTACACTCTTTATTCCATTCAAATCTTATACTCCATAAATTCTTTTCTTCTTTTAAGTTTTTGATTGTCTTCATGCTCTGTTCATCCTTTAAAAAGATATTTTAGCAGGCTATAAGATTATTGGGTCACACTCCTTTTCCTTTTGAAATTTTAGACATAGCTCTATTTCCTTTAGGCACAATATTACTGCAGAGAAACATGATAGGGACTACCTCAAGTGAGGGAGATGAATCTCTCCTCACAGAAGTGTTCAGAAGAGGCAGTTAAGTAACACTTTAAAGATAATTTTAATAATGTTATCAAAAAATTGGATAAATAACAGAATAAATTATTAAAGTTTTCCCCAAGCACTAAGATTATATGACTATATTAATACTTTCTTTTATTTATTTATTTTTCAAGAATGTGGAGAAGTAACTTAACCCAGATAGTTAGGTTTAAATCCTGTTTCCACCACTTGCTAGCTGTGTGCTATTGAGCAAATTATTTAAGTTGTTGGTACTTTAGTTTCTTCATCTCTAAAATGGGAATAAATAGGTTATTGAGAAAATCATGAGTTAATATATGGAAGGTACAGTGAATGGCATAGTGTAAACATGTACATCCACAAAATAATTATTCATATTTTGAGGAAAATATTGAAAAATTCTACTCTTTGTCACTGCTGCTCAGACTATGTCCCCACAGAAACCTAGACTGTCAATGAAAGTATGAGAGGACAAAGTGAGCAGGCCAGATTATCTGGCTTTAACCAGCAGCACCAATAGTGTCTAACATAGTATCTAGCGGTCACTGGCCCATGGTGAGTGGCAAGAAACATTTGTGAGAGTGAACACGTTAATAAATATCAGGCTCTATATAAGACAATTTTAAGGAAAGCTTTCTGGCTGTTAAAATACATTTTTAAAAAAAACACTGATCTTAGCTATATGGTTTGTTCATCAGAAATATCATCAAGATATCCATTGATAATCATTAATAAACAAGATATACTTGTTATATAAGATATGTTAACACATTTAAGATTTATGGAAGCAATGTTTTGGTGATTCCTTAATGATGACAAAGAAACATGTATTTTCAAAGCACAACTAGGTTGATTTTTTTACATTAAATACTAAGAGCTATAACTTAATTGAGGTTACTACATACTCATCACTTTTTCTAAAATTCTCACATTTAAACCCTGAAAGATATGTCTTCATTCTCATCTTGTGGATGAGAAGATTGTCCCTTTGATCACACTAATAAATGCTTAAACTTACATTTTATTATTA
>JAVSCE010015693.1:0-56933 GCA_032199065.1 Smutsia gigantea | reverse complement strand
GGGAGGCGGGTGGGCTGGGGCGAAGGTCGCAGAGGAGGCTCTGACCGGCCGGGCCCGGGTCGGGGGCGCGGAGGAGCCGGGCGGAGGCGCGGGGTGGGAGGGCCTCCCGGCTGGCAGGGCCAAGGCGAGGAGCCCTGGGGCGCCTGTCGTGGTGGGTGACTGGTCTTTGGGGGAGGGGGCCTGGGGCCACGAGGACCGCGCCCTGAGGCCGCGCTCGCCTCAAGAGGGAGTGATGCAGGCCCGTGGTGGAGGGTCCCCGTGAGGAAGGGTGACCAGAAACGCTTGCGCCAGTGTTTTCCGAGCACTTCGCTGAATGAAAGCCCCTGTCAGTCGCGTAATGTTACAGTGCCTCTGAGATTAAGGAATTTACACAAGGCCAGGGCTGCTGTCAGTGGAGCCAGGATCCATATTCTGTGTCGTGCTGCCCCTGGGAATTAGGAAGTTCTGAAAAGGGCCACACTAGGAGTGCGTTAGTATTTGAATACCCTTTATTCCAATGTATACCTTATTCCAAACACTGGGAGAATATAAAACAGTTTCTACTTGGCAGAAGCCAACTGTCTAGTTAGAAAGACAAATACCACATTCTTAAACAGAAAGTTATCAAAATAAAAAAGATTGAAATGCAGTTCAGAAGTCATTGATAAAATTATACTAATTAAAAAAAAAGGGGGAAAAAAAGAAAAAACAAAAAAAGTCATTGATAATTAACCATAATTTTAGATCACAGAAATGCCATAAAGATTAAAGTGAATTGGAAATGGTAACTGGGACAGTGCCTGCGTAGTGTGATCAGTGCGGGCTGAACAATGGTTTGTTCATCCATAGGCATATTTGTTGCGTGAAGTTTTGAGCTGAAAGGGAGAAGACTTGAGAGGTAAATTTCAAAGAAAACAGTAAAGTGGAAAGGAAAGAGCCAGGTGCCTGTAGGAGGAATCCCAGGATTGCATAGGATAAAGTGGGTTGAAGCCAGAGGAGGGGGAGAGGAGGTTCACAGTAATGTGATAAATGTTCTCCGAGTCATCTCTTTCAATTACTCATTTCCACTGTTGCATAAAAGAGATTAAAATAAGCTAAAATGGTGTAGTGGAAAGAGGGATGAACTTTGTTAGGAGAGGTCAGTTTTCACTCTGTTTAGCTTTATAGCTTTAAGCAAAGTAGAATCACTGGGTCTTAGATGTTCATGGTCTTTGCTGAAAAAATTAATTTATCTGTGTTGTGACATATTCTTTGTAGGGCATTAGGGGTGATATGAAGCTGTATTAAACCTGCCCTCTGCACTAAAAGAACCTATGGGTTTTTAAGCCATTCACAGATAATTTGGAGAGTAAATTTAAAAATAATATGAGTTCTTGGTTTTTACTGTGTTGCAGTGCTCTTAGGAAACAGACATTTTCCTAGCAAATTTTTCTTGTGGACTGGCAGGTAAATTCTACACATTCAGCCACATAATACATCCATCTATAATTCTGTTAAAATAATTTAAATGTAATGTAAGGAGGCTTATAAAAATAACTTGGGGGGAGAAATCTCAAAAGCACTTTACTAGCAGACTGTTAAACTTGTTCCCATATATCGTTTTTCATGACAGTTTCACTTTTTAATACTTCATGTGAAATTGGGAAACAGAGATTCTGAAGCATCCTATTTTAAGTGATCATTTACAAATAAGTCCTAAAAACCATGTAGCATATGATAGTCTTGCATGCTTATGGTGCACACTGCTGTGTCCCTTGGTGGTGACATCAAGGAGCACTTTGTGTCTGGTGACACTGCCCACTGCCTGGAGTGAAGCTGCTCGTGGAGCATTTCTGGCACCCCTGCTAGTTGGCTCTGTCATCTCTCCTGATCCCCTTAACTCTTTCAGCCTTGGTTTCTACATTTGTGCAATAGGAAGGATAATAGTAGTTTTCAAAGTGTTCTTATATTCATGATTTGCCTTGTCACAATAATTTCTCTCACTTTATAGATAGAACTGAAGGCTCACCTAAATTCCAAGGCTTGTTTAAGATCATCTAATTTTCTCCAGAGACCAGATTTAAACTCCAGGATTGGTTTGTTTTTCTTTATCTACAAATCTGTTGTTCTTACATATGGCCTTTCTTCTGCAAATGGATTTAAAATCCTTTGCATCTAAACCTTTTGAATGTTTTCCATATTTGCAGGGAATATTACTATGTAACTATAACAGTTTAACCTATAACAGCATTGTTAAGTCTTTATTCTTTTATGTCTGAAATGCTTGAAATCTATTAATTAGATGTTTCCCTTCTAAGTGGTTTATCCCTATAAATTTACCTCATAAATGAAAAGTCCAGTATACATTTCTTTAGAAGAGCAGAGATTTAAAAAGTATGCTTAATGTATTATATCTTTGTTTTCTGCTTGATACAGATTCTTTTACATTTTCATTATTTCTTAACAGAACCTCTAAAATGCAGGCCTCTGGCTGTCGGGCTGTGCACCTGAGTGAATGGCAGAAGAATTACTTTGCGATTACATCTGGCACATGTACATCAGAACAGAAGGCAGATGCCTACCGAGCACAGATATTACGCATTCAGTATGCATGGGCAAACTCCGAGATCTCCCAGATCTGTGCTTCCAAACTGTTCAAAAAATATGCAGAGAAATATTCTGCAATTATTGATTCTGACAATGTTGAAACTGGCTTGAATAACTACGCAGAAAATATTTTAACTTTAGCAAGATCTCACCAAACTGACAGTGACAAGTGGCAGTCTGGATTGTCAATAAATAATGTTTTCAAAATGAGTAAAGTACAGGAGATGATGCAAGCTGGCAAAAAATACAGAGACTCTTTGTTGGCACCTGCTGATGCATCAGTAATAATCCATAAAGAGGCTGTTGCCTCTGGTTTTCCTAAATTTAGTGTTTTTGGGGGTTATGGGGAGAGTGGCCCGTTAGCTAACTCAGCTCATGGTACAGATAAGACCCAAGACATCTCAGAGAGCAATCCTTTAAAGTGCCCTCAGAATGCCCAGCCGCCTGTGGTGACTAACACCAATCAGGTGTGTCCTGCATTCTCAACACCTTTTGGTGAGTTAGCCACTGCAAAATTCCATGCCGCACCATTATTTGGAAATGTCAAAAGGGAAACTAGTGGCTCTCCAAAAGCTGGCAAAGGACAGCATACATTCTCATCTAATCAGTCTTGTTTTCCTGCCGGCTGTGAAAGCCCATGGGAAAGGAAAGCTTTTCATGGTTCTGGCACCACTGATGCACTTTCCACCCCAATACTGAATAAGGCTTTTAGTAAAACAGAAGATAGTGGTCAAGGAGAGGAGAACAGCCTGCTTACTTTTAAAACTGCCAAAGAGCAATTATGGGTGGATCAGCAAAAAAAGTTCCACCAACCGCAGCGTGCATCAGGGTCTTCGTATGGTGGTGTCAAGAAGTCTTTGGGGGCTAGTAGATCCCGAGGGATATTTGGGAAGTTTGTTCCTCCTGTACCTAAGCAAGATGGGGCAGATGAGAATGGGGGAGTGCAGTGTAAGCCCTGTGGTGCAACAGCCACAGAGCCAGCACAGCCAGAGGGGCGTCTGAAGAATTTGGAGCCAAAGATGATTGAACTGATTATGAATGAGATTATGGATCATGGCCCTCCAGTAAATTGGGAAGATATTGCAGGGGTAGAATTTGCCAAAGCCACAATAAAGGAGATAGTTGTGTGGCCTATGATGAGGCCAGACATCTTTATTGGTTTACGGGGACCCCCTAAAGGAATTCTGCTGTTTGGTCCTCCTGGGACTGGTAAGACTCTGATTGGAAAGTGCATTGCTAGTCAGTCTGGGGCAACATTCTTTAGTATCTCTGCTTCCTCCTTGACTTCCAAGTGGGTAGGTGAGGGGGAGAAAATGGTCCGTGCATTGTTTGCTGTTGCAAGGTGTCAGCAACCAGCTGTGATATTCATTGATGAAATTGATTCCTTATTATCTCAACGGGGAGATGGTGAGCATGAATCTTCTAGAAGGATAAAAACTGAATTTCTAGTTCAGTTAGATGGAGCAACCACATCTTCTGAAGATCGTATTCTAGTGGTGGGAGCAACCAATCGGCCACAGGAAATCGATGAGGCTGCCCGGAGGAGGTTGGTGAAAAGGCTTTATATTCCCCTTCCAGAAGCTTCAGCCCGGAAACAGATAGTGGTTAATCTGATGTCCAAGGAGCAGTGTTGCCTCAGTGAAGAGGAACTTGAACTGGTTGTACAGCAATCTGAAGGGTTCTCAGGAGCTGACATGACACAGCTTTGCAGAGAGGCTTCCCTTGGGCCCATTCGCAGTTTACACACTGCTGACATTGCCACGATAACACCAGACCAAGTTCGACCCATAGCTCACATTGACTTTGAAAATGCGTTTAGAACTGTGCGACCTAGTGTGTCTGCAAAAGATTTAGAACTTTATGAAAACTGGAACAGAACTTTCGGTTGTGGAAAGTAAATGGGACAGTTGGAATCAAAAGGTGGCCTGTTTGTAGCCTTTTAGCATTGGTAACTGGGAATTTATTAACTGTACTTTTAGTGTATATTCTGAATTCTTACCTCATAAGATAGAATGACAATAACTTCACAATTGATTATTATACAACCCGTATTTGTCTCTCAGTTATTACCTGCAGTGTAAGCCTGTGCAAACAAAAGGAGAATGAACTTTGTTTCTAAGAGGCTTTTCTTTTCAAGATGTATAATAGGAATAGCAAGCTCAGTTTGAAATGAAAAAATACCATTTGTATATTTGGATGTGTCTGATTTGTATATATCTTTTGCTGCAGAATTTCTTCTGAACACCATGAAATTCTTAAGTGTTAGCTAGTATAGGGGTTTACATTCAACAGTGCTTGCTTATTGTTTGATCAATTTATGATCTCACCAAAAGTCAGAGTGGAAATGCCAGTTTTTTGTTCTGGTTTGTAATCTTTTGTGGTTTTCTTCCCTTACCAGGTCTAACTAATGAATACATGCTCAGAAATAGCAAGTTGTAACCTAATATCAGAGACCTATCCACAGAATTCAAAGGTGAAGAATGTATTTTTTCAGGGGGTAGGTGATGCTTAATAATACGTTGACACTACTTCACAGCCTGTAGTATTCTCTTTAAAGATTAAATGTTTTCAGTTTTATAATGGACCGTTTTGTTTTGTAAGTCATGCATGTTCATTGGAGAAATATTAGAAAATAGAGATGAACAAAAAGAAAATAAAAATCACTGTTATGCTACCACTTTGGGGAACACAGTATCCATTTTCCACATGGTCTGTGCAGAAGTGGGATTGCACTATATTCTTTTGTAGTCTGCTTTTTCTCTTTAAAGCACAACATCATCATCTTTTCCCATGTTAACATTCATTTCAGCATCTTTCCCTGTATGACTGCCTGGGATTCCATTGTCTAGATGGATTATAATTTAGTCAGTCCTCCTTTGGAGGGTATTTCGGGGCAGGACATTAGTTCATTTTACCTTTTGTTTACTGTAAATGAAAATATGTTGCATGCCTTAGTGATCTTAAAAATATGTATCTATACACACACACATATATATATGTATGTATACACATTTCTTGAGTAAGATTCTTGAATTAAAGATTGTGCACATTTTTAGGCCTTTTGGCATATGTTCCAAATTACCCTCTTGAAAAGTAGTGCCCATATAGAATTCCCATCTGCACTGAATCAGAGTGTCTGTTTACCTATACCATACCAGCCCTTGGTATTACAGGTTTTGTTAGCTTTTTTTGTGTTCATTCATTCAAAAAGTATGTATTGAATAAATGTCAGTGTTCCAAGTGCTGAAAGCAGAGCAATGAACAGCAAACAAAAATCCTTGGTCGCATGTAAGTTACATTCAAATTTTAATGTTTTCTCTTGAGAACAATGCAACTTAAAGGGAATTTGAAACTTTTAATAGGTGAGTTTAGACATCTTATGTTTTAATTTTTATTTTTGGTCTGCCTTCTATTTTTATGCTCTTTTAAAAGCTTTATTTTTGCAACTCTTAGGTTTTCCCTTTGTTGTATGTAATTGTCTTATATTAGAATTTGGATGTTAAACTTCTTACTTTCAGTTTTTAGTTACATATTTTAAGATCTTAAAAACACTTTACAATAGTCATTACTATCTCTGCCTTTTTTCATTTCTGTGTAGACAACACTATAATCTTGGATTCGTAAGCATTGATGTCAGTGAGTTCTTTGTAATTTTTCTTCCCTGATACTGATTCTCTTTCAGGTCATCCCACCCCCTTGAATCTTACAATTACTGTAGTTACTTAGAGTTATCATCAGGTGTCCAGAAGATGTTAGTGGTTTATTAGCTCTGTGATTTGGTCTTAATGTTTGTTATTAGTCTTTTCTCTAGAGCAACTTCTGCCAGTCTTGACTGTGAGCTCCACTAACCACCAATCACAAGACTACTTCTCCTTGTGGAACTTAGTGCAGGTTCATCTGTGAGGAGAATCTAGTTGGCTCAGCTCATCCTGGATTAGGCAGAGCCTGTATCTCGGTCAGATTGTGAAACAGGTCCTCCAAAATTGAGGTCTGCTCTATCCCTGTGAGAATCTGAACCTTAGAGGAGTAATCGAGTAGGATGTTTTAAAGCTGCAAAGAAAACTTGAGCTAGGGAGTTACCTGACAGCTATTTCTACATTGTCCCACACAGAAGCATTGTTTCCCTATATCTTTTGTGTTGTGGAGTATGTTTCTGAGGCATTTGGGCAGGAAATTTCCCAAATCTTAGACTTGCAGTTTCTGTCTATACATTATAAATATTCTCTGGATATGGTAACCATGGATGGACTTCTTTCTTCCCGACTGTTCTGCAGCACTGCCTTCAACCATTGTTTTAGGGAAGTGAACACTAACCTGAGTTTTAATCTTTGAAAGGTATGTTTCCGTTGTGGAAATATTTTTTACATTTTACCAACACATCTTAGTCATTTGAATATTAATGCTTAAAAATGTTGGTTAGAATAAATTATTTTATTAGGCCTTTTGAAATGATTTTCTATTTTAACATAATTACACATGTAATTACAATTTATGGTGCTTTTGGAAATTCTATTCCAACCTGTGGTCATCTCTCCCATTCTTTCAAAATTCTAATTTTATCAATTCTAGAATACTTATCAAATCTGCCTTTGATTGTTGAAAGTTGCTAAGGTGGAGTTAGTGTAAAGGTCTTTCGAGACAAATGGTTGCCATGTTAGACAAAAGCAAGTGTTTGATGAAGCAGTAAAAACTACTAATGTACTCATTCCATCTTATTTTGTAACTTGTTACTTATTTCCTCAGTTTTTAGGGGTCAGCCTCCCTACAGCCCCCAAGAAAGAGGTGCCCTCTCTACCTCCTGTCCAGTAACACACACAACACACATGCACAGGCTCACAGTGGAGGTCATGACCATGTCCTGTCTAAGGCCCTGCTAAGTGGAACAAGACCTACTTGCTAAAGAAGCCTCCCCACTCACTGTGCTGGTCTATTTTCAAGTACAAATTAGTTCCTGACACTCCCATGTAAAAGTCCTCCACTAAATTCCCACTGAATTGAAAATAAAATCCAAAGGCCTTCCTAGATCCAAACACCATCCCTCTCACTCTTTGAGCTCCATCCCACTGGTCTCCATTCTTTTTCAAGATGCAGCACGTTTTTGTCCATGCAGGGAGTGTGGTAGGCAGAATCCTAAAAATGTTCTCCCAAGATTCTTGTGCTCTAGCTGTTCAGTCACTGGTGTACAGGCACCGGTGAGGAGGCACTTTGCAGCTGGAAGGTGGGTGTGGGTTTCAAGGTCAGGAGGTTATCCTGGGGCAGGTGTGCCGGCCAATCTAAGTACCCAAGGCTTCAAAGCAGGAATCTGGCTGGTTAGAAAAAAGGAAAGCAGAAGAAAGGTGTGGCAGTCAGAGAACCCAAGTATGAGTATTTGGGATGCAGGGGCCGTGTGCTAGAGGGAGGCCTCTGCCAGCAAAGACACCCTACTATGTAGCCACGTAGAGCCAAAATCTGCCAACATGAATGAGTCTGGATGTGGCTCCCCCTAGGGACTCCTGATACAGGTCTAGGCAATCTGATATCCCCTAGGGACTCCTGATATGGGACTAGGCAAGCTGATACCCCCTAGAGACTCCTGATATGAGTCTAGGCAAGCTGGCATCTTGTCAGCCTTGTGGGGTCCAGGCAGAGAATCCAGCCAAGCCTACCCAACTTCTGACCTGTGGACTGTGAGATAATAAATGTGTGTTGTTCCAGGCCGCTGAGTTAGTGTTGATTTCCTACAGCAGTGATTGGAAAGTTGCATAAGGAGTAAGGGCCTTTATGCTATCTGTTCCCTGAGTTTGGGAATCTCTTCCCTAATCTCCTCTCATGGCTATTCCTCATGTACAATTTCTTCAGAAAGAGGTTCCCTGGCCATGTGTAAAGTAGCCCCCATTAATTCCATACCTGTCCCCATCACATTACCCTGTATTTCATTGGTGAATGTCACTCACTGGAATATTTGTGCTTACTGTCTTTTTTTGTTCCCTGTTCCGTATCACACTCATAAGAAAGTTCCTTACAGCCAGGGGCTTTCATGCTCACTTGAGAACCACACAGGTTTCCCCAGACATCCTAGAACCCAGTGCGGGGAGTCACCCAGAGAAGAGCAGCTCACTGAGGGAGACCTTAGTTCAGGAGACCGAGCAGACCCTTGAGAACTCCTGAACCCAGAACACAGGCAACCACCACGGCAGCTGCTGTCACAATATCACCACAAACACAGCGGCTGAAGACAATCCACATTAACAGTTTCTGTCTGTGGGTCGGGCCTGCCTGGGTCCTCTGTGTCGGGCTCAGAGAGCTGCAGCGCCACACGAGGCTCTAAGGGAAGCTCCATGTCCAAGCTGGTGGTTGTCACGGCATGCAGTTCCTTGCAGGTAGCTGGACTGGGGACCTCAGTTTCTTGCTGTCTTGCCCACAATTCCTTGCCATGCAGACCATCCCGGCATGGCTGCTTGCTTCCTCGAAGCCAGCAAGGAGGGAGTCCCGACAAGACGGGCATTAGTCATCTGCATGGCAGTCACACAAGTGACCTCCACACCTTTGCTGTATTGTGTTGGGTAAGGGCCCCACTTAAAGCCAGTCCCACCACAGCTGTGAAGCAAAGGCTAGGGAAACAGGAGGGAGTTCTAACCATCAAAATAAAAATGTCAGTGCAAGGACCAAAACAATGTAAAAGGCTGGACCAAATTAGCGATATGGAAGAATCAGATGTGGCGTTACTTCAGAATTTTCAGCAGAAAGATGAAGAGATGGAAATTGGAATTAAGTGGCATGAAAGATAGAATCCAGGAAATTAATGTCCATGTAATGGGAATTCTGTAGGAAATAAAATAGAGGAGAGGCAGTACTAACATTAATAAGAGCTGATCATTTTCCTGAGCTAAATATAGGAATTGATATAAAAACAAGTCCTTTGAATGCCAAGAATTGAGGATGGGGAAGAAATACCTTGGTTGATAGAGGTTCTCCAGAGAAACAGAACCAAGAACATACATGTAGATCTATGTGGTAGGAGACTGGCTCCCACGGTTATGGAGGCTCAGACAACCCTGATTTGTTCACAAAGTTCTGGGGGCAAATAATTTTGAGATTATAATTATAGACCCAGGCTATTAAATGTAGGACTAAAAGTCTGATTTAGACACAGCAGACTCCAAAATTACATCTCACACAGTCTTTAGAGGCAAAGCGAAAGGAGCCCTCAAGGATGATCTAGACACAGTGAAAAACTACCCAGGATAGAGACGTTAGCGAAAGGAAAAATGCAGGTGTAACCAACAGCCACGAGCAAAGGAACAAACATTATGATTGGGTCTAAATAAGTTTTGAAATGGAGTTGTAAAGTTTAGTGAAACTTAAAAAGAATTGTTAAAAGCAATAACATTAAAAAGAATCTAAAGCTAAAATTCCAGATGTTTTCAGGGTGAGGAGAATAAAAAATCAACCCCTTGCTGATTCTTTATCGTATGTTTTGTCTGAGGGAATTTGGTATATATTCTGGTTAAGTCTTCAGGTTGTTTGAAAATATCTAGGTTTAGGGGCAGGGCTTGGTGACATTGAGGCTGAAATGGGGCCCTATGGCAGGCACATGGGTGGTGATTCGAGGTGCATGCCTGGTAGGGAGGCATGCTGGGGGGACTCAGGCCCTGTGACTGTGTGGGTTGGAAAGGAGCCATGGGTGAGAACTTCTCTGGGAACACTACTGAAAGCCATGGGCTTGATCCACGAATCTTTTAGGAGAGTGAGAAAAACCCAACAGTAGGAACATATTTCTTTTTTAAAAGGATAAAACATTGTCAGGAAACTGGAATGTTACTCTTCAAATAAGAGGACTTAAAAAAAGAAGGAAAATCAGGATTTTAGAATAATATCTGTAGAGCACAGGAAGTCATTTAGTGCAAGCTGCTATAAACCACTAAGGCTCTGAGTATTTAGAAGATAGGATTAATATAGTACAAAAACAGAATGAATCCAGTTAGAAACTCAGGCACATGGGCCCATTGCTGGGCCATATTATGATCTGGACACTATGCTAATAAACCAAATAAAGGCAACTCCAGTTTTGCCAGGAAAATCATCTCAGTAGCCATTTGGCTCCTTTAGAGAGAGGAGGCTGCCTCCTGTGTTTTCACAGAATTGCTGCAAAATCTTGGGCGGGAGGGGGTTGTGGGGGAATTAAATGAAGCTGGCCTGGGACAGCTGTTGTCAAGGCAGCATTATCAGAATTCTAAGAAAATGATTTTTCTTAAAATTCTGAACAGAGTAGAACCTTTTCTGTAAAGTCACACGAGGTGTTGTAAGGTGCGTAACCGTAAATGTCAGCCAGGAGCTCCACTGAAAATGGTTACCCTTCACAGTCTGTCAGCAGCTCAAGGGAAATAGTGTTTCCTTTGTAGTTACAATTTCACTGGCCTTTTATCTCTTGCATGGGTCAAGACATCTAGAGCAGATCTGCTCATAGATAATACAGTTTTAAATGTTCTAGTAGCAACATTTAAAAAACAGGTGAAATTAATACCCACTTATTGTCATTCCAGCATGTAATCAATGTAAGAATTATTTATGACATAGTTTACATTTTTTTTTTCTACTGAGTCTTTGAAGTCCATGAGTAGTTTGCATTCCCAGCACATCTCAATCTAAGTGATCTCACTCCAAGGCTCCCCAGGCATGGCGACCAGACTGCCGTCTCGGACAGGGCAGGTCCAGACGCTGGGCATCAGCTCCCTGTTTGTAATTAAACAGTTTCCCTGAAACTCTGTTGTATATATGCAGGCAGCCTCGTGCAGTAGAAAATAACTTAATTTCTATACCTTTGAAGTTAACATTGAGGATGCGGCTTCTAGAATTAGTGAATTTCATAGAATTTCACAAGTTGGCTTCTGTTCTAACGGCCTCTCTTCTTGTTACCACAGTGTCACCACAGATTTTGACACTGGTTTTTAAACATGGTCAGTCTTTATTATCAAGCATTTTGCTGCAACCCAGGCTCAATTTGTTATCCAAAATCATGTGGTGTGAATTATACGATAGAAATTATCTATTTATAGGATTAGTGTGCATTTTCCATTCTAATTTATAGGATATAGAGGAAAAGATAAGTGAAATTTTACCTATAAGTAATTTAGAAGTTCTTAATGTATATTGAGGCCCCCCCCACAAAAGGAAAGCTCTACAAAAATAGCATTATTTTAATAACAAATTTTCAATTAAAAAATGTCAACAAAATGCTGATATTGAAATTTGAAACTTTCACAAAGGATGTGAATTTAACATTGCATTTTTAACTTACTGTGAGACAGGGACTATTGGTTTAGGCAGAGTAGGGTGAGGGTCTCCGGAAAAAAGCAAAGCAAGAATATTACAGTTAGAACAATGTAACAGTGTGCAAAAGGAGCCCCTACTGAAACTCTGTGTTAAGCATTACACAAAGTCAGAGTCACACTAGTTCTCTAGGATAAAGATACCAGACTAGGAATACAGGCATTCTTCAGTGAAATCAGTTAAAGCTCAAAAGGTCAGGAGCAACTTGGCCTGGAATGTTTAAATGTTCTCCAGATAAAGAAAGGTACCTCAACATAACCCGTGACTTCATTGTGTCAATTAGATCATGACACCTTCAAATTTCACTTAGCCTGCTAAAAGGCCCAGCTTATTTTTAACTTTACTTATATGCTGTTTCCTTCTCTAATCCTAATCAAGTAATCTGCAACCTGAGCAAAAGATTAATTTGGTAAGCAAGCCCAGCTATAAAAAGTTAAGAAGTAAGATTCTTAACACACTCTTTAGCAAACAGACAACAACCAGCCCACCTGGGGGGCAGGGCAGGCGGTCTTAATTGATATGCTTCCAGAGGGAAGCTGCTATCCTGAGAAAGAATCAGAGAAGCAAATTTCTTGTTACTCATAACAAATGAGCATTCTGGGACCACTCAACAAGTCTGCACCCCTAGCCCTTTACCCCTATTCCTGAAAATCCTTAACTGCCTATGAATCCGCTAGACAGTGCACCACCACGGGCTCTCTTGTCCGCTCCCAGCATGAGCCAGGAGCTCTGTTCTCTAACTTTATCTCTAAATAAAAGCCTCTCCCTTGCTCTCCTACCTTGAGTGTTTGCGATGTTCATTCTTCGACTCTGAACAAGAACCCTGGTATCAACTGGATCATGTCCTTATGTTCATTTTAATACTTGGGACAGATGACTGTGTATATTAAGGAATGATCATCAACTGTTTTGAGTGAAATCACTCCTTTAGAATAACATTATTATTCAATCAGCATTGATTATTTAATCTAACTAAATATGTAATATATGAATATATGTATGTCCCATTTAAATTAAGGTAAAAACAAAACTAATAAAATATGTTTAAATATGTCTGTCTAAAATGCAAGTTCAAAGGTTAGTAAAATAGAAATAGTATGTAGACCAGAAATGAGATATGCAATCACAAGAGAAAAAAAATTAAAACAAGGAAAATCAGATTAATCCAATGAAAAAGAAAAAAGAAGATTTTTAAAGAAAGGATGAAGAAAATATAATCTTAAAAATATAAAAAAACCTTTAAGACATCAGGAAAATGATTAAATAAATCAGGATTCACAATAAATGTGAAGAACTCCTCAATTAATAAACAAAGCCTCATAGATTAAGTGAAAAGGCAGAGTTCAATTATATTAACCTTCATAAAATGAAACAAATGTTGGAAAGAAAGGAATGGGGACCGATACAAGCAGGAAGTGCTAACAGCCAGCAAGAGCAGCACCATTAATCCCAATAAAGAAGGAATCTGGGTAAAAGCAATGAACTGGAATCAGGAAACTATTTTATGCTGATGAAAGCTTACTACCTTCATGCCAGTCATGAGCCTTCACACACTAAGCCAAAAAGCATCAAAATGAAAAATTAAAAACTAGAAATTATTAAAACACTAGCAAGAATGTGAAAATATTGATAAAGCCCCACGTTGGTAAAGATTTGGAGAGCAGGGCATTGTGTCTTAAGCTGGGGACAGCGCAGGTCAGCCCAGCCTGATTGGGAGGCAATTTGATCATACCAAACGATGATTCCACTTCCAGGCATCTGTACTCCATAAATGAGGTCACTGAAATATTTTAATATGTGAAAAACCACATAGCCTAAATATCCATCAGTGGAGAGTTGTTAAACCTGTTCCTTGGGTTTCATGCAGGGGTTTTAAAAATGTAGATATATGCTTATACACTGAAGGGAGAGAGCTCCCTGTGGCCCAGTGAAAAAAGCAAGGTGCACAGTAATTCATGTGGGTCTGTGCTTAAGTAAAGGGATGCAAAAAAGCTCCAGAAGGATGTACATAACAAGGGTGCTTACCTCTCTGGGGTAGGAGTTGGGGGTGGGGATTTCTGTACCCGACTTTACACACACACCATGGCTGTTTTGATTGCTTTACTCTTTTTGTTAAAAGCTCAATGAAATAGTATTTTGAAAGTATTGAACATAGCTTTGTTGAATATTAAAGTGTTTTTTCGAAATTATAGGAGCCATTAGGTTTGTTAGTAAGTAATGGGGAGGTAGAAAGAGAACTGGTAGTCCCCCTTATAGAAAACATAAGGACTGCATATGGAAAATGGGGCTTAGACAATAATGACCGAACAGAAAATAAATTTTTAAAAACCAGGTTGAAAGTCTCCATGTTTTGTGCATATATAAGGTTGTATTTAGAAGTAAACCTCACAGAATCAGAATCCATAGCAAATAGTCACTCATCCAATTCCAAATTGAGCAGAAATCAAAATTGCTTTAAAAAGCAGCTGTGAGGCAAATACAGATTTCATCTGCATTTTAAGAAACTGAATGTTCAGAAACCCATTTTACAAAGGAATCTTTGAGCAAGCAACATATATGAATAACATTACATCTTTGACCACAGAAGTGGATAAATTCTATTCTGTCAGAGTTTGGGTTCAGGTAATGTTGAGCTCCCACATCTGGAAGAAACAGCATGGCCATATACATATACATGCTTCTGACCCAGGGAAACACTGTGACCTCAAATATCTGATGAGCTTCTGGAAATGTAATTTCACAAGATACAGAAAATTGCTGTAAAACTAGGGCATGATTGCAATTTAAGGGAAATGGTGCAGATAAATCCATTTTAATGGATAAGCTTAGTAGATGCAAAGTAAATATGTCAGTACTTCATTATTTATTCCTTTCAACCGGTCTAAATTAGAATGGAAAATGCACACAATATCCAATCTGCAATTGTCCTCATAGAAATGAAAAAAAATTTGTTTTTTCTAAGCCATGTTAGTACTTTGAAAAATTTAATCCCACTGTATAATTAATTTCAAAGTCTCTTTCTGATTCTTTCAATTCCACTACATGAAACACTGTGCAACTTTTCTGTGTCCAGGTCATCAAGTGCTTACCACTGAATGGAGTTCACAAACTCTTTTGATCAAGTAAGTCTCTTTGGACTCAAAGGGTTAGTATTTTCATTCAGCAAAAAATAGGTTAGTAAGGTTGGATGGACATCTGCCTGGCATTGCTGCCAGACTGAAGGGCAGTTGGCGAAAAGCCCAACCCAGGTAACCTCAAAAAGGCTGTGATACCTTCCAACTTGGTAAGTCTTGGTTTACTGAGAATGTTATTAAGTAGTGAGCAAGGCTTGTCTTTCTTGCAGCCTATGCAACAGGATAGATTAGGAAGGGGAACTAAAAGTAAATTTTACTACATAAGATGCCCTACAATTCTACCCAAATTGAGGAATCAGGTCATAGACACTTATTCTAAGAAATGGGGAATCCAATATAGTATTTCCTTTATTGGATTAAATGTGCTAGTATATGTAACACAAAGTACATGTTTCATGATATTCTAAAGAAAAAATGACATTTTTAAAAGCAAGGAAACAAATTCCTTGATTACTTGATAAATGATATTATCAGCTTAAGATAAATCATGTCCTCTAAGGCTAGTTTATCAGCTTGAAACAGGAGAAATTAGATTAAACAGACAAAGCTGAATTTTGCATGAGAAAAAAACCAGCACATTTTCTATGATAACCATGAAAGTATGGACAGGCCCAGGGTTGAAAAGTAAAACTACTGACACTGGATCTTTCTAGTATAAAACTCTAGAATGTAAAATTCTAGGTATTAGAATTTAAGAATGTTTGGATTGTCTCTTTTTAATGTTCCCTGTGTTTTATCTCTGTGTTTTACTTTAGGAGACTATTTCCAGTGTTAAAGATCATGATAAGAAGAAAATGAGAAATATGTGCTTAGAGCTCTGAGGGATGTGCTCAAGATATACTAAAACATTGTTTCTTTTCTTCCTACCATGCTCCTTTCTTTTTCTGTATTTGTCTCTGTAGTTGTTTTCAAGTATTATTTGAAGCTTCCTGATTAATATTTGGAGAAAAAACTGATTTTAATAGATCTTTTTAAAGAAACAAACTAAAGCTCAGAAGATTTACCTTTGCAAACATCTCCTCTTGAGACAAGAATTCAAGTTTTCCTTATGGGTCCCTCCGGTAAATTCCTAGCTGGAAGTCCTATCACAGATTCTCTCACTTCCAACCATTAGAGCAATCTCAATTTTTACAAACATTTTAATGCATATAACAAAATTAGTTATCATAAAATATACTCACTGAGGACATTTTGAAAAGTACAGAATATACACAATTTCACAACCCAGAATGTTCTGGTATAATTCTTTCCAGGTCATTTGCTCCATGACACACATAGAATAATATATTCCTATACAGCTAGAATTACACTGCAGACATAAGTCACTAAAACTGAACATACTATAAATGGCACTCCACATTCCTACAAACTCTTCAGGGTTGCATAGTATTCCATGGAATGGATGTACCAGATTTTACTCAACTGTAAACACCCTTGATGTTGACCTACTGCAGAGGACAAGATAGTTAAATGTGGAGAAAATTCCTATAGGAGCAGCAGAGACCTATGTGGGCTTCAGAAAAACAGGAGGCTGACAACCTTGACAAGAGACCCTGAAATTTATCTTCCTCAGCACCTGAGCTAGTAGAGAATGTGAAGGGTTTCCCATGGATTAGTAGCATGGACACCCCCTGGGCCCCACTCCAGAGCCACTGAATTGAGTGCCTGTAGTTTAACAAGCTCCCAGGTGATTCACGTTCATCATTTGAAGAGCTGTGGCTTAAGCCACTAGAGGAAGTTGCATGCAGTTGGACGATGCTGAGCAATCTTTTCAGACAGTATAGACAGCAGGCTTTGAGATACTTGAAATCTTTTCCAGTGGCAGTATTGTTCACCATTATGTCAGGCTAAATTCAAGGAGTGGGATTTGAAGTTTGGAATATCTCAGAGGAAATTTGGGTTAGAAGGTACTTGTCCTGAGAGTGGATTTTTATTAGTCAGATCTTCAAATCTGTATTTTTGTAATCTCTACCATAGCTTTCAGTTTAGAAAGCCTCTTTCCAGACACAGGCAAGATGCCTCTCATAGATCTTATATTCACACTTACTTTCTGGGTCAGAGGACCCAGATGGCCTGTGTCTAGACTCTGGGCCCACAGATGCTGTGTTACTCCAAATTGCTAAGTTTGTGGTAATTTATTATGCAGCAGTGGGTGGGTAACATAGGCTTTGGTGTCAGGAAGTGGAATTTTACTGTCCCAAATACATAAAAATGGGCAGTGACTCTGGAAGCAGGCTGTGGTGGGAGGCTGAGGAAATTTTGAGGAATATAGTAGGGAAGCCTAAATAACCCTGAACAGACTATTACTTGTAAGGCTGGCTTTGACCCCGCCACTGCTTGTGGACTCTAGTGGAAGCAAAGAGCATTTACTATGACCTGGAAGGGGGACCCCGCTACACAGTGACAAAGAGCTCAGCAAGATTGCCCCCAGAAGTTACGCGGAAAGCAGGACTGGTAAGTGACTAGCTTGCCTACCAAGCTAAAGGGATGTTGAGCAACGTGGTTTCCATCGCTGCTTGTGGCAGAATGCGAGAGGAGAGGTGCTGTTGCAGGCAACCTTTCCAGATGGCAAAGAGGCTAAAGTTAAGAGGTTTATTGTCAAGTAAATGCGTCTTGGGGAGAAGCAGAGGGTGTGACGACGACCTTTCAGCAAAACCTCAGGATGAAAAATTCAGAATATTCACCCACATAGAAGATGCTCTGGTGCCTGACAGATCCCCTGTATTAAGCCAGAGGATCTCTGTTCCCAAGGAAGCTTCAGGGAGCTACCTGGACTCTGGTAGAGAAGGGATGACCTGTGAGTGCGACTTTTGTCCTATGGAATGAACCATTGAAATCCCCAGAAAGTCCATGGGGTGGTTCAGAAAATTCTTTTAGCAGAACCCTGTCATTTTAGACTAACAGGGACAGGAGAGTAAAACGAAAGGCAGCTGCCAGACTCCCAAAATTCTGGCAGGAAACAGTCTGATAAAATACTCACCTGCTAGTACTTTTTGTGAAAAAGGAAGGGATGACCCAGGGGGCAGAGCCCATAACTCAGAAGATAAAGCCAAGGGCCACAGGAAATTATTCTTAGGCCTCAAAACTTAATTTGCCTTACTGAATTTCAAAGTTGATCTGGGTCAGCGACACCTGTGTGCCCTCATGCCTCTTGGATGTGAATGTGCACAGATGCTCTCCTCTACCCATTCTGCCAGTGTACGGGGGGTGTGATGGGGCAGGTAACTTGTCTCATTCACAGGTGCACATATCAAGAGAAGTGCTGAGGAACTGTACTTAATGAACTGTACCTTAGGGGCCTTATCTGGACCTGGACTTGACTTAGATGACAAGATTCTAGACTTTGAGTTGATGCTTGAATGCAATGAGGCATTTGGAGGAGGAGTGAATGTGTCTCACGGGTGTCAGGGTAGAATCACTGGGCCAGAGGGTGGGCTGTGGTGGTTCCCAGGACCCTGACTTCTTTTGTTCAGTTTCCTGTAATCTCCTCACCTTGAGTGTAACTTGCTTCTAATGAACAGAATATGGCAAAAGAGATGGGATGCTACTCCCATGATTAGTTCATAAAGAGACTGACTTCCAGCTTACTTGCCCTCTCTTGGCTGCTCACTTGCCCACTCTGATGGTAGCAGCTGCCACATTGTGAGCTACCTTGTGGAGAGGCACACACAGCAAGGACACAGAGATGCCTCTGGCTGACCATCAGAAAGGAAGTGGGACTCTCCACCCAGCATCCTAAAAAGAATTGATTCCCAACAATCATGTAAATGAGCTTGAAAGTGACTTCTGCCCCATGGAGCCTTCAGATAAGACCTCAGCCCAAACAACTTGATTGCAATCCGTGTGACACTTTGAGCCAGAAGACATAGCTAGGCTGCATCTGGATTCCTGACCCCCAGAAACTGTTAGATAAAAAATGTTTCTTGTTTGAAGCTGCTCAGTCCTGGGGTAAATTGTGCATAGCAAAAGATAATTAGTAAGATCCGTAAAATGATATTTCTTCCGCACTGTGTTTGTGGCCCAAAATTCAAAATACTGTACTATGCATAATCTCACTCCTGTCTGTATTTATCCCTAAAAATCTTGTAGTAAAAGGAAGACTTATGGTCTGCATTTATAGATTCCAATTGCCTTTCCCTAGCAATTATTTAAGACCTCAGAGATCACACTCCTTATTCAAAACTTGCTAGCTCACTCACCTTTTTTGATCTGATTAAAACATCTCTTTTATTCATTTAAAAATATTTCTATTTAAAAATCTCAGACTCATTAAAAAACTGCAAAAATAGTTTTGTACCCTCACCCAGCTTCCCCAGTGATAACATCATACATAGCCATAGTGCATTATCACCTGCTCTGATTTTTGGATAGAAAAGCAAATCTATTTAGCAGATATTTTAGAAGGTGTTCACCCTCACGGGAAATGTTTCCTTTACTGGAGCCATTCCCCCAAATGTGGCTGCAGATCCATTTAGTACTGTCTAGAGGGCTTGGCCTTCCTTGTCCAACCACAAAGTGAGTCTCAGGGGGCATCTACGCTTGTCAGCAAAGGTGGAACAACATTAATCTGACTTGCCAGCCATAACCCCAGTGAGGCCTGCCCCACAGAAGGCCCTTAGCTCCCAGGTGAGCTCCTGGAAAGACAGTTCACAAAAAAAACAACAGCAGCAGGAAAATTCTAAGAACAAGAGTGGAGAGTTCAGGGAAGAAGGAAGCATTGCTCCTGGAATTCCGGTGACACTAAGTGTAGGCATCTAAGTGCATGATTTCACGTGAGCATCGCTGGAGTTCTTGCAGCGAAGTTACAGATTCATTCTTGATTTGCATCTCCCAGGATGGGAAGGATGCTTGTCTACAATTTCCAAGTTTAAAATCCTGTAAAGATGTTTCATTTAAGATTAAGCCTGTACTCAATCTCACCAGTGCAGATGCTGGCAACAATTCAGAGAACACTCACACGGCAAGGCAAGATAATTCGATATCATTTAGGAAATTGTCTGTTTGGGAGACATCGGATAAATAATAAACAATTTTTCCAGTGGCATATCTCTTTTCCCAGGAAGTTGTACTATCAAATACAGTAGCCGCTATCCACATGAGGTTATTAGGCTTTAAGTTTCTTAAAAATGAAATCAATTTAGTTCCTTGGTTGTGCTAGCCACATTTCAAGTGCCCAACAGCACATGTGGCTAGCGGATTCCACACTGGACAGTGCAGGCATAGTACATTTCCATCATCACAGTCAGTTCTACGGGACAGTGCTGGTCTAGAGAATGCAAGAATCTCAAAGGGGCAAACAGTGCAGGAGACATAACATGGTACATGAAATGAGATGCAGGGGGCATGTGACATGCAGCAGAGTCCTTTCAATATAATTAAAGGTCACAATGATATTTAGATGGAGTTTTTTCCAATAACTCATCAATTATTTCAGCAAAAATTCCTGAATGATTTTCCCACACTACTGGTATTTATTTCTCCTTTATTAGTCCCTGAGGACCTGGGGAGATTCTCTACCCTTTAGCAACTGGGCCCTTAGCTATGGAACATTTTTCTTCTTTGAAGAACAGATGGACTTTCCTGGTGCCTGAGGAAAGCCTGGCCTGGAGAGGCCGGTGGTTCTCTGCATGAGAAGCACTTTTTTTTGCAAAGCAGGAATAAAATAAGAGAAAGGAAAATATAAGAAAAGCATGAGATGGTCTTTGTTTCTCTGTCCTGCTCTCCCGGGGCACAATAGCATTTCTATGTGCTCCTGCCTTGCGAGGTCCCACTTAGTGGGAGTAGGTCACACTCAAAGCCCTGAGGGAGTGGGAGGACCCTCTTGCACTGTCTCGTAAATATAATATACAGATGTGAGTCCAGACAGGAAGGGAAGATGGTGAAGCTGCTCCTTTGCTGAACACGGCGAGTGGGCTTTCCTCTCCCGGGCACACGGCCTGGGTTCCCTCCTTTTGTCTGGCCCTCCTTGCCTCTCTCTTTCTGCCTCTGTCTGAATTCCCAGAGAGCTACATAAAATCTCTAAGGAACTTTGCTCCCCATGAAAAGGTACCTAACGTCATGAGGTTGCTGCTGAGAGGCAGGGGAGTCTGGAGCTCCCAAGGAAAAGCCAAGGCTGTGGGGGACTAAGTTGGTGACGTGAGGACCGTGGACCCTGGGGTGGGACCTCACATACAAACTGAGGCAGCACGCAACCAAGGCCTCCCCGTCAAGAAGACCACCTGGAAGTGCTTCTTTCTCAGACATGGAAACCTACAGCCCCCCAAAGAAGTCCTAGAAACACCTCTCAGGCCCGCTTTTCTCCAAGAAGCATCCTGCTGTGCATGTCCCGGGGTCGCTACGGGGTCCCGGGGAGGGGATGGAGGGGCCGAGACCAGCCATTTCTTCCGCCGTCGCCCGAGAATCTGTAGAGCTGCCGTCGCGTCCGCTTACACCAACTTTCACGTGGAGATTCTAGTCGTCCTGTTTCATTGATAATAATCATAATCATAATAGCTAATATTTATGGGGTGCTTACAATGTTGCAGACACCTGCTAAGCCTTTTATGTGCATTATATAATTTCATTAGCACAAAAATCCCATGAAGTAGGTACTATTATATCAAAGTATGGTTTCAAAAGGTTGAAACATGACTCTGATCAACATTAGTTATTCATTTTAGTTTTAGTTTTATTAGTACTAGTTTTCCAAGGCTGCTGTAACAAATTGCCAAAGACTGAGCTGGCAGTTAAAACAACAGAAACTTACTCTCACCATCCTGGAGGCCGCAAGTCTGAGATGAAGGTGTGGGGAGGGCCACTCCCTCCACAGTCTCTGGGGGAGGATGTGTTTCTTGTTCCTTGCAGCCTCTGTGGCCCCTGACCCATGGCCACACCATGCAGGCTCTGCCTCTGGCTTCACAAGGCCCTTGCTGTGTGTCTGTGTGTCTCCGTGTCCTCTCCTCTTCTTATAAGGCCACCCTAAATCTAATGACTTCATGTCAAGATGTTCGATTACATGTCCAGACCCTATTTCCAAATAAGCTCACTTCTGAGTTTCTGAACGGACCTGAATTTCAGAGGGACCCAAAGGTACTAGAAAGACTGACTACACATTTGCAGCCAGGAAAGGAATTTGCAGTAGGTTTTCCAAATTAGGAACAAAACTTGTCAGCTCTTCAGGACAATGAAGCTATAATCTTTGGGGTTATCTTCATCCTTAGGCAGAAATCATTTGTAACCTACAGGACAAAGCATACAAGTGCACAAATAAATTCACAGAGCCTGGACTGAGTCCATAGTAATAGCAGGTTTAAAACAGATAGATTTTCCTGTAGAATGAAATTATCCTTGTGTGGATCTGTGAGCCTATGCCCAAAGGACACAGCAAGGCCTTGCTTTTTCACATGTTTGGTTAATTTTCCTTAACAGTTATTATTCCCATCTTACAAATGAGTAAACAGAGAGATTTGATAACCTGACTACCATAATCATATCAATAATTCAACTAATGAATCCAAGGCTATTTAAACCTGAGTCTGAATTTAGAGGCCAAATCCTTGCTGAATATCTTTCTTCAACTTCTCAAGTTTGAGAGTTCTCACATTAGTTATTCATTATTTAGTTTTACAGAGTGAAACCACATGAATTAAGGAACCCATTTTTACTCTTTTACTTTCAGAATTACTATTATTACCCAAGGAATATGACTCTACTTCCAGGAAATCATGCATATGGGGTTAAACATTCATGATTTGACATTTGTTGGAGGTGCAAACTCCAGGACAGGTGGTGATGTTATCTGCACATGGATTTTACTAGGTGCATGTGTGATGGCCAGAGTTTCAGCCACCAGGTGAGCCTAGCATAAAGGACGCCACTGGCTTCACTAATCTCCCCTCCCATTCCTCAGGCACGTTGGGAAGATACTATTAGTGGTGGCATTGGTGAAGCGGGGGATTTGTGAATCTCCTGTGGTGGCATTGCTTGTAAATGTTAAGGGTCTACTGTCTTCCAGGACAGGGTTGCCTACTAGACATCAGAGGACTTTGTTGTGCTCACGTTTCCAAATAGACGCTGCTTAGAGAAGACCAAGATCTTTGAATGCCGGAGAGCCTACTGATGCCCAGGATTCTGGGAATACTATCTCCTGTGACAGAGAATTCAGTACTTCCCGGGAAGGCTGGTCCCTTTCTTTGAGAGCCTTTATTGTGGCAAGGGTTTTCTTCATCCTGTGATTTCACACCCACTGTTGCAGTCTGCTCTGTGCTCACTTGGAATCAGCCTCAACGCTTCTTCCAGCCATTGTTCCAATAAACGTTTACTGTCAGTGGGGATACATTGATGAATGGAACATGGGACATGTTCTGAAGGAACTCTCAGTCTAGTGGGGCCAACAGACCATGTGCAGAAGTGGGCGGGGACATCCCTATTCTTGGTGTTTACAGAGTTTATGTGAGGATTGATTTCAAGAGGGTTAATGGTTGAATGATAGATTTAAAGGGTAATCTGAAAAACAAACCATAAGCAAATGATACCGATAAAACATTTACCTGTTGCAAACCTGTTTCCACCCTTATTTGGCTGACTGGTATACATTTTTAGCAGCCCACGGCTCACCACCTCCCTTGCCAATGGGGGAGTAGCTCTTGGGGCTGGGTGTGCAGGAGCGGCTCTGCCCCGGGGGCCACAGGTGCAGGGAGACCTCCTTCTAGAAGCAGAAGGCTGGGGGCAACAGCAGGGCTCTGTCCAGGCCTGCCTTCCTCTGCCACTAGATGGAGAACTTCTCTCAGCTTTCCCCAGGGCTCTGGGAAGGCCGTGGAGGAGGCTGTGCACATCCTTTTGAATTCTGATATCATTTTAAGGAATTCCAACTCAGATGTTAGAAAGCTTTCAGTTAATTTTTTTAAAAGCTCAAATTTCGTGTTTCTTTACTTTTATTTTAATGTACTGCACTTATATTTAACAAATGCTTAATTAATTGGATTTTCAAAATGCTCTGGCCTATTTTTATTCCTGGGAGATTTCCAGCAGAATGCGTATGGACATTTGCTTCTACATATGTAAGAAGTACCTTGAAGCCCTTATAAGTGACCTGTTTTTTCCTGGATCAACCAGACATGATGAATAGTGTGGGGAGCTGGGGAGACTTGGACCAGCTTCCTTTCACTTTCACAATTTCCCCTATCTACCGGAGCATTTATTCCTAAGTCCTCAGCACACAGACAGACACAATAGAGCCTCAAGCACGAGCTGATTACCCGTGAGGGTATTTTGGCTGCTCTGTCTTCACACACATTCACCCACTGAAACCCTCCTCTTAGAGCCAGCATTCAGTCTCTGTTTCTACAGAGGAGGCAGGTCAGACCTAGTCATTAGCCACACAGCACCTCCCTCCCCAAGAGGAGGGAATTAGGAGCTGCACTGGCTTTGGCCCCTGAGTATGTGGCTGCGTTCCTGGTCCTGGTTTTGCAGTGGGGCCCCGAGAAGCCTGCACATTTGGATGGCTGCAGCCGGGTGGTCACAGGCCATGCTGGGAACCCTCCCGTGAAACCTTCTAGAGTTGTGCCCCACCTGGTCTGGGGACCGGTGTAGACCAGAGGCACTGAAGGAGGAACGAGACGATCCGAGCCAGCATTTGTCCTCAAGCTGAGATGCAACGACAGCTTGAAACCTAAGGACAGGAGAACCTGGCAGGGGGAGGGTCCCAAGATGCCAATGCCTCCTGCGTCCTGGAGCCCTGGATTCCACATCGTGTGAATGTGTGGAAATAGCGGCTTTCACGAGGAACATTTCTCTAACTGGAAAGGAAATTAGGCAAGCAGTTTAGTTAGGAGAAGCAGAAGCAAGAGGAAAGTGATTTGCCTTTTTTTCCTCTTTTTTTCTCCTGGGAGGAGGATGATCCTTCTAGAATCTACCAGCAGGGCATAACGAGTCCTTCCCTATTTGCTGGAAATCCCACCCTCCTACTGCTGCTCCTCAGAGTTTCTGTTTTGCAGGTAGCTGCTGGCAGGAGGGGACTGGAGGTCACAGAAGAGCCCAGCCAGGGCTCAGACCCACAGGGACAGGGTGGAAGTTAAGGAGATCCCGGGGTTCCAAGTCACTGGGGACAAGTAGTCTCCATGTTAGCCAACACCTTGAAGGGAGCAGTGAGCCTGCTTTATAAAAAGCACATGTCTTCAGACGAATGGGATTTCCCTGGCTGGCAGAGTGAAAGGCCTGGTCCCCAAAGGGGAAGTGAAAGTTGCTGTATAATTTGAATGTTGAAGGCAGGCTTCAAGATCCAGTTCCTCCGGCTTTACCGGGAAGTGGCTAGGAGCACAAGGTTTAGTTGGGAAGGGAATTGATGTTCGCTGCCACCACCCTGTGCCAGGCGCTGGGCTGGACACTGGGAGAGGGGGCAGAGGCATGGGGTTGATGGAAGTTTCCATATCTGCACTCTCCAGTACAGCAGCCACGGCCAAACATATCTAACTCAGCATGTGGAATGTGACTTTTACAGCTGAGGGACTGAATTTTCTATTGTATTTAATTTTCTGACTTTAAATAGGCACATGTGGCCAGTGACTGCTGTATGGAATGGTTCTGTTGCATGCAGAACCTCTGTTTGGGGAATGGACCAAATGCACTGTCATGTAGGCTCTGGCATCTCCAAGCTACAGGTGTGCAAAGGGAAGCTCAGTTTCCTTCAGCAAAATCAAGGAGTCAATTGCCTTTTGCTTTTGTGTATTCAGTCTCTCCAAAGAGCCTAAATGGGTGTGTGTGTGTACCCACAGCATGTGGCAGTGACTAAGACATCTTAAGGATGAGAAACTGTTTCTCTTTTTCATTGCTCCACATGGTTCTATATGGGTTCCACCCAGGTGGGTGGGAGTCTGAACTGCTCTGGGCCCCGTGGTGTGCTGACAAGTGTGAGTCCCAGCAGCTGGGGGACCCCAGGGGAGGCCCATGACTCTCTAAGCCTCTTTCACATGGTCTCTGAGATGAGGGGGTAAGGACACCATGTTGCAGGGTTGCTGTCCCATTGCTGCTGCAGTGTTCCTTGTATTGTGTGTCTGACCCACAGAAACCTTAATTGGTGATGGCGTGTCTGTGCCCACTGGGAGGAGGCTGCGCTCAGCCTAGTCATGGGAAGGTTATTCAACTCCCGCATCCAGTACCTTTGTAAACAAGGCCTGGCACTGAGAACTGATTTGCTTTTCAGGCAAAGCTGGAAATGCTGGTGGAGGCTGCTGATGCCTCCTTCTTAGATAGGAGGAGAGAATGGACATTTCCCCTTCATCCTTATCCAGAAACTCTTTTTACTAAGAAAGTTTTAGATCAACAGAAACTGATGTTAGAATGTGAAGCAAGGGATGAAAATTATTGCACAAACTTCCACTGAACACCTACTTTGTGCTACTAAGTTAAGCGCTGTGCCCTACTGGGTGCTTGGCAGAATGCCTGGAGGCTGGGTGGCAGTCAGTTGTGGCTTTATAAATGAGCTTTTTAAGACTCCCTCCACCAACAGGGATTTAATTTTATCCTACGTTTGGGTTAGGGATTTTGTGTAATGCACAGCAGGCTCTGTCAAGGAAAAGAAGCTCTCATTGTCCAAGAAGGCGAATTCAGGCATCTTGTGCTGTGTGTCTGATACTTGACTTTGAAGGTAATCATTGCATGTAAATACGTTCAGTATGGCAGAAACTTTGCTTTCTCTGTGTTTTTTTCCGCTCAGTTTTCTACTGCTGAGTTGCCTTCCGAATCACCAGTCTTTCTCAGAACATGTCTTCATTCCATCATCAGAACTCAGGCACACACCAGACAGGTGAATTTTCAAGTTACTTATCCTGTGTTTTTCCCTAGAACTATTTTGACTGCCCGTAGCCCCAACCTCCCAACATAAAGTATTGCAAGCAAGTTTTACACTCCCAAGGGAAACAATTTTGAAGGATTCTTCCAGTTCCAGAGGAGAAGTGGAGGGTGTGGGCCAATGGGCGAAAGGGGTCTAAAGGTATAAACTTTCAGTTACAAAATCAATGTCATGGGATGCGATGGACAGCATACTGGCCATAGTTAATCACACTGTGTTGCATATTGGAAAGTTGCTAAGAGAGTAGATCTTAAAAGTTCTCATCACAAGAAAAAGAATTTGTAGCTATGTGTGATGATGAATTAAAAAAAATGACTGACTCTAAACCAAAACATCTATATGTCAAATATAAATATGAGTAATATCTGAAAGATCCAGTCATGGGGGAATATTTGGAAAACAGGTAACTTGTTATCTTAACTGATATCTTTCCTTTTCCTTTACATTACAAATAACACACACTATATATTTATTTATTAAGGTATCATTGATATATAATCTTATGAAGGTTTCACATGAGCAACATTGTGGTTATTACATTCACCCATATTATCAAGTCCCCCCCAGCCCCATTGCAGTCAGTGTCCATCAGCATAGTAAGATGCTACGTAGTCACAACTTATCTTCTCTGGGCTATACTGCCTTCCCTGTGAACCCCCTACATTATGTGTGTTAATCATAATGCCCCTTAATCCCCTCCTCCCTCTCTCCCCACCCACCCTCCCCATCCCCTTCCCTTTGGTAACTGTTAGTCCATTCTTGGGTTCTGTGAGTCTGCTGCTGTTTTGTTCCTTCAGTTTTGCTTTGTTTTTACTCTCCACAAATGAGTGAAATCATTTGGTACTTGTCTTGCTCTGCCTGGCTTATTTCACTGAGCATAATACCCTCCAGCTCCATCCATGTTGTTGCAAATGTTAGGATTAGTTTTCTTCTTATGCCTGAATAATATTTCATTGTGTATATGTACCACCTCTTTTTTATCCATTCATCTACTGATGGACACAAGTTGCTTCCATGTCTTGGCTATTGTAAATAGTGCTGCAATAAACATAGGGGTACATATGTCTTTTTGAATCTTGGTTCTTGTTTTTTTTGGGTAAATTCCCAGGAGTGGAATTTCTGGGTCAAATGATATTTCTATTTTTAGTTTTTTGAGGTACCTCCATATTGCTTTCCACAATGGTTGAACTAATTTATATTCCTACGAGCAGTGTAGGAGGGTTCCCCTTTCTCTGCATCCTCCCCAGCATTTGTTGTTCCTTGTCTTTTCAATGTTGGCCATCCTAACTGGTGTGAAGTGGTATCTCATTTTGGTTTTAATTTGCATTTCCCTGATAATTAACAATGTGGAGCATCTTTTCATGTGCCTGTTGGCCATCTGAATTTCTTCTTTGGAGAAGTGTCTGTTCATATCCTCTGCCCATTTTTTTATCAGGTTATTTGCTTTTTGGGTGTTGAGGCACGTGACTTCTTTATATATTTTGGATGTTAACCCCTTATCGGATATGTCATTTATGAATATATTCATACTGTGCGATGCTTTTTATTCTGCTGATGGTGTCCTTTGCTGTACAGAAGTTTTTAGTTTGATGCAGTCCCATGTGTTCATTTTTGCTTTTGTTTCCCTTGTCTGAGAAGATGTGTTCAGGAAAAAATTGCTCATGTTTATATTCAAAAGAGTTTTGCGTATGTTTTCTTCTAAGAGTTTTATGGTTTCATGACTTACATTCAGGTCTTTGATCCATTTTGAGTTTACTTTTGTGTATGGGGTTAGACAATAACCCATTTTCATTCTCTGACATGTAGCTGTCCAGTTTTGCCAACACCAGTTATTGAAGAGGCTGTCATTTCCCCATTGTACATCCATGGCTCCTTTATCGTATATTAATTGACCATATATGCTTGGGTTTATATCTGGACTCTCTAGTCTGTTGCACTGGTCTATGGGTCTGTTCGTATGTTAGTATCAAATTGTCTTGATTACGGTGGCTTTGTAGTAGAGCTTGAAGTCAGGGAGCATAATCTCCTCTGCTTTATTCTTCCTTCTCAGGATGGCTTTGGGTATTCGGGGTCTTTTGTGGTTCCATATGAATTTTAGAACTATTTTTTCTAGTTTGTTGAAGAATGCTGTTTGGTATTTTTATAGGGATTGAATTGAATCTGTAGATTGTTTTAGGCAGGATGGCCTGCTAGTTCATTGTTAGCATATAGGAATGCAACAGATTTCTGTGTATTTATTTTGTATCCTGAAACTTTGCTGAATTCAGTTATTAGTTCTAGTACTTTTGGGGTGGATTCTTTAGGGTATGCACAATATCATATCATCTGCCAACAGTGACAGTTTAACTTCTTCCTTATCAATCTGGATGCCTTTTATTTCTTTGTGTTGTCTTATTGCCATGGGTAGGACCTCCAGTACTATGTTGAATAAAAGTGGGGAGAGTGGGCATCCTTTCCTTGTTCCTGATCTTAGAAGAAAAGCTTTCAGCTTTTCACTGTTAAGTATGATGCTGGCTGGGGGTTTGTCATATATAATCTTTATTATGTTGACGTACTTGCCTTCTATGCCCGTTTTGTTGAGAGTTTTTATCATGAATGGATGTTGAATTTTGTTGAACGCTTTTTCAGCATCTTTTGAGATGATCGTGTGATTTTTGTCCTTCTTTTTGTTAATGTGGTGGATGATGTTGATGGATATTCGAATATTGTACCATCCTTGCATCCCTGGAATAAATCCTATTGATCATGATGATCTTTTCAGTGTATTTTTAAATTTGGTTTGCTAATATTTTTGCATCTATTTTCATCAGGGAAATATAGGTCTGTAATTTTCTTTTTTTGCGGTGTCTTTGCAACACACTAGATATATTATTAAGATATGGTACTACCTCAATATTGGCCTATTGCTTTTATTTTGTTATTGTAAATCCCACTATCCTGGATATCTGGTCTCTGTGAACATTGTATGGCTTTGGGGAGATTATTTGTCCTGTCTGGACCTTGGGATTCCATATTTGTAAACAGGTGATGGAGCCTTGTAAGAATTACAAGAGCATCTATGTAGGGCTCCTAGCACTGTGCCTAATACAACCAACTCAAAAATTTTTTTCAAGTCTCCAAGAATTTGACAGGTAGGTATTTTCACCAAGGCCTGAATCAAAACATATATGATATAAATGATATGTTGCTACTTTTTATATGTCAGTAGATAGGACCTGAGTCTGTTCTGAATTACCCAGGCCTTAAATCAGGTCTTAAATGTCACCATTGAGCAGAGGCATAGGCTGTTGAAGATGACAGCCCTGCCTCTTTTTCTCCTGCCATAAAGAGAATAGACTTACTCCCCCATCTTGACTCTGAAATCCCTGTTACACCCCTGTTGGCTGCAGAAGGATGTGCCCTCGAGACAGGTCCCCTGTCCTGGAAAGGCAGGACACAGCTCATGTGAGGACTCTTCTGTGGCAGAGACACCAACTGGTTCCATGGAGTGCTGGGGGCACCCTCCGGGTCGGGGCCTGTGTTGTCACCGTGGTTTCAGCCTCGGGATGTATGACATCCACCAAGTCACCAACCTGAGCCTGTGTCTCCATCCACGTCCCAGGGTGCTGACAACCACCACGGGGTGGGGGCTGCAGCATGAGCATCACAGGGCCTGGTGTCCCAGGACAGGCCTTGCTGGGCAGCAGCCTGGGGCTTCAGTGCTGGGGAACAGCCAGGGAGCTTCTCCGAGTTTGGGACAGGCTGGGTGCGGTTCCCAGCTCTGAAGGGTCTCCCCTCCTAGAGTGATATACATATTGATACTAATAAAAAAGGGGTGGTGGGGACTTCGAGGGCTAAATCTATTTGTGGGATTAAATAAACTGTACTCCATTCTTCTGGAAGCCTTTCAAAGGCTAGTGTGTAGCGTGCATCTCCTAGAGGTGGCAGGAGCCTGTGGCTTTTCCTGAACCACTTGGCCCACTCTCCTTTTTGTATTATGCATAATGGGCTTTCGGAAATGTGGCTCAAGGGTGACTTTCTGTGACCTTGAAAAAGTCACTCAGCCTCCCTGGCCTTAGTTTCACTACCTGAAATCGATGCTCACACCCATCCCCACCCTTCCTCCAAAGGGCCAAGCTGCCGCTGAACAGCCTGGCTGCTCCAGGACCAGGACAGGGGGCTCATTTTCTATTTCTGTCCCCACCCCCTGCTTAGCTTTGATGCTGAGAGGCCCCTCTGGCTAAGCACAGACCCCCATCCTCCCTCTGGCTTCCCTGCATTGGGCTGTCCCCTTTGCACCCACAGAGGCTGCAAGCCCTCCCAGGATACTCTAGCCAAGCCCAGTGGCATGGCCTTCCTCCAGTGATGCTTCCTTTGAGCCTCTGGACCTGCCCTCATGCTGTCATTCTGCTTCAAATTTCAAGCAACTAGTTAGATCTTTTAGGTAACTCCCCTTCCTGAATTTTTGCCTACTGGATCTGTCCATTTCTGATAAAAGGCTGTTGGGGTCATCAACTGTAATAGCGGACTCATCTTTCCCTGCATTCCTATCAGTTTTGGCTTCCTATATTTTAATGTTCTGTTGCATGCATGTTAAGAACTGTTATGCCTGCTTGGAGAACTGAGCCCTTTATCATGATGTAATAGCCTCTTTACCCCTGACAGCTTTCCCTGCACTGCAGTCTGCTCTGTCCGAAAGTAACACAGCCACTCCTGCTTTCTTTTGATTAGTGCCGGCATGACAAGTCCGTTTCCATCCCTTTGCTTTTAATCCATGTCTTTCTACTTAAAGTGACTTTCCTGTAGACAACATGTCCCTGGGGCTCGTTGGTGGGTCTACTGAGGCAAGCTCTGGGTTTTAACTGGCACATGTGCACCGAAGATGTTTGAAGTGAGTATGCCAGTGGGATTCTATCTGCCACATTTGCTGCTGTTTTCTACTGGTTGGCCCTGTTCTTCATTTCTTTTTTAGTCTGCCACTCTCTACCTTCTCTGGTTTTCACTGAGCATTTTGTGTGATTCTGTCTCTTCCCCCTCTGTCTCTGTGGCTCAAGATTCAGCTGAAATGCACTTGGCCAGGGGATGCAGCAGGCCTGCCTCCCTGCCTTTCAGCATCTCTCATTCCAGTGCAGCAGCTCCCCCAGGACCACTCAGCCCGTCCCCTGGCTGAGACCTGCTGCAAGAGCCTGAAGGCTAGGATGCGGAGAGGACCCTCCTGGGGAGCCCCAGGCTGCCCAGGGCCTGTGTCCCATTGCCTCCTGCCTTTTCCTGGGGAGAGTGACATGGGCTCTGAAGCAAGTGGAAAGGTGGGAGTGGGCTTCAGAAGGAAGAGGTGTGGGCTTGGGGTCCAGGTCATTATCTACCTCAGGGAGCTCAGGGAGCGGGGTGGAGGGCCCATCCTGCATCCCACCCTCCATGCTGCACCCTGACCTTGCCTGCTGCTGTAGGTTTGTGGATGACTGAGGCAAGACCTCTGCCCTCCAGGGGCTGACAGTCCAATGGAGGAGACGGGCCCTTGACACACAGCCCTGTGAGAACCCAGGCCCAGACTCAAATAAAGCTTCCAGGGACACTGAGACCTGGTCTCGAGAAAGCCCCGAGAATTAGGTACAATGAACCCAGCATTGCTACATGACTGGGTCAGCAGCTGGGAGGCTGGAGAGAGCACTTGGGGTTGGGGAGCTGGGTGCGGGCAAGGGGGAGCCACGGCGGGTTTTGGAAAGGGCAGTGCCCAGAAGGGAGGAGGGCTCTGAAAGGGGAATCAAACCGAGGGCCCCAAAACCACGGGCCCTTCTTGCCGTGGTCCTGGGCCCACCCTCACCCACAGGAAGCAGGAGGCATGGTGGTGATGAGGAAGCTGTGCAGGTGCTGGCTGGGAGCAGGGCTTAAGGTACCCCAGGAGGTGACACTGCCCGGGAAGCCACAGCGAGCGCGCTCGGGGAGCCTGGCACGCCCGAGAGCTTCCCGGAGACGGGTGGGCGGGGAGGACGCTGCAGGGCAGGCCCAGGTGCCCACGCGGAGCCTGTGAGCTGGGCTGAGGCCAAGGGATGGCAGGGCGGAGAGGGGAGTGGTCTGGGCTGACTCACGAAGGGAGGAACAGAACATCTTTGGACAATTCACACACTCAACGTCACATCTAATTGGTTTGACAAAACATGGGAAAGAAGAACTGAAATTTGTTAACTGTACTGAGATCCATGCAGTTCACTTCAGGGGACAGTTTTGGTACCAAATTATCCTTGTTATGCAAATTTCCCCCCCCCCCCCAGCGGCTGGTTCCCAGTTGTGCGTGGGGACGATGGTGGCTGCATCTGCTTCCCCTTGTGCCGATTCACTCTGGTGGCCACAGCCATCTGCTCGCCGTGGGCCAGTGCCCTGCTGCCCGGCAGGAGGGAGGCACCAGGGCTTCCAGACTGGGGCGGTCTCAGGAGCCAGAGCTTGGAGGTCGGCCTCGTTCCTGTCCTTGGCCTTGCCAAAAAGCAGAAAGGGCAAGGGGACTTCACAGTGAAGTTTCCACCTTCCTCCCTAGGAAAATACTGCCTAGAACTTGGCATTTTTGAGGCATCAGGTCCAAGCCCATGGGGCACTGAGTTCCTCATTTCTTCTCCACCAGTGTCTCTCTCGAGGCCCCAGCTTGCCTGCCCACAAACATCGCTGCAAGTTTCCTGAATACTCAGCCAGTGGCTTCTTCTCAGTCCCGTCCTCATTTCATCTGCTCCTTTGGGACCTGCTTATGGCTTCTCTTTTTGCATTGAGGAAATGTGAGATGCTGTGCCCAATGGGCTTTCCCTCTGCTCGAAAAATTGCTTTCCCCTCCTTGGCTGTCCCAAAGCTGTCTCCTCCATCCTGCCTCTCTCCTGGAACACCCTCCTATGCCCGCCGCAGGTTCCTAACAGCCCCCCGAGGGCCGTGACTCTCAGACCTACAACTTCTCTCTAAAGCTGACCCATTCTCATCAGATAATCACTTAAACAAAACCACCCTCCCCTCTCCAAATCTTCTGCCCATCTCCCCTTTTCCTATTAACAGTGCATACAGGATCTGAGATATGGGGCCAATTCCTCCTTAGCCTTCAGTGAACAATAGATCTAATCATCTTAAACTTTTGGTTATGTAACAAATATCTGTTGAGCACCATCTCAGTTCATAGGGCTGCTACAACAAAATACTAGAAATGGGTGGCTTATAGACTACAGAAATTTATGTATCCCAGTTCTGGACGCTGCAAGTCTGAGACCAGGGTCAGGGTTTGTGGGCAACACAGCAAGTATTCTGGTTTTCCACTCTCTGATTCTCTTGTTTATGTCTGAGTTGTTTCAAACTCAAGAGGGGAAGAGAAAGACAGGAATCATTACCCCTTCTCAAAAAATATAAACAGCTTGGGTCTGGAGAAGAGGGGCAAGGCTGTAGCTGCCTTGAGCGACAGGATGGGGAGTCCGCCTAGCTGGCCTGGGAAGCTAGGCCCACATCTGGTTAGTGGGCTCCATGCAGGACTCCAGCTCCAGAGAGTGGGTCTCTAGAAACTGCATTTGTAATAGCCACCCAGCTGATTCTGAGCTGCATTTGAAGGATCTGCATGGGGAAAGCTGGAAAGGGTGAGGAAGTCTCAAGGTAGCCACTGGGGAGTTGGGTTAATGGTAGGAGAAGCTGATGGAAGGGCAGGGCCTGGGTTGTGAGGAAGAACAGTTTTCTAAGAGCCAGGGACCCATGTCGTCTGTTAGAGCAGTGTGGGATGGGCTATCTGGGGAGAGGCAGGCCAACTCCGTAGCAGGCGGCAGCACCATGGCTCCGCCCTCATGGAGCCCCTGGGCTCTAGTGCAGGGCAAGGCCAAAGGGGTCCAGGGAGCTGTGCTGGGCTTAGAGGAGCACAGAGCTTCTGTGCTGGTGGTCTGAGAACTTCCCCCGAGTCTTGTACTGATTGCTGAGCTCCTTGAGTTTCCTTTACGTACCTTGCTGTGTGTCTGGAGTTGAAAGGCCACACAAAAGAACATAACTTGGAAACAGAGAAAGGGATTCTATTCCTTCAGACTCCATGTGCTTCCAATGAGAATGCAAGGTTTCACCAAGGAGACATAAAACCCCCAGCACATTTTATTTTAATAAGAAATATGACTGATTAATTGGAAAAGGGATCAGTGATTTGGTATCTGAGCTGCCAATTCTGGTGTTTAGCTCCCTGCATTTCACGCTAATGTTAAAATAGAAGGTGACTTTTAAACCTGCAACACTCATCAGGACTAGAGGGAAATTAGAAGGACATGCACAGGAGCAGCTGTCGCAGGGGCAACGAGGAAACGCATGCAGGAGCCCCCGGGGCTGCCCCCAAGGAAACGTGGTCGGGGAGTTCAGGGGCTGCTCCAGCTGCGCTGGCTGTGGTGGCAGGCTGGCGGCTTTGTGTCCACATGTCCCCTCCACTTGGGTTCTTCTGGTCCTCGGCGCCTGCTGCTGGCTCTTCTCACCTCACTGGGGTCCACCTGGAATATGGTGCTGTCCCCTGGGGCCCACCTGGCAGATCTTTCCTGACTCCCAGTTCCAGATGTGCACACAAACTGCTGTTGGTCCTCACTGTCACCCTGCGAAGGGGGTGCCCCGTCCAGTCAGCCTCCCTGGAGTGAGGCGCATCCTTTGGGCCCATTGAGTGGATGATCCATGGACTCCACCCACAGTCTGCAGGGACCAGGGGGTGGTAAGTAGACACCCAAGGGTTACAGTGGTAAAAGACTATGCTCTGTTAATTATATGAGAATAATCCTTCCTATGATGGCTTAAAAAAAGGGGAGTGTGGGCCAAGAAATGAAGCCTAATACCCTACGAGTGCCTCTGGAAATGGACATTGGAAACACTGCTCTCCCCCAGTGGCCACATATACTCCCACAGGCTCAGTCATTGTGGGGCTTGAGCAGTGAAGGTGTAAACAAACATGGTCTTCACTGTCCCCATTAAACCCCCACCCTTTTGAGTTGCTTTCCTCCTCAGTGTGAGCTCAGTTTAGTTGTCAGTGAATCTAGACCCTCTTTGTGCTTTGGATCCGTGATCACTGAGAAGTCACAAGGCATAGGCACCAGTTTTTAAAAGAGCAGATGGTCACATCTATCCATGAAGGCAGCACGCTTTTTCAGTGAGGTAGTCTAAGGGGGCTGCAAAGCTCCTGGAAAGATGCTGCCTCGGCAAGCTTCAGTATTTTTGAAGGTCCCTTTTGGGACCTGATGCCTGGGGCCACTGTGAATCAGTGCAGTCTGCTTATTTCACTGGGGTCTCACCTCGTTTGGATCAAATGCTTTACTACGTAAACTGGTCTCATCTTATTCACTGATCTGAACCTATATGTCTGGCCATCTTTCCAAAAAGGTCAGAGGATTTTCACAGTGTTTGCAGTAATGCAGCTCTGCGTCCAAGCTGAGATGAGACTTCGGGCTCCACCCAGCCCTGGCCTGAATGTGCTGGGTGAGGGCCTGTGAGGTGGCCACTGGGGTGGGTCACTGTCTTCTGTGCTCCCACAGCCATGGGCCTGCCACTGGTGGCATCAGGAAGTGTGCTGTGAATAGCTGGAAACGTATTTCTTGTAGCTCACTATCTCCACCCACCCTCAAGTCCACACTTGGAAGTGAAAGACTGAGCCTTAGTTCCCCAGGGCCAGCTGGGCTGAGGACAGCAGGCAGTCAGTCTGCTGAACTGCCCAGCTATGCTGCAAACAACATTGTGGGCACACAATCACACGTGGGGCCAGCGGGTGCCTTCCCCTTCTCCCTACCCCAAGGCGGCCTCTGCCCTCTCTGACTGCAGCAGATGGCTACTCTGTGGGGCCCTGTCTTACACCAGTGTGGACTTCACGGGATGGGGCCGACAGGGTATTCATTGCATTTATTTGTTCTATCACTACAGAAGAAGCATTTCAAAATGTGTACAAAAGAATACTCTAGTCTGCCAGGGGTTGCACCCCTTGTTCACAGCTAAACAGAAATAATTTAACATCATCATAGAGGCAGGTTGGAAATACAACTGCATTTCCTCATTTACAATCCTGTACATGTATTTGCCAGAATGGCAGTTGAAGACCTAAAGCTGCATTGAATACAAACAAATTGGACTTTAACAATCACCACACACAACATTGTAAAAAATTGTATAAGAAAGTATTGGGAACAATATTGCATATTAATATCTGGTCACACTTGTTCACAGTGAATGCTATGCACCAAGAGCATATGTGCTTTTTTTCTGATGCCTGGACATCTTAAATAAGTCTGATTTTGGTTCACTACAAAGTAAAAAAAATCTGCATTGAACTGAATGAGAGAGATCTGGATTTTAAATAGAGTTGACCCTTCATTATTGCTGGAACTTAAGAAGAGCAGGACTGAGAAATACATTTGCTTCACGGTTTGTGTACGTAAGTCCATTTCATCTTGCTTTTGTTTTGGCAAAAAGAGGACTCTATAAGAGTCACAAAGTAATCTGAACAAAACAAGGAAATCGCACAAAAATAGAAAAAACAAAAAACAAAAACCAAACTCACATTCTTGTAACATGTAGTTCTTTTTCTCAATGAAGATTCTAAGATTTCATTACATGGTTGATTCTGAATTGCAAGTGGAACATGCTGGCATCTGAAGTGACTCGTCCTGGGACACGCCTTTGGTGATAAAGCAGTAACACAGTTCTTCTTGGGGACTCTTCACCTAGGTCAAGCCCATGCTCCGCAGCACCCATCACAGAAGGGACCTGGGCAGGGGGCAGGAGTCCAGGCTCTCTGTGTGGAGGGAAGCTGGGTGACAGGAGGGGCAGGAACACCAAACAGCGATTTCTCGTTTAAGTCAACAGATCAACCTGCTATAGTGGCTCTCCTCTCTCTGATACTTATTTTAAACACATGAGAGTGCGTGAAACATAGGCACGCTTCAGTACACAGCCGTTCCCAGGACACACCCCCCCTCAAACAACAGAACAAACCACACAACGAAAAGGTGTGAGGTCATGCAGAATCCTACTTTTACCAGCTAGATGCAAAACGGTAACAGCTTTTGGTACAGAATATGGCCACCTCTCAAACCCAATTTCATTACTTGTTGATGTTATGTGAAACCTTACTTTAAATACAATAGTTCAAAGAAACATGGTGTTACGATATGAAACCACAATAAAAGGTGTGTAAATAGACAGTTACATTGGCTATAAAAGGCAGTGGGAGGATGGGGAAAGCATTTTAAAGAGAACTCCTGTAGCCACTATTTACAATTCTGGGTAAGCTTTGTTTGAAGCCATGGGGATAAATAACTTCTTTCAACCAATTGACTCTGTGGGATAGATGGAGTGGAACAGAGTGGGTGCAACTGGCCAGCAAGCTGGTAAGAAGTCTCTCACCTCAAACATGTTCACTTGGAGGAGGCGCTATCTTTCTCAGAAATTGCATATTCACCTAAAGCTGTCAGCAGCCAGCTCCTGTCTACTCTTTTTTACTCAGAGCACTGCTGTGCCATGGTCTAAATTATTAAAATTTTATTTCCTGTTTCAAAATGCTACACCATTCCATAATTAAAGAAACCCATAACCCAGGAATGCTATCTAAGTGGACTCCCTCCTTTCAACAAACTTAAATGCACTCAGGAAGGTCTGTTTCTGAAGACCGAAAAGGAGTAACTCATTTGCAGAGTTTATAACGAATCCAAAGGAACACGAGTCAGGATCCGCTGCTCCCTGGGAAAATTCTTCCAGTGTTTTTATCTCTGGAAGGTGCCCAGACCTTTCACTGATTTAGATTCATTTCCAGCAGTGGTTCTCAACTTGGGGTGTTTGTCCTTAGGGGACATTTGGCAATGTCGGCAGAGAATTTTGGTGGTCAACTGAGGATGCTACTGGCATCCACTGGGTAGTGACCAGGGACGCTGCTAAATGCCCTGCAGTTCTTGGGAAAGTTCCCATAACACGGAATCATCCAGCCCCAAGGTCAGTGGCACTGTGACAGGCACCCAGGGTTGGGATGACATGTGGAGGTGCTTACGTGCACTGTTTCCTGTTTTCTCACGTTAATCTTGGTTCAGTTTTGACAAAGACAAGAACTGTAAACATCTGAAATTGTGTGTTCTTCCTTGCTAGGTGGTCAGGATTATTTCCCTAATGAGGGGATAGCCCTGAAGGGAGCCCCTCCCTGGTTGGGACTAGGACTCCCAAACACTGCAGTGGGGCTGCAGAGAGCACTGGATGTCTAAGCGTTGCAGGGGAAGCTCTGCCTCCAGTGTCACCTGCTCCTTTCCTGTCCTTCCTCATGGGCTGGTCACCCAGTCACCCAGTGAGAAAGGGTGCAGGGCCATCCATTGTATTTATGTGTGGGCACCTGGGTGCTGCTTTGTCCTTGTGGGACAGAGTTTCAAATTGTTTGAGCAGTTAGTTTCAAGCAGGTAGGTTCTGTGCGCCAGCAACACTGGATGGCCTTCACTTGTCTTATTTCTGTGGTCTGAAAATTAATGGTCATTTTGAATCCTTCTTTTAAGGATTTTAAAACAAGAATAATATACAGTGAAGACAGGGAAAGAAATTTACCAACAGGAGAAATCTAGACCTGTGGCTACAAACAAAACATGCACTTTCACGGGTGGGCCCTTATGCAGGAAAACAGGCTTCTGGTCATAGGTAGAACCAGCCTGGAGGTAATAGATACCCAAAGGAAAGACTGGAATTGGGAATAACACTTTGGTTTCTGAGGAATTTACTGTCTGAGGGGCTCAAAAGGAGTTGAGGTCCAAACTTGAGGATGGGTGTTACAAATGTAGTGATAGACTCTTGGCCATTGAAGGAGTGGGGCTGGGCAGCAGAGGACCACAGTCTCCAGTATGCTCACAGGGACACAAGTCCACTCCGCCTGCAGCAAGCCTCAAGGGCTGAGCAATATCACCTGGTTTGGACATCCAGGACTAGTCTGAAAGGCTGTCCCTCCCATCGCACCCCCCACCCCCACTCTCGCCCTCTGCCCACGGTGCCAGATGGTCACAGCTTTTCCCCAACGATGTATTTTCCTGTGTAGAATATGACTTAGAATGGCATCTTTAAAAAGTGCAGGCTTTCCGCTCTAGATGCATGCAGCCCCAGGCTGTGGCCTCGGCACGGTGTCTAAGCCCCGCTGTGATGGCAGCACCTCACCTGGGGCACCAGCTCACCTGGAGCCCACAGGCATTGGGCCGCACCTCAGGTGCTGTGCTCGGGACTTCTGGGGCCTAGGAAACCACATATGTGCGGAATGAATTCCGCGTGAACTGGCTCATTCCTTCCCAGGCTTTGGCCTGTCTCTGTAAGGTTCTCTCTGACAATAGGTGGTTTGGAGGAGGGGGTTCTGGGAAGCGGCATGAGTGGGGTTCAGCTAGCAGTCTATGAAAACGTCTAGTAGGACAGCAGTTTGGGGAGCTCCACATGTAACCCTGCACCTAACAATAAAACTCTTATTTTCAAAAAGCAAATCAAATCCCAACCAACCAACTGAAACAAAATGAAATACAACACCACCTAGAAATCAAAGCACAGTGTTCTGGCGCAGTCCATGCTGCTGGCAGGAGGGGCGGGCAGCAGCCCGTGTGCTTTTCTTGGTGGGGGTCCACGCCGTACGGGGGAATTTAGCTCATGTGGAAGCGGTGCTCCCCTCGCGTGATGTGGGATGAGAACTCGTACCTGTCCTGGCTGTGGTAGCCACACATGTTGCACTCAAAAGGATCCCGGAAGCCATGGCAGCCCATGTGGATGGTGTACATGACGTGGTCCAGGAAGAGCACCCTGCAGTGTTCGCACCGGTGCACCTTCATCGGCTCCCCGCTCGGGCCGATAACCCTGAAGGCGTCCTGGGAGCTCTCGGAAGCCCCCCGCAGCACATCGTAGGCCTGGTGCTCCTCCTTGATGGACAGGCCATTGCGCACGTGCGGGTTGATGTGGTTGGTCAGGTAGATGAGGCCGCCTCGCTGCTCCTCGTTGTTGCTCTCGGTGTCTGTGGAGTCTTGGCAGCTGTTGCTTGGGGACGCCTCCCTTTCGGAGGACACTGACTTGGCTTTGGAGAGCAGCAGCAGGTTCTCCACGGCGCTGTCCTGGGCGGAGTGGTTGGACCGCGGGTGGCCCTCCACATGGGGCTTGTGGAGCTGGTACATGGGGCTGATGACAGGGACCACCTCAGAGCTGCCTGGGGGCATCTGCACCAGGGGGCGCAGGGACTCAGCCCCCAGGTAGCTGATGGCATTGTTAATGGCTTGGTCCATCACATGGGTCTGCATCATCTCATTCTCCTTCTCGTAGCTGGCACTGCTGTCATAGGGCATGTCCGACAGGCACTTGTCCCCTGTGGGAAGCAGGTGAGAGTCAGTGAGGCCTGGAAAACCTCTGTGGCAACAGCTGATATCTAACCCAAGGGGGGCACCGACCTAGGGGTGGCTCAGTGTGCCTGCAGACATGTAATGTGAACACCTCCATGGTACTGGAAGGTGGAGCATCTCTATGGGCACCTAGCACAGGGACCTGCCTGAGCTGCCCTTTAAGTAAATGTGGATGAACAAATGAATAAATGACTAGCTGAAGCCAAGATGGTGCATGTCAAGTTCAACAGCACACATCCAAACAGACTACACAAATATGTGTGTCTTTTTCTGTGGTGGTATAACTAGACAGTAGTACATTTAATTTAAGATTAATGTTCAAATGATGTGTTTTCAATATAGTGTTCTAATTAATTTACAATACCTGGTTAATTTATCATAAATTTATTTAAGATACACAATTATAAGACCATTCACAGTATGCATTGTGTATTTACTTAAAGCATTACATGATATAATTTTAAATTCATAACTGGAATAACTATAGAATTAAATTAATCAAAATATATGATACTGGTGTATTATTTATAATAAAATTATATTCTTGTCAATAACGCAAAGCTGGCTCTGACTCATGGAGAGAGTAAAAAGGATGGTCAGTCCCCACCTGACGCTCCTCAAATCCCACCTGCCCTGCAATTGTTAGCAGCACTGGAGCCACGGGGTGGAAATTTGGGAGCAAACCGAGGAGGCTGCCAGGTGAAGGTGTGCCATTCATTTGTTCTTTCAAAAATTACAGAGCATGAATGATGCCCAAGGAACTCGCCGGCACTCAGCAGCGAAGAGCTTCACCTCAATAATGGTCCATTTGTTAGAGCAGGTAGGCTTCCTGGGGAAGGGGAAATCTGGGACTAGCTTTGGCTTCTTGAAGATAGCTTTTGCATAAAAATTTTCAGGAAGAAGTAAAATGAGTTTCCTTGAAGATACACCTTCTTGATAAATTCAGTATGAAACCATGTCTTAATATGCAAATCCACTCATTAACTGTTTGGCCTCCTACTGTCAGAGCTGCTGACTGGCTTTCCTTTCAGTGTAGCTAATTCCCAGTCAAAGCCCTTGGCCCACCCTTGTTTACATTTTACCCCTCACAAGCTGTTTTTTCCTTCAACGCATCTTCATTGAGCGTCTACCATGAACCAGACAGGAGGGACAGAGAGGTGAGCACATGAAATAGTGCCCATGGTTAGCAGCGCACAGCTAACAGAGGAGAGGGACATCAAAGCATGCTTGCCTAGAGCAGGTGGGTAGCATCCCAGTCTGAGGGGCCCTGGGGAGAAAAGGAAGGCTTGCTTCCAGAGCATCACACAAGCTTGTGAACCTAGAAGAATCAGCCAGGCGAGTGGGGTTTTGTGTCCCAACGCTGGGAGCAGCAAGGGGAAACTGAGATAAGAAAGAGCCCAGAGCTTTGGAGGGACAGAATGAAGGTGGTGGGGCCAGAGCCCTGGGCATGGGATGGCAGGGGACAGCGTCACATTCAGTGGCAGTGGGAAGCCACTGAAGGGTATGAAGGCAGGAGGGCCCTTCTCAGTTGCCAGGGTAAGAACAGGTGGGGAGGGCAAGGTAAGGAAGGTACATAGAGGCTCCCACGAGGGACCAGGTTATGGGCTGTTGGGGGCTAGAAGGGTGGTGGCAGCACGGAGACTCCACACCTCCCACACCTGACATTGAGGTCTGCTGGAAGACCTTCCATTTTAGCAATGGAAGGACAAAGTACTCAATAGTTCATAAATAGTCCTTTTAAAAAAAATTCTCTGTCCATTGATAACTGTCCAGGAGTATGCTCCATTATACCATAAAGAGCCCTTAGGACTCATTTCTTGCTTTGCAAGGGAAACTTATCATCTAATGGCCTGGCTTCCATTCATTCTAATCTGCTGCTGGCCACGAGTGGCACATGCCCTGATAATGGTACAGTGTGATACTTAGATTAAGGGAAGAAGACCTCTTGGTGGCTGGTCACACCCTCTGCAGAAACTCTGCAGAAACTGAACAAAACGGGATCTCTTTGGAAGCCGGGAGGCAGCAACACAGAAGTGGTGTTTCTCTTCATTAAAGGTTACAAGAAGTAGTTGGGTAGCATTACTGAAGCCACAGTAATTTTTAACTTTTTGTTTTGTTATGTTTTGAAGGCTAAAGGTCTTGCTACACCAATTCTAGAACAGAATGAATCCATTCTGGCTTGTACCCCAATCTATTCCTCTACCAAACCCTGGCAAAGAGCAGAGTTGGAGGCAACTTTGAGGCCAATGCTAATATATACTAACAGGTTTACAGCCCCAATAAAAATGCCACTTTCCCATCTAATCATCCTGTTTCTCCACAAAGTCATGGCTCTGTGGTTACCCAAACAGCCAGTCAGATCCATTATTTTAAAAACTTGCTATCAACAACAAATAGGTGGAGGGAAAAAAGACATATTTAGAATACTATGGCATATTGAACCTATCCACAACATTTCTCTTCCGTAATACTCCACAGAGTGAGAAGACTAAAAACCCACAAAATTCACTTTGGCAATTGGCTAAGGAAAGAAACATATTCTAAAGAAGTACGTACTTAAAAAAATCAAGGACCAAGGAAAGAAATTCTGGCACAAGATACACAGCAAAGCTTGGCTACTGATCTCATTTCTAAAAACCTTACGTATGAATCAATGAAGTCCTTATATTTTCCTCAATATCCTCCTATCTGTAGAGAATCAATTCAAATAAATGTCTTTTTCCACTTCTGATCAAAGAGCAGTTGCTGAAGCCTCTGCTAGCCAGGATGGAGTGACTAACACTGGCCAAGCGAGCAGTGAGACCTGCTCTCAAGTCTTCAGTGCTGTTGGCTGAGGTGGAAACCACTGAAAGCCCTGAGCATCTCCCTGTGGGGAGGAGAATCACTCCCCCCAGTTCAGTGATAACTAGTTTAGGGCATTTAACCAGAATCTCAGAATGAGGGAGAGAGAGCAGAGAGTTTTTAACAAAGACTGCACTTTCCCTCACCTGAACTCTCTCCTCCACCCACCCCAAATATTTCAGGATTTAGAAAAGCCGATAGCTCTCACAGGGGAAGAGAAAAAAAAAAGCTCACATACAGTGGGAAGAATGTTGACATGTCAATCAGGCTCTATCAGCCCAAGATGGAAAGAAGTGTCATGGTTACTATGAAAATATTTCCTAGAAATACAAGGGAAATAGGAAGAAAGGAAGTAAAACAGACCAATATAGCCCATCCTTAGAAAAAAGCTTAATTCAAGGAAGAGAGGAAATGTCTCGTATTTGCTTTGTGACATGGACTCAATGACAGAAAACACTGAAAGAGCATGCTAAAGTAACAGAATGAGATGAAAAAGGAGATTTTGAATCTCAGGAAGCAAAATGATGTTCAAAACAGTATTACTACAGAATTAACACATGGATTAGAAGCATCAAGTAACAGAACATAAAATACTAAAAATGGAATTACTGACATAGAGGAAAAGCACAAGATCATAACATGAATAAATGTGAAAACAATTTCAAAAATAAACTTAAAAAAATACTAACAGATATAGAAGACAAATTATCTGACATAGGACAACTGGGATCCCTGAATGGAGATCCTAACACATAGAACAAAAGATGTTTTCATACAAAAGAGAACTTCCCAGAGATAAAGAGAATAAGAAAGTTGGAAAAAGTTGCTTGAATGTAAAGTCCAACCAGTTAACAGATTAACCAAAATAAATAGAAATAGCACTAAAAGGACTAGGTCTGACCCTTGAATCTATTTAAATATAGAGTTAATAAAAAAACAGCTAGTCTACTATGGGAATTATGATTGCAGAATGGAATGTGGATATTATGAAGCTGGATGATGTAAAAATAATAATATAACTGAACACTGGGAAATAAAATAATGTCCTTATTTTTCAAAGTCAGTAGATACCACCTAAATTGAAACAAGTGGATTAGAAAATGATTTGAGGGTCTTGCTTTTCTTACTATATAATAATGTATTTTTAATTTTAGAGAAACCCTTTAAAAAAATGGTATCTTTCTGTGAGAAAATGTTTATTTGAAGATCAGCCGATGTTTCCAGTTTTGTTTGCTTATTCACCTCTAAAATTTAAGACATATATAAAAGTGGTATTTTCACTTGAAATAGCATCTATAACATGATAGTAGCTCATAGAAGTGGGTGTTCCACACCAATCTATCAATCTGCCTGCTCACTGTCCCATTCACTCCCACAGCTGTGAAGAGAAAACTATTTACAATGTTGTTCAGCTACTCTTAATATGGGTAATTTCTGGATGTTGGATTTTGTGGTGATTGGAAAACACTCATCTTTGCATTAAAATTCTTTATATTAACCATATGTCATTTTAATAACACAAAAGGTTTTTTTTTCCTTGAAAAAGAAGATAATATACCAAGATAATTATAATGGGAAGCAGGAATATTGATGATTGCTCTTTTCCTCTTTATTTCCTGCTCTGTATTTTAAAGATTTTCTCATCATAATCAGCAGAACAACAACGATTAGCATTGTTATGTAAAATTATCCCCTTTCTGACGGGCTTCATCCATCCTGCTGACCTATATCTGATTATCCCAGAGGATGAGATCTTAGATGACATAATGGTGAGGAATGTTGCTGGCAACATAAATGTTTATTTACATTCATGCAAAAGTTTAATTCAAAAATTTTAGCCACATATCACATATCAATTAAGCAAAAGTATATGCCATTCTGAGCAATATTCAACATGAAAACAGTATCATCTTACATTTCCAAGGTACTTTCCAGTGATGAGAACACTGCCACATTCATCATCCCTTTTGTTCCTCAGAACAGTAGTGGTTGGGAGGCAAGGCAGCAGACACTGCACCCATTTCACAGATGGGTACAGAGTCCACTGACGTGCTCAAAGTCAGTAGTCACAGCTGGAGCTGGACCCTGAACCCAGGTCTCTTGAATGCAAACCTGGAGCTCTTTCAACTCCATTGCTACTGGGCCAACATATATGACAATAGCTGTATTCCTATATATTTTCTGGATTTATATAAAGGATAAATTCAGCATCTAGAGGTGAAGAGGGAATTTAGGGACCAATCCCCTTTTTTATTTTAGAGATGGAGAAACTGGAAAGTTAGGAGTGGTTAATCGAAATCCTATTGGATTGAATTGATGACAAGGTGGGCATCTGGGACAAGAAGAAGCATTATTTTAGAAATAATCTGCTAATCACCAGGCTCTTGGGGAAACGCTGAACAGTATGCCCAGCAGCTTGTGGGCCCTTCTTTCCGCCCCCACTCTAATTCCTCCTCCAACTGTTCCCATTACACCTCTGTGTGCACTCTCTCCCCCCAGGGCTTCTTGTTCACCTAAGTTTTGAGTTTTTTTTAAATCTATTTATTTATTTCTTAAGAAGGGAAGCATCTAAATCTCAAGACAACACCTAGGTCGCAGTCTCACCCGAGGCAGTATCAGATAGCGTCATTTGGTTTGAAGTCTCTAAAAGCTAAAATGGGCTGCAAATGTTCCTTGACAAAGCCCTTGGTGTGCTCTGTCTTTCTAATGTGAAGGAGAAAGTCATGCGGCGTCCAAGGTCAGGGACGCTCCGACAGGCAGGCACCCTTGCTGACCTGTGTGTGTGCTGTGCACCACCCGGCAGGGGGATCCTGCATTCACACCTGGCAGGTGTCACAACTCCCCATGCCAACAGCCGGCTGCTGCTCAGGACCTCCCTCCTCCTCTGCTCACGTCCTGGAAGGTCTCCCTCTATCTCACAGTCTACCGACTCACGCTTCTGTGGGCGACTCCCCACATGGTGTCTCTAGCCAGTGGTTTGCAAACCTATTTTTAAACTGAATCCTTTCTTTCCCCATGCCTCCCAGCCACCAGCCTATGACAAACCTCTATTTAAAACCTCATCAAATGGAGCCTGTTTAAAGTGCGGGAGGGAAGCTGGAGCCCGCAGCCACCCTCTGGAACCCAGGCTCCCTGTTCACCCCGCTGTAGATAAACTATCCTCTCTCCTGACGCACCTTTCTCAAGCTCCCATGTGACATCTACACCAGGACGTCCTTGAAAATCAAAACCAGTACTCTTGTCTTTTCCCCGAACCTGACTTTATCAGCGCTGCGATAGGGTCACCATGGCTCACGATTTCCACCACCTGGGCCCTGTGCTGACCCTGCACTCCTCCCTTCCCTGTGCCCCTCTCCTCTGTCCCCTCCTTTCTCCATGCCACCCCCACCCCATTGCTGCCATTTCCAATCCTTTTTTGGCACTTGTGGTCTCTGTTTTCCAAGATGTTACTCCAATCAAAAATATGCCAGTGCTTTTTCCTTCCCACCGACTGAGGATAGGGTTCTCACTCTGGCATTTAGATGCCATTTGTCCTGTGGCCATAGTTTACTGGGACTTTATTTTTATTGCTTCCCTGAGGGTATATGAGTTAGCCCAGAGCACGCCCTGCTCCTCAATCCTGTCCCACACGTCCCTGGACCTGCATCCACAACCAAAATCACCATGTCTCTTTATTTTGATCTGTCTGCCTAGCATCCTTTCCCATTCTTCACTGTCAATAATGTGCTGAAATCCTATTCCTCCATCAATGTCACAGGCAGCTTGATGAAGCTTTTACTGATTCTGTTTCCTGGACAAGACCCTCCCCCATCACAGATCTCTTACCTGGACATGACCCTCTCCCCAGGGTTCTGTCCCCTGAACATGACTTTCCCTCCAAGGTCCTCTTTCCATATCATCCCTGTGATAATAAGTGACCTTCACATTGAGACTTTCTAAATGTTTTCATATCCTTGGTATTAGTTTATGTTCACAAAACCCTGTGAATTATGTAAAGAATGGAACCAAGGCTCAGAAAGGCCAGGCCATTTCACCAGAAGGCTGTGTACTGTCACTCCCAGGTTGGGCCCGGCACCTCGTGCACTTCCGTTCTTACACCTGCCTAAATGTCATTCTACCTGCACTTCCGGTGTCTGCCTGGATGATGGGATTGGTGCATTTGATCATCTATGCGGGACAACAAGCTCCCTACTACACTGAGACACTGTGGTGGAAGCTGTGTGGCGAGCCCTGGCCTGGCCTGTGCAGACTGACCCAGCCCCTCCCAGAAGGACACGAAGTGTCCACAGGCAGCTCTCACCAAGTGGCCTGGACGTTGCAAGACCATGTCTAGGAAGAACTACCAGGAGAATATTTGCTATTTTTAAGAGCCCTACTGGAAAGAATTTCTAAGGAATGTAAGAAATGTTAAGCTTACCAATTTTGGCTTTTTAAAAACAATGAGATATTTTTTCTTCTACCCTCGACTAATTACTACCTGAGTCTAAAACACCCGCGTAGTTGTTTTTTAAGAGACAGCAAACGTTTAACTCTTACCAACAAATTTCTGAGGCATAGAGCTCTTACGTTTGGCGACGTTACTTGCTAGCCTGTCCAGCACGAGGGATCTCTCCGATCCTATCTTGCACAGGTCTTCTGCCATTTCACTGTGATTAGTTTCTTCTTTAATGACTAAAGTCAAAGACAGTTAGAGGGGCCAGTTTAGAAAGGCTTACAGTGAAAGGATTCAGTCACATCGTGTTAAATCTCCCATTTGCTAAGCGCCTACAAGAGCTAGGCCCTTTGTAGAGATTATTTAGAGATTATTTCTAATCTTCCCAGCAACTCCGTCAGGCAGCGGCTGGCCACAGCCACCTCCTAATGACACCTGCGAGCCGCACATTATCTCCCAAGTCCAAAGGAATGAACACCACCACTGTCACCAGAAACTGGACCATGATTAAGTAATTGTGTCCCTTTGACAAGTTCTCTTAACTTTTCAAATACTAATTCAGTCAATCCTGATATCTGCTTTCTGAGAATCAAAGAACTGTCAGAACCAGAAACGATCTAAGGGTCTGACTCCACCGACTGGCACAGCGAACCGAGATGAAGCAGAAACATGGCCACTCAAGATGCCACCGCACACCCTGGAAACCTGGGGAGAGAGCCTGGAGCTCAGATCCCTGAACACACAGAAAACTCCGGAGAATCACATAATCCTGCAAAATGTAGAAAATTAAGGAATTGTGGAAGTAAATGTTGATGTCGAGAGAATTTCTAGCTGATCTGTATCTTTCTATAGTGTCTTTCTTTCCACAACTGAAGATACAACTTTGTATCCTGTGTAGTCTATCTATAGTTTAGTTTTATGGTTGAAGTTTTGAAATACAACTCCTCTCCCTGCACTTTATCCTAATGCATAAAGAGCGGGAAATGTAAACCAATTATCTTACAAATAGCGAGTCAGTTCTTCCAGCACCATTTCTGAGTAGCCCATTTAAATCCCACTGTTATATGTTTCCTTCTTTCTCAGGTATGACCTGCTGATTTATCACAGGGTCTTTGGGGAAGGGGGGGTCTGTCCATTTCTATTCTTGATCTGTCTATTCTTCAAAGCGTTTCATATTACATCCACATTTTAATATCGCACTAGACATTTCTCTTTTAAAATATACCAATTCTCTCATTGATTTTTCCAGATATACTTTATGATATTCCACTAAGATTTACAAACCATTTTTATGCTGCAACCATGCTTTGTTTTGGGGGGACACCCTTTTGGTGTCCAGCCCTCTTCCTCACGCCAGCCACACCTCTTTCCTGCCCCAGCATGGCTTGGTAGCTTTTTCTGTTATGTTCTGCATATTACCCGCTAAGCTTTTCTAAGTATTTTATGTCTTCATTGTGACTATGAATGCCACTTGGAAAACATATATTTCAGATTGGTTATTATCCAGGTATATATAATTTTTTAACTTTGGAAATGTGTGTTTTGATTAAAGAGGCAAAGTAGCTCATATGCTGGTTTACATGAAGGATACACACAGATTCATAAAATCTGATTCCACTGGTCGTACATGTGACCTACTGAGCTAACATGCTTCTTTACACATCCATCCTTCTCTGCAAAACAGGACACCATGCCTGCCCAGTGGGATTCCCTCTCTGCCGAGCTGCAGGGCCTCCTAGGAGCCAAGGCCCTCAGACCCACAGTGAGGGACAGATGGGCCAGTGTCCCCAACCACTGGCCACCATGCCTTTTGCTGAATTTCCCTTGAACAGCTCGAACACAATTTGTGCACCTAGTTGATTATCTCCCAGAAGCTCAAGAGAACTTACTTGTACCTAATCTGGAAGATGGCCCCAACCTAAGGGGACTGGGGAGAGAAGAGGCTGCTGGATGTCCATCCATCTGAGGGCTGATGGGGACAGCCTTGGGGGCCGTGGGAGGTCAGGAGGTGGGACACGCACAGCAGGACATCAAAGCTTAAGTGACCAGACCCCGTAGCCTGCTACCTGCCCATCAAATCCCAGACACAGTCTTAGAAGATTTTCCAGGTATTCCAGGAATTTGATCATCAAAGAGAATACATTAACATTTCAGGATTGAATTGATTCTGACTATAAGGTAATATTTGATATACAAATAAAATCTCTCTCTCTTTATCTCTCTCTCTCTATCTGATATAAAAGCTCATTGACACAGCCAGCCAGGTCTCAGCGAACCACAGCTGCCTCTCCCCTGGAAGAAGCTCTCAGCCTGCCGTGACTCTGCAGCTTGTTTCTTTAGCAACGATCATCGAGAAAGCCAAGGTACGCTGCCTGTGAGTCTTGTTCGTTCTGTTTTCTCAAGCCCGTATGTATAGCTTTAAGGGGAAATTCAGCTTATCCCCTTCTAGAGGGTTTAGTAGTGTGGATAACAAGTCCTGAGTAAACATCCGTTGAGGAGACAAATGGTGTATTTAAACACTCATCAGGAGCACGTACTTCCAAGATCCATTCATCTATTTTTTATAGAAAAATACACTATCTGAGGATTTACAGTTTATTTTAAAGGAGCATCATCACCCAGCTAGCTTCCTCCCTTGGGGTCTGGCCCCAAACGGATGGCGGTTAAGTTATTATTATTTTAATATTTACTTAGGTTTTGAAGAAAGTTAAGTGACAACTTAATGCAATCTCCCCATTTCACAGGTGAGAAGCTTAAGGCACAGGTAAACCAACCATCAGCCGCCCGACCCACAGTTGATGGTTGGGGAAAAAGTGCCAGAACAGCAGAGCTCCCGCCTGTAACATGTGGCCTCTTGATGCCGAGGCTACTTGATTTTTAGGAGTTCATTCCGACTGTTCTCTCCCCCGCTTTATGTAAGCTGCTAATCTGCGTGCCCTTGAATGTCAATGAATGCTATGCCTAAAAAATGGCCAAGATAGTAAGTTTTATGTTACATGCTACATATCTTTTACCACAATAAAAAATCCAGTAAGTAATCATATAAAAAATTTAGAAAAATCTGAGTGTTCCCTGGTAGATTTCCCTTATGAGAAATTCTTTAAAGTCAGAAAGCCGAGTGAGGCTTACTAAGCTCTCAACTACTAATTTGACTTCTACCCCTGGGTCTCATGGTGATATCCAGTGTAACGCAAATGAACAATGTTTTAAAGGAGGTTAGCATCAGTTGATCTATTAGTGAAGTTCTTACGTCTTAAAAAGTTAGAAAGGTGCCTTTTATAATATGTCCATCCCTCTGAGTGAATTCAGCCTCCTTTGACACTACCTCTTCACATCTTTCACTTTATATTACCTAAGATTAGAGTCAAGTGCTCTCTCATGATGCAATATACAGCACGGCCTCCAAGCTCACAAGAAAAAAGCAACCTTTCCTTGAATCCTGTGACAGCTGCAATACTCTGACTGTCAGGGTTTTCCAACAAGCTCACTCTGTCGATCCAGGCAGGTGCCAAAACCGATGAATGAAAACACAACATGAAAGCTCTTATTTGATAAACTTCATGAAAAAAAAGGTTCTTAAAATAGGATTTCATATCTTACTCTGATTGCTATGCATAAGGAAGCGACTAATAGTGCAGGTTAAAAAAATTTACAAAACCTAAAAAAGAGAACAAAACAAAGCTCCCTGCCAAACTTTCAAAAGTCATTACCATCTTAGAAGCTTCCGCAGATTTCAAGAGGGAGGGTTTTAGGGTCAAGCTGTGCTGGTGCGAGGAGGACTGGGGAGCCCAGTGTGCTCTGGCTGGAATGTGAATCGAGCGGCCAGAACGTCCCCCCTCGTAGCCACCGGCCAAGGGGCCGGCGCTCTGCTCCCAGGGCTGCGTCCCCAGGCCCTTCCTCACCGCGTGCTGGGGGAGGGCCCCCTTCAGGCTGGCCTCTGTGCTTGCAGTGCTTACCTGGGTACAGTGTGCCTGGAAGGCCCATGCTCTGCAGGTAGTTGTGGCAACGCTCTTTATGTTCCTCTAAAGAGCTTCGCTGTTTATAGCTTCGGCCACAATATCCACATTTGTGAGGTTTACCAACTGCAGAAAACACAATTGAGTTCAAGACCCCAATTAAATACCGGCCTTACGTGTAATCGGAATGCATTCAATACAATTATTACTAAAAAGTAAAAAAAAAAAGCCAAAAACCAAAAAAAAAAAAAACCACCACAAAAAAATCTACTCTGGAGAGCTAAAAGCATTATGGACTTAGTCAAAATTACTGATTTAAAAAATGTCCAGGGTTTTCCTGGATTATCCCAAGAACTCCTGTGAGTCTTGTTTCACTTAATCTGTCCACTCTACTGACTACCAAATTCTCCCCTAAATCACTGAAGTCTGTCCTGTCCCTGAAGGAAATGCATCACTGTAGTGTCATAATGTGGCCAGAGGAAAGCCCTATGTGGGCGGGGAGATGCACGGATGCCCCCAGAAGTTGGACCCTTGTTCACGTCTGTGCCTGGGCCAGGTCGGCACTACACTGGTGCTGCATCTAATGCAACCAAAGTGAATTCAATTCCAGGGTGCCAGACTGGATGATCTGAGTCTCTGAGAAACCATGATGCATAAGTATACTTTAATGAAATGAGCATTTTATTTCCAAAAATATTTCCTTGTTCTTAGAAAAGTTCTGTTTCCTCCTAAAGAGCTTTAGGATGGTGTGACTTTCAGAACCGCCCTGCCCAACAGAGCTCACTGTGAAGATGGAAATGTTTCCTCTCTGTGCTGTCCTGTACGGTGGCCATTGTGCTGGTGGTCACCAGCCATGGGTGGCTACTGAGCAAAGTATTGCTAGTGTCATTGAGGACATAGTTTTAATTTTGTCTAATTTTAATTGATTAAAATTCAAATTTAAATACCACATATGGCTAATGACTACTGAGCAGTGCAGTTCTGCATAATGAGTTTAGTTCTTTTTGTATTTATTGAGTGGTATTTTAGGAAAAGAAGACTAGCAGGAATTCATATCCTTCCCAAGTTTAAAGGCATAAATAGACAGCATTTTGAGGGATGAAATAGATAAAGCACCTTCAATTAATTATATAAGGAATGCAAATGTCCTCCCCAAGACTAGCATCTTCTTCTGCTTCCTTGTCATACTGTTAAGATTTCACATATTTGAAAGTATTACATAAAAATACCATCCAAATAGGAGTGCTTGCTAAAATGGCTTAATCAAAGCTTACATTGGTTAAATCTCTTCCGTAGGTGACAGAAGCTATGGTTTAAGAAGACTAAAATGAAAACCAAAATTTGACTTTTGAAACATTTAATAGATGAAGAAAGGGCTCTTCCTTTGCTTATAGAAAGTGCTGTGTGCCTAACATCAGGGAAGTAACATCGAAACACACAGTGTTGCCTAAACATGCACAATTTATTGAGTCTTGACTTCAGGAATTAATAGGACATTGGGGACCACCCAGGTCCAGAGAATGGACTCCCAGGACATTGGTCCTTCCTGGAAAAGCTGTAGCTTTAGCAAATTGCTATATATATATATATATATATATATATATATATATATATATATATAGCATAGTGTCTGAATATCTATCTTTCCTGATTACATGATTGATTTTAAGTCTGGAACTTAAGAAGTAAGTTCACTGTAAGAACTGATTAAAGTATATCTTGAAACTGCCCCCAATATTCTGCATGAAGAAAGTCTCTACAGGAGCTTGCCACTTCCAAAGACAGCACTGAGGAGGGAAGGAAGGGTCCCTCCCCTCCTTTGCCAGGCCACCCTGGCCTTCTTGTTTCCAGTATTGAACAAACTAGAATTATAAAGCCACTGATGTGAGGTCTTTGGGACCTCAGGCCACTACGAGGTGCTAGGGAAAGCTATGAGGTTGATCGTGGTGTTTTTGGTGGAATGGGAGGGTGGCCAAGTCATGGTCGAATAGAACGTGGCCATTCGTGAGTCTGCAGACTACATTTCATTCTAGTGAAAACAATCTCACTGAACCCAGAGCACAGTTCTTTTCCAAGACCTGCATGTCAGAGGCACTTGCAGATGACAGAATCACCAGCAGCCCTCGATCAGTGGTGGTCTTCTCAGTATAGTGTTATCTACTTGCTCGTCATGGGTCCATAACAGAAGTAAACTGTCCAAAGTCTACCACTCAGGAAATGAGCTGTATTTAGAACAGGGCACCATCATGCCTCACATGAAATAAGCAGGCATGGGGCAGAACAACGTGCCCCATGTTGAATTTAAATTTCATCTAATGAAATACTGCATTGGGTGTTCCTAAGTTCACACTATGAAAGAAAAGAGTGGCATCGCTTTGGGTTCTAAGGGCTGATGCAGGCCAGATGTCTGTTGCAGATCAGAAGAGTCCAGGGAGGATGATGAGACGGTTGGTGGCAAACTAAGGAGGAGTGTCTATGTCTTCCTCCTGTGTGGGCAGCTGTGCTTCCCACCAAGGCGGTGTTCCTGTCAGCTGTCATCTGCTTCACTCCTGTAGGCACCATATGCTACTATGTCTAGTTCACTTGTTAGGTGCTCTGAATAGGTCATGTGCTCATTGCATCTTAACGTATATGGACCCGTCTGTCGTTTCTTGCCTCTGGGTGGGTGTGGGGAAGTTGGGGTTCCTATGGCCAGGATCCTCACTGAACTTAAACCACCTGATGATGTACCTGGCCTGTTGCTAGGCTACCGCTTCCACACCTTTAGGCAATAAGCTATTACCGTGCTATATAGAGAGCTGGCCCAGTGCTCTGCACGGAGGCAGAGACGCTGGTGCTCCATCTACCGCTGGGAGAACAAGCTGGGTAATAAACCCTTTCACCCCAAAGAGTGTTCTGCTGTCAATTTCTTTGGTCGCATTGAATCCATAGCGAATTTGCCCGGGGCTGAAACCCATTGTCAAGACAGTGGGACACATACATACTCATTATTCACACATTTAAACGTTTAAACATGCTCACTGTCATGTTATCACATTCCACTCTGGAGAAGCCACCGGTTCTTCCTGTTCCCCGCAGCAAAGCTTTCCCCAGAAGTCAGCACATGGCCCCGCTGTCACCCCTGCTGACCCGTCCACTCTATGGGAGGAACAAATCCTCAGTTTTGTACAACTCCTTTCTTGGAAGATTTCAAGAAGCTCACCCAAATCACAGTTCTCTAAGGAAGAGCCTTTTGGGAGCCTCCTCCATGCTGACTACCAGGAAGGAGAGCAGAATGAAGAACCTGAGAGAATGGACCCCCAGGACCCTGCCACTTCTTTCCCCCAACCTGCTCCCTGGATGAACTCCCACAGGTGCCACTGGCAGGAGGAAGCCCAGTTTTTCCACTACGCCTGCCCAGCTGTGCACCACACCCCTTCCAGGGTCGCTTATGGAATCGCACATCCATTTAGACCTTCTCTAAAGGGGCACTTCAGACCCTCACCTTTGGACACGGCCTCAAGCCTCCCTGCTGGACATCGTCCTAATGCCTCCTGTCCCAAGACAATTGTCCCAACCCTGAACTCCCACAGTCCCCTTGGACATGTGTGGCACGGCACCTATAACACCCTGGTGCTTTGCTACTTCACACCTGCCTCCTCCACCAGAGAAGGAGGTCCCTGGCCCTCACTGAGTGCAAGACAAAGAAATGGACACAAGGAAGTGGCCTTGACATCAACTGCACTTGTCACACCTAACTCCAAGGCCCCAGCATGCCCTGCTCTGGGGGAGGCGCCACCTTCAAGTGCTGCCCTGGTGTGGAGAAGGATCTGGTGTGAAGCCTCTTGCTCTCCCAAGCGCCCTGCCCATGAGAAGTCACTGACCACTGGCGGTTTTGGCAGGGGCGAGGCCCCTTCGTCTCCCTCCCAGAGCTCCTGCAGGTGCTGCAACTCTCCCAGCTGGAGGGCAGGTGGGGCAGCACACCGGCCCCACAGCCTTATTCCTCTGACCTGAAGGGCGATGGGGCCACGAAATGCCCAGGAAGAGGTCTCTGGAGGCCAAAGACCTGATCACAGTGGGCCTCTGCTGCACGTGGTGGTCTTCCAGGATCACGCTCCTTATCATCTGCTGGGGCCTGGATTACCTGGGATGTGTCACTGCCGTCTGCTAATAGCCCCAAACTGGCTGCTCTAGCCGGGAGCTGGCCTGGCTTCTGGAACGACAGTTACCCTAGGGCCCAGTGGGGAAGCGTGCCCCGGGGGAGCAGGAGGGCTCCGGGTCCAGACAGGTGAGGGCAGGCTCTGAATCACCTCACCTGCCACCTTGGCAAGGAAGACTATCCCACGGTCCCTGCTCTGGGCCAAACAGTAGAAGTGTGGCTTCACAGTTCACATAAAGAAATATATGAGAAACTTTCAGGCCGTCAGCACTGTGCCCAGTAGAACAGTTGGCAAAATCCTTTAACAAAAACCTACCTAACTAAATGGGATGAGGGGTTCTGTTTGGAAGCAATCTGTCTCAGGTGAGACTTCCTTGTGTGTGTGTGTGTGCCCACCCATTCCCTCT
>JAVSCE010015692.1:0-31485 GCA_032199065.1 Smutsia gigantea | reverse complement strand
GAAATAAGAATGGAAGAAAAAGAGAAGATTGCATTATAGGTTAAGGAATGGCTTTTTCCTTTCCTTCCCAACTTTTATGTCAAAACTTTAAAAGTCTGGCTTTAGGGGATTGTGCCCTTGTGTGTAAGTGACACAGTAGAACAGCCATTGCAAAGTCCTGTGTTCAAACAAGTCCTGAATATCTATCTATTTCTTTGCCATGGATCATTTACCAGTGGCGGGAATGATTTTACATATCCTTTAAGTTAACAAGCAATACCAAAAAGAAAAAAAAAAACCCACCAACTTTGAGGCTGCATTTAGAAATTCTTTAGTGTCAACTAGAACTGGGGACATTTGGTACTCCTTTCATTTCTTGCTGTGATGCCCTGTTACCACAAAGACACTGGCTTAAGCTGTTTCCCTTCAACTGTCTAAGGGAAAAAAAATCATTTGAACATTTCATACATTTTAGGAAGACTTTAGATAATAGGGTCAAGTTTTTTAAATGTGTATATGTCTTTCCTCATCCTTTTCTCTATCCTCAATTTTGTTCTCCTTTAGTGTTTTTTGATTAATAATTGTAAATGTTTACATTAGAATTAGAGCTAAAATGGTTTGCTTTCTTTTACCATTATTACACCTGAGAAAAATGGGAAAAAATTACTCTTTAAACCGCACATGATATTGCATGTTTAATTTCTGCTCTTTTCAGCTACCCATTTTCAAGAGGTGAAGACACTGCTAACACTTATAATGTCTCCTTATTTCCTACAGCAGTACTTTTCTGGAAGCATACTGTATCTTTTAGCCAAAACTTCCTTTGACAAACTGTAACTGCATCCTGCCGACCCTCAGACATCAATCTTCATTCGTCCCTTTTCCAGTATCCACAACGTACCCAACTCACACATACATAATGCACACCCCAGAGAAACCACGTTCATTTCATCTTCTGTGCCCACTGGTTATGCCTTTTCTTCCTACAGCCCGTTTTATTCCCACCAACAGACCTATTCCCATCTTACTGAGCCATTTCTTGGTACTCAAATCAAACCTCAAATCTTTTATCAACTCCATGAACTTTTTATCTATGAGTTCCTCAGGAATCTCTCCCTCATCTGAACTCTTTATAATCTGTAATGGAGTGCAGAGTACTAAACTGTATACTTGCTTTAATTATTTGTTTAGCTGTTTTGTATATGTTGATTTACCCCCTGATTCCTTACAATTTTCTTATAGTGCTGAATAACCCAATAGTTTCTATTTAGTTAGTTTTTAAGTACGGTAGTTAAAGATCAATTCTTGCATATTTTCCAACCTTTGTTTAGAATAATTTTTACCATGCGTGAAGTAGGTTCCTCATCTTGGCTGTGGAGCATTGCATAGTACTGTAGTTGGAACATAAATAAATGCCCTGATAGAGGATGGGATCACTGGGAAGTCCTACTTGCAGGTGAGCAAGAAGCAGAGTCTCTACCAGGTAACTTATTACTTGGCTGTCTCTGAGGGTATTAATGATGAAAAGGAGTGGCCAGAGGAAAGACTTTTCCTTTCTCAATTGCAGCACTGTAACTATGTGACTTCTGGCAGATCAAATAGACTATTTTGGGGATTCCTGCTCTCCCATCTCCTCTGTGTTTTCAGAGCTGCTGTAGAGCTGTTAGAACAGTGAACTGATGCTTTTTGACTTGCCAAACAGTGGGAGCTTTCTATTTAAATAGTTATCCCTTAGAAGAGCTATATTAGGGAGCTCAAAGGAAAGGATTTAAGGGCCCACACAGAGTAGAGAGGCAGCAGATCAGCCACCTACTGGGCCCTTGTTCCTTGGAATGCTTCAAACTACATATTTGTAAGGCAGACGGCCTCTTGCTCACCGAACTGTATGCGCCTCACCTGCCCTTTTGTGTTTAGCAAACACATGAGAAAGACAGCTCTTTGTTGCTTTCTAACGTGTCTTTCATTGTTCTAGGTAAGCAATACCACACAGTCAAGTGGGCAGAGATCCAGGTATACTGCTGGCACCTGGAGAGTGTGATCATGGAAAGAGATCTTTTAGGGGCAAGGAGACCAAATATCCAGATTTAGCATGTGGTCATTTTCCAAGTGATGAATATGTAAAATGTTGTAGACTAAGAAACTCAGGAATCATCAGAATGTCTATTTTTCACCAAGTATCTATATAGATGTTTTCTTATCCCTTTACTAAGGGTATTCATCCATATTCCAATTAGTCTTACTATCAAGTTTATCACTTTGATAATAAGGGAATCAGTTGTATCAGATAGAGAAACTGGGATTACTTCCCTAGCTTTTAAGCACGTTAGAACTTTATTACATCCAGGCAACATTTTATGCTCTACTGTTGTTATACTTTATTGTTTTTGTTACCATACCCTGGAAAACAGACCTATATCAAAGAAGATACAGAAAATAAGAGTTAGAGGTAGGAGACTCACCATCCTGCCAGATAAAGGCCTTTTTCTAAATTTCAGTGAAACCTGACATTCAGAAGTAGGCCAGAAAATAGGCCTACCTATCCACTCAGACATCTCTTTTTGTATTATCATTAAACATCTCCTAGGAGGCAGCCAGTTCTATTGTGGGCCGACATAGACTATTCTACTCCATTTTGTTTCTTTTTTATTTTATGTACATTATTATGAACTATTTCAAATATAAAAAAGATAGAAAAATAAAAACGGCAGCACCCAGATTTAACAGATGTTATGTGTTGTCAAATCTTCTCCAACTTCCTTTCTCTCTTTTTAAGTGAATGAATGTCAAAGATACAGCTAAAGCCCCTTTTTCTCAGCCCCTGTCTTTGCCACTCGGTTTCTTACATACTTATTACATACAGGGTCCATAATCCTTTTGGAAGTGAATTTCTTCCTTAAATGCAAGCCCACCTCCTGACTTTCTTCTGTGTCTGCAGGCAGCAGCTCAGAACCGTACTACTGTAACAGTGTCGAACTTAACTGCCCCCCTTATTTCATGCCATGGGTGGTAAATACTTTCCCCCTTGGGAATGATACCTGGGGTCAACAATTCTAAAGGCCAATGATGGCTAGCATAACCGTCTCAAAGTATGGAAGAGCCATTCATGTACTACTGGAAACCTTACACAACTGTCTTCAGACCTTAGCCTTTTGGTCTGAGATGCCCTGCTCAGTGATGATCATCCATTCTTGCACTATTCCCTTTTGTTTAAGCCCTTTGCTGTGGATATCTTCATCGACTTTTCTCATCTCTTCGCTTATGGATCTGCAGAATAATTTAACAAAATGAAATAGGTAGGTTAGTAACAGGCCCAAAATGACACTGTAGACTATCCCTATTTTCTAACAGATGCTATACTCTCCCACTCCCCAGGAAACATCATGTTTTCTTAGCTTTGTGTCTTCCCAAATCAAAATACAGAACAAAGGTTAAGAAGTGGAAGTTGGCAGCTATGTGGTTTGGGTCTTGAATTGTTCCCACATCAAAGCTTTATGGACTGTGCATTTTAAACAGTTCTTGGTTCGTGGCTCTCTTTAACTGAATTGAAAAAGAAGGTAGGGAGGAGTGAGGCAAATGTTAAAGAAAATGGCCTTGACTGTTCAATCTTGTGTTAAAGAGGAAAAATCTAACTCAGGTAGGTTTGAGACTTACAGTCTTAACTGTTGAAAACCTCAATTTTAACAGACAAAATAGAAGGGTAAGGCGTAAATCCAGGATGGCAAGTTTATCCAGATCTCTTCTTTGCTGCTTGCAAATGCAGCTCTTCTGAGGGATGGCGATTTAAATAGAAAGCTTTCACTGCTTGGGAAGCAAAAACATTAAGACATTGCTTTAACAGCTTTACAGAATCTGCCATTTCATCCTGAATACAGTGCTAAGAAGTGAGCAGTAATCTCTGGGGTGGGAGCATGGCCCACAGTCAACACCTATGCTTAGTCTGTGCTTTTTACACTTTCAGTTTCCATTTTCCTTAATCAATATTTACCAGGTGACAATCACAGCTTCAGTGGTTTCTGTTTTCCACCAATCTTTCTGTTGCTGCTACTTCAGACTTTCAATCATTTCCCTGCCTATAATAATTTCTATGCTGACTTCTTTTTTAAAAAAATGAATACCCATGTAAAATGTACTTAACTTATAGGATCAGTGGCACATTGGAAAATTGGAATTTGTTGTTGAATTATGGCATTTAAAAAAATCCTCCAGCACTCCTTTACTGTATTGCACCATTTTCTTTGTTGCCTCTTTTAAGTGACACTCTTTCAGACAACTGTCATTTATAGGTTTTCTACTGCTATGTAACAAACCACCACAAGATGTAGTAGATAAACCAATAATTTTACTAGTCTGGGCAGTTCTTCTGCTTTGAGTTAGGCTAAACTGATCTCTCAGGGGCTTGACCATGTGTCTGTGGTCAGTTACAGGTTGGTGGGGGGCTGGCTGATTTGGGATGGTTTCAGTCAGACGTCTAGGAGTTGGCTGGCTGTTGGCTGGGTCATGTGTCTGTCATAATCCACCAGGCTAGCCTGGGCTTGTTTTTGCAGTGGTCCCAAGGTTCTGAGAAAGAGCAGAAATGAACATGCAAGGTCTCTTGAGGCCTAGGCACATAATCGACATATTATAACTTCTGTTGCAATCTGTTGTCCAAAATAAGTCGCAAGGCCAGTCCAGATTCAAGGGGAGGAGAAATGGACTGTACCTCTTTAGTAAAAGGAATTGCAAAATCACATTGCAAAGGGTATAGTATAGGGAAAGGTGAAGAATTATCTTTCTTTTTATGCCATATGTACTTATCTTCTCCCATAAAGTAGCTGTCTCAAGTAATTTTCTTTCTGGGAGCAGCTGTTTTGATATACAGGCAATATTGATCCATCACACTTATGAAGAAAATTGCACTATAGAAAGAATTATTTAAGCATCATAGGTGTTCAGTAGAAACACAGAAGCCTTAAGCAGACAAGCCCTTTAAGTTCTTAAGTGAAGCATTTTAACTCTTCCAAGAATCAACTGTAGTATTGTTTTCATCAGATTAAAGCAATTCCAAGTCAAATGCATGAAATTGCCTTAACAGTGTGATGTGTTTGCTTATTCTGCATCACATGTGGACAAATAAGTATCTTGATATGGAGTACAGATTGTACACAGTCCTCCCAATTCATAGCTATGCAAACAGATATCTCTGGTTGGTGAGTTTTATTTTTCATAAACCTCAGAAGTTGACCTTTAGCTTTGTATTGTATGTTCTAAAAAACCTTTAACCTTTAACCTTTTCATTCTTATTCTCTAACTCATTAAAGTTTTTTGGAGGCCATTGATATCCAAATCTAGTTCTGGTGCTGTTTCATAATAGAAAGAAGACCAGCAAAATAAATGTGGATATTAAATAATACTTATTCTTAATTTGCAAAATCAAAATGCTTACAGGAGATTACTAAATAGCAAGCACATTATATTTGAGAGAAGACAATATTGCTAATGAGACACCATTCTTTTATAACACAAATTTGGTAACTGTATACCATGAGCACATGGTTTATTATACCCCACATAGCACAGTGAATACGAGATTTAATACTGTGGATCAGGGAAATGTATGCCCATGTTTTTTTATTTTGCTTTAATGTAGAAACATAAAGTTTGTGGCTTGAAGGGACCTTAGCAATTCCTAGTCTAGTCCTGCCTGAAACCTCCATTGACAGGTAACTCACTATATCCATGGAAGCCAAATCCATTTTTTTTCTCTGTGTGATTTTTTTTTATTAAGGTATTATTAATATACACTCTTATGAAGGTTTCACATGAAAAAACAATGTGGTTACTACATTTACCCATATTATCAAGTCCCCACTCATACCTCAATGCAGTCACTGTCCATTGGTGTAGTAAGATGCCACAGATTCACTGTTTGCCTTCTCTGTGCTACACTGTTTTCCCCGTGATCCCCCACACCATGTATACTAAACAAAATACCCCTCAATCCCCTTCTCCCTCCTTCCCCACCTGCCTTTCCACACCCCTCCCCTTTGGCAACCACTAGTTCCCTCTTGGAGTCTCTGAGTCTGCTGCTATTTTGTTCCTTCAGTTTTGCTTCGTTGTTATACTCCACAAATAAGGGAAATCATTTGGCACTTGTCTTTCTCCACCTGGTTTATTTCACTGAGCATAATACCCTCTAGGTCCATCCATGTTGGTGCAAATGGTAGGATTTGTTTTCTTTTTATGGCTGAATAATATTCCATTGTGTATATGGACCACATCTTCTTTATCCATTCATCTACTGATGGACACTTAGGTTGCTTCCATTTCTTGGCTATTGTAAATAGTGCTGCGATAAACATAAGGGTGCATCTGTCTTTTTTAAAACTGGGCTGCTGCATTCTTAGGGTAAATTCCTAAGAGTGGAATTCCTGGGTCAAATGGTATTTCTATTTTTAGTTTTTTGAGGAACCTCCATATTGCTTTCCACAATGGTTGAACTAGCTTATATTCCCACCAGCAGTGTAGGAGGGTTAAAATCCATTTCTAAGTGGTTTATTGAGTTGTTATGCCTGGAGGTATTTGAGCAAAAGCTGACTGACTATGGGAGATCTTACTTTGTGCCACCATTCTTATCTTTATGAAAGTGATGGTATATTAAAGAGATGGACATGTCGGTAATCACAACAAAATATGATATGTGCTAAAATATAATATACACATACCTTGGAGGCAGTAAAGTGAATTTGTCTTCCAGTTTAATGGCCAGCATGTGGTGATTTATCTACATAAGTGGAATCATGGAGGTGGAGAAGGTAAAGATGGTAGTTGGCTATCAAGTGAAATTGGGACTATCTAATAATCAGTTCCTGGGAGCAGGCCAGAGCACTGTGCATCCACAGTTTTCCAAAACTAAATTCACATCCATTTTCTGAGATCAAATTCCATCCCTGGCCCATTATGGAAACGCCACCTGGACCTCAACAAGTGACTGCCAAGAAGCCCTTTAACGATAGGCATGGATGGCAAACAGAGGCTTTAAATTGGCCAGAGTGCTTCTGCAGCCATCCTATTCAACTTGTGGCAGGTTTGAACAGTGTGACGAAGTATTAGCTTTACATTACACATAAACTTTGTTCTCTTCAACAATTGCCTCCTAAAATTTTTCAGTTATCTGATGTGTTAAAAATAGACCAAAGTTGCTTTGTTAAATCTAGGGAAATGACTGTTACAGTAGGAGCCATACCAAGGAAGTTTGAAAAACAGTAATGATACTAGAAAGTGTAGGAAAAAAGTAATAAAAAACAGATTCCAGGCACACTTTTCATCTTCCTTTTCATTGCTGATGTGCAGTCAGTGATAGCTCTGCTTTTTTGTTTCATTTGTCCCCTTCCTTTCAGTAATCTTGGTTTTATTCTCATTTCAATTTCCCCTAGCTTTCTTCCCAGATGGTATCTATTTCCTTTTTGCAAACCCTAATTCAACCCCACTTCCTTTATCATTCTCTCACTCGTGTAGCTTTCACAACCATCCCATCAGGACATTTCTGATCAGTTTCATTCTGGGACTTATTTGATCATCTTCAACAAGAAGATAACTGTTTATCCTCAGATGGGGTAAACTAAAGGGAAACACAGGCTGTGCCCACGTGCAAGCCTTTTTATCTTGCCCCCTTCGGCTTCCAGGCATACCTGTGTGCACTCTCGGTCTTCAACTCCTGTAGACTTCCCAAGTTGTCCTTCCTCAGAGTGGCCTTGGGTTGATTCACAAACTGGCCCCCATACAGGGAGGGCAAGGAGAGATCAAAGAAAGAGGCAGGCTACTCCAGATTGATGGGTAGCAGGTTTAATAAGGGAACTTACCTATGAGGCTTGCCTTGGGTGGCTGTAAGATGGGTAGATCTCTGCACCTGCATGCCAGAATCTTAAAATTTTATATAGGGGCTTTACCTGGGTTCAGTCATGTATGCTGTCTAGGTGGGCTCAACAGCATGTTGCTCTCTCCAGCTTGCATCCTTGAGAACGTCTTCAGCTCTGAGAACTGTAGGCAGAATGTACATTCCAAGGGCAGGGGAGGGGGTAAGGAGCCTCTGATTGTCCAGGTCCAGCTCAGGGGTCAACTGGTGGTCATGTCCTCTGGATGACCTCCCTGAACACTTTGCTCCTAATTTATCCTTCTTTTCTCATTCTTCTTCCTTTCCCAATTCAGATTTCCCATTCTTCTACTGGAACTTATCTGTTCTAGGAATTTTAAGGGAGATAAACATAATTCCTGATTGCAGTAATTCATATTAGGCCAGAAGTCAATGATTTTAGACCAATAGGAAGTGCTCTATAAATTGATTTATTAAATGTAAGGAATTCCTGATGGAACTATACATGGAAATATTATGTGGGATCATAGTGTTTCTATGAATTCATTAATTCACAGATGTTTTTTAAATGCCTACTTTCTGCTAATGGTGAGGAAGCCAAACATATTCCCTCTTCTTATAGAGCTTACAGTTGAATGAGCAAGATAGGTAGTGACTTAGCTTGGATTGTCTCACAAACAGGGCCAAAACAAAGGTTTAGATGCAGGTTTATTTTGGGAGCAGAAACCCAAGGATCAGGAGTAGGTTATGTATAAGAGCAAAAGAAACGGAAGGAAGGGTGGGTCATTGACCTGGACTCAATCCCATTGGGATCCTCCTGAGAAGCCATAAAAAAGGTACCTTGAGTTTGCTAGTTCGGACATCCACTGGCTATCTCCCATGGGTCACAGGCTGCTCCACGTGTTGTTCAAACCCTTGTATTTCCACTTATTGGAATGCATCAGCTAGTTCCTGAAATCGTCCCACTATGTGGTAGTAGAGAAACAGTAGGTAAATACTGCACCTGAGGAAAGATGCTTATAGGCCACACCTGCACACTGTTGGTTGCTGCATCAGTAGCTAGAGTAAAAAAGTGAACAGAAAGATAACTAAAAGAGCTCAAGCAATGTCTAGTACAGATAATAATAAAATAAAAACAAACAAATAAATATTCAGTTGCAAACCATGATTAATGCTGAAGGGTAAAATGGTTCCCCAAGAGCATATACACAAAACACTCTAAAACAGTGGCACAGACCATGGGGTGAGAAAACTTCAAACTGTCTTGGTTTGTTGATATGACCAAATGTTTGTAGTACTGCTAAAGCAAAAGATGTCGAAGATTAAAGCCAATTTTTCATTTTACTATTTAACTATCCTGCTTCTAGACAGACAGTGAACCCCTAAAATCTTTAAGCTTTTTAAGGAAGTCAATATTTTTCCAAAAATAAGGAGTATTATAGCACTATTTTAGATAAGAACTTCTGGCCATATCTTAAGTCTAATACCTCCCCAGACTGCTGTACTGAAGGCCTTCTTGAGCCAAGAGCAGGCATGCTTATTGCTCACTCTAAAAGATTTAAGTTCCCTAAGATCGAAGTTCCTCTCCTGTAATGCACCCCACTGTATGTGCAAATATAATCTAGTCCTCTTCATGTCAACCTGTGGTAATTAGGGCTTAGGGAACTAGCACAAACTATGCTACTTCTTTTGCTGTGATTAATAACATTCTTTCTCTCTGACCCAGGAGCCTCATGTCTTTAGTCAGCACCCATGAAACTGGCAGGATAACTTGTTAGCTTGCAAGTCAAGTAAATCTCAGTACCTTCACAGTTCTTGACAATGATTTTGCACGCATATCTGTTATACATATATTAAAATCTGCAGATGAATCTTCTGGATTACTTTTATCCCATAGCCATTTCATCGTGTGTGTGTGTGTGTGTGTGTGTGTGTGTGTAGCTTGGTGGGCAGGGCCATCCACTGATACTCTTGAATTATAATTGTTCTTGCTTTTCATGTCACACCGGCAAGTTTCCTTCTCAGGTACAGTATTTTCTTGTAGTCCAAGCATCTTTTACTCTCATTTCAAATCTCATTATAAGGTTTAGAATATCCATTAAAAAAGAAATTATATTGTTTCCTTTTTTTTAGCATATTTACCTAATTAATCAGTCTATCCATATTCTTCCCATAGATCCAAAAGCATTAGCATGGCCATTCTTCACCACAAAATGATGCTCACCGACTGATGTTTGAATCTGCTATTCTTTTCCTACTTGGAATGTCATCTTTATTCTGTCCATAGTTCACCTTCATTTCTTTTAAAACTTATTTTCGCTCCAAAAGATTTTGTGTGTAATCCCAAATACTTCAGTCATTAAGCATTTCTATATTTTATTAATTCAGTTACTAATACTTACTGAGTGCCTACTCTAAATTCCAGGCATGGTGAGCAAATCTGCACAGACCTTGATTACCATAATGGAAGTTAATAGTTTCTAAATTAATATATATTCAAATTGATACATGTATACTTGGATTTGAGGATATATGGCTTTTTAATTTTTTTACATTGCCTCCCTGATTGCACTGTAAATTCTTCCAAGACAGGCAGCTGTCTTTTTTCCTCACCTAATAATAGTTTGAGCACATAAGGGCTTTTCTCTCTCTTCATGCAAAGAGAAGATAGGGCAGGCAATACAGCAGTATAACAATTTCATCAGGGGCTCAGGAATCCTCTAGTTTTCTACTCCACCATGGTTAGTGTGTGGTTTTCATCCTCATGATTTTAAGTGGCCTGGTCCACCTCTGGTCACCATGGCCATGTTCAAAGTAGGAAGAAGGGATAAGGCAGAGAATAAAGGGAAATTGTCAGTGGTCAAAATACTTTCCGCTTGAGCCCTATCAATTTCAAAACGTTTCCCCAAAGTGCTATACAGTATCTATATCTATCTATCATCTGTCTCATTGATCAGAGCTGGGTCAGTCACCACACCTAGCTGCAAAGAAATCTGAGAAGATGAATACATTTAACTGAGCATATGAATACACAAACTCAGAGGACTGTGGCTAAGAAGGAGACAAGAGGTATTGGTTAGAGACTAGCCATGTTTGCCACACTGAGATATTCAACGGTGGGACAGAGGTTCTTGCAGCCACAGGATAAATATAAAGATCTTCTTGGACCTTCTTTTTATTAGAAGACTTGATGGAAAAATGCTACATGAAATAATCATAGGGTAGAATACAGAGGGCATGGATATTTAAAGTTGAATATGAACGACATAAAAAAAGTCTCATCTTCTACCATGTTGCCCCTCTTTTTCCTGTGCTACAACCACACTGGTCTCTTTATTTTCCTATTCCAGTCATAGCCCTATCCACTCTGATTCCTCTGCCGGGAATGCACTTGCCCTGTTAGCATAGATAAGCAGATCTCAAATTTAAACTTAAAAAAAAAAGCCCTCAGGGAGATCTTTACTACCCAGCTAGATATAAAATAGCCTCCTAGTCACTCTCTGTACCATTAGCCAGTAATATTTTCAGTTTAGTTTTTATCATTACCTGGTTTTCATGTGCCCTGCACTCCAACCCCAAGAGAATATAAGCTCCATGCAAGAAAGGGAGGTTAGGTTCTGGTTATTCCAACAAAGGATGGAGGAAAAGGGTGGCCTGAGAGGGTATGAAGTGGGCACAAGAGGTGTTGGATGTGTCATGTTAGATCTTTACTAAGATTCATAGCATGCTTGAAATTCAATACCTGGACCATCCTCTCTTAGACGACCATGTCCAAGAATATCAACTCAGTAGGATATTGGATATTTTCAGAGAACAAAAGCCACAAAGACTATTCAGAGTGAAAATTAACATAACATTTATTGAAAGAACCATTGTGCTTGCCTCCTTTGTTTGCTATGCAAGTATAGTTTTGAACTCTTTTCCAGAGTGTCAGATGATGGATGGTGGACAGGTTGTGAAAACATTTGATCACATTTTGATCAATGGTTAATTTTATAAGACTAGCCTTCACCTCTGTCTTCTCACTACAAGAGCATTACTTCAATGTTCATCCCCCACAATCTTATTTTTAAAAAATGTGTGTTAAGACCATGTAAATTCTTTGAAAATATTTAGTGCAGGAATTGGTAGACAAGGTTCTTCTTATATGTATCTTGGAATATTTTTCAGAATAAAACTGGAAGTTGTTCTATTTTAACAGGGCATATAATAACCCACTTCATGGGGAAAAGTTTCCAGGTCAATGATTTGATAATTTTTAAGCAAAATTCCTGCAAGGGAAGTGGGATATTTTTGGGGAAAGGATTTTTCCACAGCCCTTTACCCTTCATTTTGGTGTATAATGTGAAATTACATGCTTAGTTCAGAAATGGGCTAAAGAAAGAAATATGGGTTAGTAGAATTAGAATGAATCCTCAGAAGTCAGGGAATGGGGCAGGGCAAGAGGAGTGGAGTCTTCCATCAACATAATTCAAAATTACACTGGCTTCCCAAGAGCATTTTCATGTTTCATTGCTCAAGTGAAATATCTACCCTGTCTTATCTCAGTCTTCCCAAATTACTTATTTCCTTGTTAGGTTCCCCTGTAAATATACTGACTGAATATTCACTGCTCTGGAAATAAATCTGCTAATGAACTTAATCCAAACAATTTAGGCAATAAGACAAACATATACATAATGGCATGTTTGCTTTCTCATTCAATTTCATTTCAGACCTATTAGATAATCAGTATAGGATGGGAAAATGATACTCTTGTGAAGGATTATTGAAAACATTAATATATTTGTATTAAGTGTTTAAGAACAGGCCTAATCTGGATGTAGGCATATCACACAGAAATCTATTATTTCATTGGCCATTTCATCAGAGTGAATCCACATGGCCTCAAGTATATGGGGAGGACTTTGAAACTTTATCTATGTGCACACTAAGAGTCCTCCAGGAATCAGACTCACTCAAAATTGTGGCTACTTAATAGGAGGTGTGCAGCAACAGTGTAATCACACCAACATTTTTCTTACTGGTGTCAGATCATTGTAGGTGGAGAGAGCCTGTTTTTGGCGTTTCTACAGACACAGGCTTGAGTCTATTCTCTTAGTACTGGCCCTACAACCATTGAAAAGTTACTTCAACACTGTGACTCTCAAGTTCTTCCTGAGCTTGAAGATTGAAAGATATACAAAATATTTTAGCATTTTGTCTGGCATGGCATCAATGCTCATTATATATTAATCTCTTTCCCGTTCTCCCTCTGGGAACAATGAATGATTCAGAGTTTGTAATTTAGTTGAGAAGAAATTTTAGAATGGTATAAAATGCAGTATTGCTTATATATTCATTCATTAGTCCCCTTATTATCAATGAGTATGTTATTTGAATTACATAGTTTAGCCATAGTGTGTATAATTTGAATTTAACTATGAACAATATTCCTCTCACCAATGTTGTTTCTAACTCAGTTACCTCACCATCAGCTAGGTTGGAAGCCATGGCATTTCTAGTAATTTTGAAGTTGCAAAAAAAAAAAAAAAATACCCCCTACTCTATGCTAATTTCCAAATAATCACATCAACAACTGAATTGCTTCAGGGTTGATAAATCACATTTATTCCTAAAGACAGAAAATAAAAGTGTCTGTGAGAGGGCAGGCCCACCTTAAGTCTGTCTCTTAGCTTGGGCTCTCTTAGATGCCTACCCTGAGCCAAGGATTCCAGGGTAAGTGATTTAGGAAGGGCTCCCAGGAACTGCCAGATAAACTTTACCTCTGCGTTTGTCGTGTCTCAAGGCGCAAGATGTGTCCTTTTGTAATCCAGGAACTTGTGGTTCTAGGTCAAGGTGAGACAGCTCCAGTGCCCAAAGTCAACCCTCACAAAAAGTTGCAGCCATAAGCCCTTATCACAGAGCATAGTGTGAGATGGAACACAGCACTGGTAAAGAGGATGAAAGAGATCAGGGCAGCTCATGAGGTGTCCCAAAATACAATCCTCATGGCCCCTTGCATTTTCTGAATCAGGAGCATATAGGGGTCATCAGAGCATTAGTTCCCAGTAAGACTGGTTGCTTTAGAAAACAATGTGGACAGTGCCCAGTGTTGCAGGACTTACCTGAATTGAATGTTGCAGAGCGTGAATAGGCTATTTTATTGTGACTTAAGGGTTTCAATAACAGTGCAAATATATCAACAATTAGTATTGTTTTAGTAGCCAGTATTTATTAAACCTGTGTAAGATGTGTCAAGCTATGTACTAGGTGGCTTATATACTTTACTATCTTCGCAAGCACCACAGCCTCATAACGAGGAAACTAAGCCTCAGATAGCTTTTAAAAATCTTGTAGCTAGTACGTGGCCAAAGTACAACTGGACTCATGATGTAAATTTAAAACCCTTGCTCCTTCCAATGATCTGAATTTTACCCTTTAATCACAGCAATGAAATCTGCGAGACAGGAGGAAGCCCCCGGTATTAGTTGTCTATTTTGGCATAACAGATTATGCCCAAATTTGAGACAATAACATTTATCATCCTCATGGTTTCTGTGGGTCAGGGATTGAGGAACAGCTCATTGGGGTAGTTCTGACTTGCTTTCTCTCATGAGGCTGCCATCAAGATGTTGGCTAGGGTTTCATTCATGAGAAGGTTAGACTGGACCTGGAGGATCTACTACCAAGGTGGCTTACTCACATCATTGGTGAATTAGTGCTGGTTATTGGCAGGAAGCCTCAATTTCTTACCACATGGACCTCTTCATAGGACTACCTGAGCATCCTCAAAAAATGGCAGTTGGTTTCCCCCAGAGTGAATATTCAAGACAGGGCAAGCTGGAACCTACCTTTTGTGACTTAGACTTGGAAGTTACATACCATTATGTCTGCAATATCATATTGGTTACAGATCAGTCCTATTCAGTGTGTGAGACTTCACAAGGGCATGAATACCAGGAGCTGAGGATCATTGGGGGCCATCTTGGCAGCTGTTTACCACACTATCATTTCTTTCTTCTTTAACCTAAATGTAACACTCTTGCTGTCTCCACTGAGGATTTGCTAAGCACTTTGTTGTACCCACCCAAGAAAAAATTAGTTAAAAGTAGCAAAAGAAAAAAAAAGAAAAAAAACTTCAACACATCATGTGGATATTCTAAAAATATATAATACTAAATATTTAGAAAGGAGATTCAGAAATATTCTGAATATTTAGAAAGGAGATCAAGAAGAGGATTCATATCACACGATCATCAATAGAAACGAAATTAAATTTTCCTTTACATCTGCCTGTTTTCCTTTCCCAAAGTCCTTCTCTTCAGCTGCCAGCTATCTGATTTCTCTTTATCTCTTTCCCACATAGCCTCCCAAACCTCCTCTGTCATCTCTGGTCCTGAGCTTACAGACATAGTCTCGGCAAAACAAAATGCTGATAGCCATTCTCACTTCCGTTAGAATGTAGAGATCTCTGTCCTATGATCGAAAATGGAGGTCAAAGTAGCATATTACTTTTTATGGCCTATTTTCTGGAATGGAAGGAGAGAGTCAAATATGTTATTTTGTCTAGAAAATGAGTTTTTTTTCCTATTTGTTGTTTACATATTATGCTCTTATGGATTCCAGATCCAGAGAGGACAGTCATCCTTGGTTATCTTGCTGATTAGTAGCTATACTTGCAGTCACAGCTCCGAAGGTTTTGCCGCTGAGTTTGTTGCACCTTTTCTTGTCACTGAGTTCTTAACCACTTAGCCAACATCTTATCTTATTTAAAAATATTCTCATGACGTCTGTCTTTTAGTTCACCTGATTCTAGAAGGGAGGTGAAATCTTGGCCCCTGAAGAACACAAGCAAGCATGAATGCATGCTACTTGAGGGTTCTAGTTGTGTTGTGCTCATTGATGCACACCTCATTCAGTGCCCTGCACTTGGTTGGTACAGCTCACATGTCCATTAATTGACTCTAATCGACTTGAGTTCCTGGATTAGGGGAGCAATGAGAGCAGAAGCTTGCCTGCTTGGGTAATCTCTACTAATGAGCTCTCCTTTACTTTGATATTCATCTCAATTTTCTTAAACTGAAAAATTTTTTTGGCAGATTCCAAGGCAGACCTTCACTGAAATCTTGCTAAGGTCAAGGTATAAGTTTGTGGGCATTAAAACAATAAATCAATGATGTCTTTGCCCTATGCCTGCTCACACTTTTATTTGGAGGAGACCAACGAGTTATGACTATAGAATGTTGATACTGGTTTTAAAGTTATAGGTTTAATTAAGCATACTTTATGCTTCATTTTCATACCAATCCAGAAAATATGTGATATATTAATTATGTAATAATTAAAGGCTGAAAACAAAGGGACTATTGAGTGCTGCCATGAATGGCAAGGAATTTGTTTTTGAGAATGGCATAATCTTTTTCAGGAAAAATTATGAGTAAAAAGGGGAGGTAGATATGGGAGGCTCTATTCAGAGGTGAGAATCTATTCGAATCCAAAAATGAAATTTGTATTTGATCCTATAGGCAGTGAGGAGCCTATATTGATTATTTTTCAAAGATATATTTGACAGAAAATATATAATATATATCATATATCTCCCAAAGAGACATATAATGAAAAGACTGATTTGAGGAAGGTTAACCTCAGTCACCATATGTATGGCAGATTAATGCAAGGAGAAATTGGGAGCAGGAAGAGTAAGTAGAAAAATCCCAGAAGTTTGGAGAGAGGAGTTCAGCCCATGCATATTCCAAGGCAAGATAATATTCTATTTTGTTCTCTGCAGTACTTAAATCTAGGCTTTGTACAAGATACTTTTAAAATGTGATAATGATACTACTGATCTGTAGAACCACTGATTCCTCTTCTACCTCAGTGGTGCTTGTAAGACACAGTCTGATCATTTCCCTAACTATACATCTTTGTAAAGCTGTAAAACGCTGGAGGTCTTAAAATGGCCTTGGTGAATGCATATAGCCTGTGAGTGTACTGTGCCTGAAATTTTTGTAAAAATGATTTTTAAAAAATTTGCTTAGGTGAACTAATTAGACGAACTAATATGAGTAAGCATTCCAACTAATATAATGCTATGGTTTACTTAATTTCAGATGATAGCAAAATCACAGCACAATAGACTTCTCCTTTCTAAAATAATTCCCGTTGCAGATTTGTCCAGTGCAATGTCGCATCTTTTACCTTTCTAAAGAGCAGGATAATGTGGCAATTCTGAATATACATGTGCTTGCTGAAAGAGATAAATTGGTGATTTTCTCCTCCATGGGCCAGAAACAAGTCAGATGGATAGAGAGAGAAAATCCTACAAGTAATACTTTTAGAGCACTTCTTAGTAGCAATTTCAATTTGTCTCTAGTGCTATATGTATTCCCAAATGTTACTACTTTCATTCCATAATTTTTATTCTCAGATCTTTCCATTTCACATCCCAAAGATAATGTTTGCTCAAACATAAAAATAACATTTAGCTGCCTTTGCATGGCCCCTGTGAATTTATCTCTCACTTCTTGTTTCCCTGTAGCCTTGAAAAATACCCATCTTAGCTGAATTCTACACTGAATGATCGCGACATCTCTACAGTGGCATAATTCCAAATGCCTACTTGATAGCTCCAATTGATGGTTGACAGGCTGTCAAAGTTAAGATGCCTAAAAAGGAATTCTTGTTTATCCCTTTATTCCTCTACTCTCAGACTTGACCTTCCTCCAGCACTTAGTACAAGGCACTAACATTACATGGGTGCCCAGGTTAAAGATAATTTACAAAATAACAATAAACAAAATCTAGATATCATTTTTTATTCTTCTCATTTTGTAAACCTCCACATAGGTACATAAGTCTCTGGAAAGCTCTAACTGCAAAATGCATGCACGTCTGATCACTTCTGTCCCTTTCTGCTACCTCACCTTAGTTTATCCTCATCTCTTTCCAGAACTTCTTCAGGAGTGTCCTCTGTTCTCTTGTCTGCTATTTGTAGTGTCAACTGTTGACTCTCCCAAAGAAGACCAAATAATCTGTCAATCATACAAATTTAAATTTTTGGACCTGTTACAGTCAGGAGAGTATAACTCAACAGACTTTTAGTAGGGGCTCAAAATTGCAAAATTAGGGTAATATATTTATTGTAGTTTGGGGCTTAGGCTGGGTGATCTTAAGGTGGGTCTTGCTAGGTCAAGACCAGTCAAGACTGGACAGAGTTTTTATCACATAGTAGCTTCGGATTGGGAGGTATCATGAGAAAAGGATCTTAAAGTGAGTCTTGACAAATATGTTGCTGACTTGGTTTACAGTCTTCCTTTAGGGACAGGTGTTTCGTAGATCAAGCATCTAGGTTATTTTTGCTTGGAATAAGCATCATTTAACAGAGGCAGAAAAGTATGCCTGATTCTAATTTCATAGGGAGAAAGAATTATGGTTCATAAGTATTTAAACTTAAGACAATTCCTCATGTCTGTAAAATCCAAACTCAGATTAAAAGATCCTAGATAAAGTGTCCCTTGCCTCCTTGCTGACCTTAGTTCATACTGTTCTCCCCTTTTGGTATGTTCCACCACACTGGCCTTTCTTCTCGTTGAGCAGACCATGCTCATTCCTGCACTTGTTGGTTGCCTCTGCCTGGAGTGAGTCTGTCTTTCCTTTTTCTCATCATTCATGCCTCCCTCAAGTATCAGTTTCTCAGAGAAGACTTCCTAGTTTACCCATTTATATCAGCTCATGATCTCAACATCACTTCATTTCAGAGTTCATGGCACTCATCCCTACACAGAATTATGGCCTCTACCATCCGATAGCCTGAGTTCAAATCCTTGCTCTGTAACTTACTAGTTATAGGACCTTGGACATGTTACTTTGACTATCTGTGCCTTAGTTTCCCCATCAATAAAAAAGTGGAAAATAATGATCACTACCTCATAGGGTTCTTGTGAGCCATAAATGAGGCTGGCTTTGTGTAATGCTGACTCCCTAAATGTCAGCAACACAACCTGTTGGTAAGATAACAGTGAAAAGGGAGACCACCAGCTCTGCAGAACTTTAGTTGTGAGTCTAAGGGAGGAAGTCAAGGTTGAAATTAATTGAGAATTGGAAGCTTGCTTTAAGGTTTTTCAAAGAGGGGACTTTATCAGAATTGGATAAGAATAAGGATATAACAGTATGAAATTGTTAAAAACAGCAAAGTGGAAATTTTAAGAATTTTGAGATTTCAAAGAATCTTAGGATGTAAGCCCTCTGTTGATTTTGTCTACTGAAGAGTTGATGGGTCTTTTTGAAAGTCCCTGTAATGATCAGTCAAACCATTTGTCTTGGCAAGAGTCTCTGGAAAAATAAAAGAATGACAATGGAATAACAAAGTCACATGACTGTGGATGCATGAGGGTAGATAGCTCCAGTTCTCAATGTTTGATATAGGGGTAGATAGTTTTGATTCTCAGCATGTCAAACACATAGAACAGTGCCTGGCTTCAAACACTTCAGAACATACAACTCTAATTATATTAGAGTCCAATTTCAGTGTCCATACATAAAGTGTCATTGGAACACATTTATGGCTCACAAGAACCCTGTGAGGTAGTGATCACATAATTAAAGCTTAAGAAAGGTGGGTTTTGTCATCCATTTACTATCTTTACATAAGCCACAGGGTAGGCATTTGTTTGAATCCCCAGGTCTTAGAACACTGCCTGGCACAAAGGAGGTACTTAGTATATCATTGTGGAATGTATGAATTTATTTATTTACCTATTTAACTATCTGTCTCCCTAAGTATGATATAGATTCCATGAGAAAAGAAAACATATCTATCTTGTTCACCACAGTATTCCAAGGGCCTGGAGTGGTACCCAGCACGCAGTAAGCACACAACTTGTATTTGTTGACTAAATTAATAAACTCATATCACAAAGTACCTGGAGCATAAAACCAACTCCCAGTTTCTTTCATGTCCACTGAAAAGTGTAGATTCAGAAAAGAACACAAAATAAAGAACAAAAGAAGAATAAAATCTGTTCCATTTTAATATGCATTGGGGAAATGCTGGTTAAGTAAAGTTAAATGGGATTCTTTCCTATAAGGTTTCTCAGATCCTTTAATCTGTTAACATGCAGTGTGAATTACTAATAGGGGAATAGAATGCACACTAGTTTGATCAGAGAAACATTTTTTTCTTTTTGCTCCTAGAATACTTTTTCAATCTCTGGAAATATGACATTAATGTTGGGATGTGCTTTGGGAAATGCTGTATTAAGTGATTTTAGATCCAAAGTCAGGGGTGCCATCACTGGAAATAGAATGGGACTTGCCGGCAGTGACTGATACTGAGACACTCCAGATAATGGGAATGTCATAGACAGAAACAATGCCATCCTGGTGACAGGGCTAGGCTCCTCCAGATCTTGTACATAAGTGCTCTGCTTGCTACCAGAAGGCATTTAGACTTGACAGAGAATATGGTTTCATATCTCCCTGGATGGTCGAACATCCTCCAATCTCAACCGTAAGTCCTTGTGCCTTCAACAGGTACTGCCATGAGACAAGAATTTTCTACTAGACAACTAGGCAGTTTGTCCTTTTTTTTTTTTTTCCTATCCATCACCCATAACTTCAACTTGGGTTTTATCCCTAAAACATTGTGCTGTTGTGTTGTTGAGAAGCCAAAACCAGGACACACGAAGGAGTTATGTTCTGAAACCTGTCCACTTAATGCTTTAGAACAGTTATTTCGTCTTTGTATGCTCTGATTCTTCAGGAGGGATTTGAATGGCTTGGATGATACTCATGGCTTCTGAATTGTGCTCTGAGGAAGTTTAGTTTTACCTCTGGAGCAAGGAAGGGAGGTAGGCCTACATATGCTTCTGGGAGTAGTGAGTAGGCTAGGTCAGTGCCCTTCAGTTAATGCAATCTTGCTCTATTTTTCCCTCTATATTTCCATTTGAAGAAAGGAACTTCCTTCTAAAAAGCTAGTTTGAAAACCACTGGACTAAAAATAATCAAGTCCACTGCCTGTTTTTGTATGCCTTCAAGCTAAGAATTGTTTTGAAATTTTTCATGGTCCAAGAACTCAAAAAAAGAAGATTTCACATTATTTATGTTATTATTTTACATGAAAATTATATTAGAGTCCAATTTCAGTGTCCATAAATAAAGTGTCATTGGAACACAGCCACCCCCATTTTTTTGCATATTGTTTATGGCTGCTTTTGTGCTTCAACAGCAGAGCTGTTTGCCACGGTGACTGGATGGTCCACAAAGCCTAAAATGTTTACTGTTTGGCCCTTGACGAGAGTTTGCTGACCTTTCACCTAGAAAGATGAGCATTAATGTCCTTTTCTACCACCAACACGTGATTTTTGTTCACCTAGGTGGAACCAAACTGGCCAGCTATATAAGATCCCAAGTCAGATTGAACCAAGTCAGCATTCTTTCACTGTTAGAAAATCCATTTATTTTTGGTTACAAAGATACTTCTCATTTGAGAACATAAACTGCCTAACTAATCCATGTCTCATCATCTTATCAACTAATCCATGTCATATCGAACTCCAAATACCAAATGGTGTTCGGTATTTTCTGCTTTCTATTTTGTTGAACATTTCTTTTTTCAAGCATATGTAACCTGAGTAACATAAAATTGCATGGCTCCCCTGCACTGTATGTATTTTATTAGTGTGACAGAGTTACAGGGTTGTAAGGAAGGTTGAGATGTCATCGAATATCTCCTGACTCCTTCTGGACAGAATTTTACTTAAAGCATCCTGGAAAGGTTTTGGCTTACCACAGTCCTATAACATTGCCAGAGAAGAGCATTTTCAAACACTCACTTGTAGTGCATCAGCTGTCCAATGATTTGTACCTTGGGTTCCTAATGTCTGACCAAAAGGATATTTAAAGTTGTTCCATTTTAAGGCTTTAAAATGGTTTATTAATGGGGCACTGCTTCCAGCTACTCAAATCTTGATTTTTATTCTTAAAATCTGGGGTCTTAAATCCCAGAACTACAGCTTTTCAGATATAATATCTCCTAAGGGCAGTGATTAAGGGTGGAACCTTGTCACATACTCTGTTCTTCCCTCCATGTTGTGAGAGATCGTAGTGGATAGGAAGATTTTTTCCCCCAAGCTTCCATAGCACACACAGTGTTTGTTGAAGAATGTTCTGCCCAACCTCCTTGCAAGCATTTTGATTTCAAAAGATGAAGCGAGCGTGGATCTAATCGAATACTTTATGCTGGAAAGCAACCAAGCCTTTCTGTGCATGCACTTCCCCATACAATCAATAATAAATTAGCATTTTATTTATACTGTATAATTCAGTTCTCTTCAGAAGTCTGACCTGGAAGCCAACTAGTGTTTGTGTTCTCCAAAGTGGTTTCTGATGAAGTGTGAATTAGGTTCCACCTCCAGTACAATGCTGAGGGGCATCCACAATCGCCTTGTTGTAGAAGGGAAGTCCAGCTAATGAATCTCTGCGGATAGTCTCATGCTATATTGCGGGAAGCAAGTAAATGTGAAAATATGTTTTTGACCAAGGAAATGATACCATTTATATATCAGTGACAAGATTCAGTCTTTATGAAACAGCTGCATAACTGTGATATAAATTTATTTCAGTAGAGGAAAAAGCACAGAATCAAATATATGTTGACTCAATACACTGGCTGAATCTGGGGTTTAGTGGTTCACAGAGTGGACTGTATTTTAAAGTAAAACTAACTTGAATGGATTTTTGTTCTGGATTGAAGACCAACGTAAGAAATTAGCCCTGAGAAAGAAGTGTATCACATTCAGTAAAAGAGGACAATAAACACAAGGAGAGCCAATCTTCTCACTTATGCCAACTTAATTGTGTCATGTGAGGTTTTACACTTGTATTTTAGCTCTGCTCAAGGAAGCTTGGTCCAGATATGTTTTTTTCAATATAGCATAATAAAGATTGGAGCATACTTAACTCCACATTCCTTTCTATCAAGCCTTCTATCAGACAGGCTACCCTTTGCAGCTCCACTTTTACCGCCAAAGTCCTTGCAGCTTATACACAAGGCTTTTATGTATGTGTGTATATATAAATGGCTGTTCTCTGGCATTTCTAGAGGAGCCTGGGGCACTCTGCATGATTTAGGCTTTAATAAGTTTATAAAAGTGAAGGACGTTGACAATAGCAACCCATCAATTATCCCACATCCACCTGAGCACACTTCCAAGCCTGGTCCTGTGCCATGCACTAAGGGAAAACCTGCCTTTTGGCATTATGAGGCTTCTCAGAAATAGCATCTTGATAATCAGAGCATTAAATCCTTTGTCAGGCTGCTAAAATGTTAGCCCATTTTATAACCCGGTTTCTCACCAAAACACAGGAACCGTTTGGAGGTGTTTTATAATGTACAGATCATTTTTATATCTGCCATCATATCAAAGTTCATCATGTCTGGTCTGTGGGATGTGCTCAGTAAACATCTGTTGAATGCTGAAATGAATCGTCCTAGGGGTTAAGGGGAAGAATTGAGGCTCAGAGGTTGACTTGCACAAAGTCATTTGGCTAGTGTGGGGCAGACAGGAGTAAATAGTTTTGTTCCACATAGTTAAAACAGAAGTCCCTCCCTCCGTCCCATGCTTGTGATCTGTTTTTTTTTTTTTTTTGAACTGTTCTATAACTTCACTCTATGACTTGGGTACTTCCTAAATAAACTCAAAAGCCATTTAAAAATAATAATAATTACCTGTTATTGACTTATTTTGTGCAGTACACTGTACTAAATGCTTTACTTTTATTAACCTATTTATTTTTAGCAACCTTCTATGAGGTAGGTGTTTTTATCCTCTAAAATACTACAAGTTAAAAAAAACTCCAGTGTTTTTTATGATAGACATATGAAAATTATGGGGCAGATTAAATGTTTAGCCTTAAATACACATAAATCCTTTCACATACATATAAATTTTTCAAAAACGTTGACTCATAGGTAATAATACATTTGGGATACAAAAGCTATTTGGGGTATTTGGGGGAGGAGGGCAATTCTGAATGGAACTTGATTCATTCTTGACAAGATTAAACCAGCAGCTGATGATTTAGTAATCTATCTATTCCACAGATGGAAAAAGAAAATATCAAGCACAGGGAAGGAAAGCGTTAACATTTGTTTGGCAATTACTGAGTGTCAGACCCTGCACTTGGTGCCTGACATACTAAGGAGTCAGAAGGACTCTGTGAGAACCTTAAAAAAAAGTTGTAAAGATGAGGCAACTGAAGCTCAAATAAATCAAAACCTCTGTCTAAATACCTTAACTTGACCCAAAAGAAAGGACAAGTGAACCCACAACACTGGTTGAATCTTAGATTTTAGGGTTTTATAGGGAGAACTGTGTTTTAGAGTAAAGTTGACTTGGACAGGTCTTGGGTCCAGGCAGAGTAGGGTACTCTTTGTCCTCTGAGCTGGGAAAGGGGTGGGGTGGGTTATGGATGGGGAGCGGAGGAGTCGAGATGGAAAATCAGGTCTGTTTGGGACCAAATTTAGTTCCTTTTAAAACACTGAGCTGCCTCCAAAGAAATTAAACTCATGACCTTGGTCTACATGAAATGGAGCCAGATAAATTAATCTGACATCCACTCTTATATAAGAAATCCTTGAAAAGGAATAGTAGATGAAACTAGAGAATCTTATTTCCTATAGGAAAAGTTCAGGTGGTAAAAATACTTACCAGCAAGGTACTTTGGTGTGCCATATTATAATGCTATCAACATTGTAAAGGAAAAGAACAAAAATGGCCAAAAATTATAGAATAATGTCATTGACAAAGTATGCTAATATTTCTTGCTATTATGCCTCCTACTCCAAGCTTTGAAAAAATAAAGCCTTTTAATGCTCCCACCAGCAAAAAAACATTTGTGACAGCAGTAGATCATTAAAAATACATATTTGTCTTAATAATTACAGCATATGTTCTAAGCAGAGGTATGAAAATAAAATTACTGATAGAAGCTGACAAATCAACCAAAGGCTAACACTGTATTTACTTCCTTCATAACAGGAGTTGGTTGAAGGGTGCAAATAGTCCTTGAGTGTGAAGAAAGTTACTAAAGAGAAGACCTTAATCATTCGTTCTGTCGGGGTGGCAAAGTCACAATGACTGCTGGACATTTTTAGAAAGAAAAAAAAAGATTACTGAAAAGGAAATTGGTAACAAAGAGCGTTTGAAGATGAAGGCCAGATGTAAGCCCAGAATAGATTAATATTGGATCATATAAAATATCCCTTATTTCTTTGAAACAGACACAGCCATCATGTGGAATTAGGAATTAAAAACAGGAAAGATGATTAGGAATTTAGAAAAGCATTTGTAGGGTGACATGTCAAGCTAGTTAGTAATCCAGTCACCTCTGATATCAAGCACTATCTGTCTTCTGGCTCAGACTCTTGCTGTTTGCTCCCTCATCATTTTCATCCCCCAGCATGAACTCAGACACTATACACTCAAGCAAGGTCTTCTCCCACCCTGCTCTTCTGAATGCACTGCCTCATTTTGCTGCCACTAGCCCTGCCATGATACTTACTGAATCTGCATTTCAGTTGGAGGTTGGCTCTCTGTCCTTCTCAGTTCTGAGGACAGGAACCATACACTCCTCTCCTTCTTCACTTTTACATTCTCAGTGCCTAACCCAGTGGTCCAACCCGCACCCATTCTCTAGCTTCACCTTGTTTGGCTCGCCCCTCTCTCTGAATTCCAGACCCATCAGCTTGCTTTCTGTCCCCATCCGTGTCACATTCAGCTCCATCACAGAGCCTTTATCCTCTGCCAGGGCTGCTTTTATTTATTTCTCCATTTGGCCTACTTACTTCCTGCTTATCCTTCATATTCCATCTCAGAGAGGCTTTTGATGACCTCCTCAGATAGGTCAAATCTCCTCTTAAACTCTTTGTGCTGTGCACCTAGCATTTGATACAGTTGCAGTTGTAAATTTGTTTATTAAAATCTACCATCCCTACCAGACTATGAGTTACATGAGGGCAGATACTATGTCCATTGTTGCCTATCATTAAATCCTTAATCTATTGCAGAGGGCTTTGCATAGAGTAAATGGTCAGTAAATATTTGTTAAATAAATGGATAATAGATGTATAATATTTGTACATTTGAACCTATGTAACTACTAAAGGTAGAAGTTAATTATTAGTGGTTTATAGTCCAGGATGTTTGCACTTAAGTTTTCTTCATGGTAAAAAAGATAGATACTGAAATTTCATTTTTGCCAGTATCTCCTCATTTTGTCTGACTCTAGTAAAGTTCTGATTTGTGATTTTTGCCTGTTGTTTCTTCCCCAAATTATACTAGGAACATTGGAGCTGATTGGCTGATAACTAGTGCATTCAGATATTTTTGATTTCTCTTACAAATCTATTGGTGTTTTTGTTTTGTAATGGATTTATGGGCTATTTGCTCTCTGTTTTCTTCCCCTACTCTTCTAAAAAAATTAGTCATTAAATACTAAGTATTTTAGATAAGAGTTAAGAGTGTGGATATTTATTCCTGAAGATGATTTTTACCTAAAATGGCAAAGTTAAGTTTTAGGTTAGACGAAAGAAATAAAGGGTGAAGTGAGACATGAAACATTAGACATGGAATACTCAAATTCAAGCTGGTTTATTATAAATGTGTTATTTTATAAATGAAAGACAGGACATTGAGTAAAAGTATGTGTACTCAAGAACATATTTATGCAGAAAAAAGAGGAAATTTCATACTGTGGATAAAATGAAAGTTCCTGTGGCCAGGATTCTCACCTGGCCCTGTTTGGCTAGTTCACTACACACGTGTGGGCAATGCATCGTTATTGACTCTATAGAGAGAGCCCTGCCCAGTGCTCTGGGCAACATGGTGGCATGGCTGCAAGGCTGCAGGAGAGCAGAGCAGAGGCTGGAGTGGTGGCAGTGCCGAGGACAGAAGCCCAGAGGATGGCTGTGCGGGCAGAGAGACCCAGAGGCAGAGAGAGACCGGCTTGCTGCATGCAGACTCTCTCTGAGTGAACGAGCGTTTTAGTGATTGACCTGCCACCGTGGAAATAAAGTGGGTATAACCCTTTCACCCCAAGAATGTTCTTCTGTCATTTCTTTGTTCACATTGAATCCATAGTGAATTTGCCCGGGGCTGAAACCCATTGGCAAGACACATACTATGTAGTTTAAGAATGAGGAGATTAATAAGGGCTTATTTCATATCTGACACAGTTCTTAGAGAATACATATGGCAGGTGTTCCTAACTATTTGAGCATATGTCAACTATCAGCGGTCCCCACCAGCTTATATCAAAGGAAAGTCACCAAAAATATAAAGAGATTCATCACACTGGGAATGGATAACATAGAATAAGTCTGCAAAGCCAGCAAAAGAAGAAAGCATTACAAGTCTAATTGAAAAACAGTTTGGCATGAAGAGGTTGGAGAGAAAACAGAGTAGGCTATAATAATATTTATAACTCAAAGATGGGCCAGATCTAAATGAACACCTTGGCCTCTTTCCATCCTAAAATGTTCTATATTATCAAAAAAGGTATATTATATGTTTTATATCAGTCGAAACTGCTTTAGGCTTCCTAGGCTTAAGCCTGCTTCTTATAGGAAAACCAGTGATCTAGATTTTAAGTCAAATATAGACTTGTATATAAAAATAAAATAACTGAGGAAGGCAAGTTTGTTTTTAAAATGATTAAAAATACTAGCATTTTTTTGACAAAGTCTACCTAATTACATAGCATGCCATACATATATGTTCAAGATTAATCTGCAACTGATGTATGAAAATAAAATTTAGTTGAGGGTAAGTACTGTATCATTAAACAAAATATAGAAAAGTAGTATTTCTGTAAGAACACCTAGCTTATTGGGTAAAAATTCATATACATGTGCATCGACAAGTAAATGATTTATTAATTGATTGAAGTCAAGTTCGATTTCAAATATTTTTGCATAGTGGGGACTTAATACACTATGTATTCTTGAAATTACATGGATCACCGAGAAGGCTTAGTAATATTTTATACTACATTAATTGCAGTGAAAACAATTTTTTAAAATAGGCTAGAGTTTTGTAATGATAATATTCTGTGTTTACACATAAAAACACTGGCTTTTATATAAATGGTACCAACTCTAGGAGATGGGATTGAAAACGAACAATTATTTCTACCATGAAACTAATAATAAGAATGTGAATATGTAAAATAGAATGTGAATTGATAATAATGAAACCCAATTCATATGTGATACCCATTGTATATATCAGAATAAACCTTTCTGATTATCAAAGAACATTCAATATTTTGCAATGTTGTTGGTTACACCTGCCGCCTCTGAGTGTGGTGTATGACAAGCCTGATCTCATTCAAATATCTGCTTCACCCTACATTCAGATTGTGCTGCCTGCTTGTCCTTGCCTTAGTGCGGCATGTGCCCAAAGAACAGGGAGAGGGGCCATGTACTATTCTTGCTTGGAAAAGGGACAAGTAGCCCAGGGAAAGAGAGTAAAGGACTTGTAAGCAGGACAGAGAGTCATGTTTTCCAGTTGGTGAGGCTTTGCGATTAACTATCAGCACAGCTGTGTTGGAAGATGATTCCCTCCAACACATTACCAAGTGTAACTTGTTTAGCTGCTGGGTGATGATAGGGTCTCGTGTCAATGTCTGGGGCTTGGCCTGCATCACCTGGCTTTCACGAAGCTGTTAGCTACCACCTAATTTTGAAAGAATAACCTAATGAAGAACTTTGACCACTGTATCAGTGCCATGTTAGGCTTCTGAACTTTTTGCCATGAGTGACTGTGAGTGAGCCTCAGTGGACGGTTTCAAGCAAGAATTGAGGAGGTTATTTCAAAAAGAGCCTTCTGACAGCAATGTTGAAGATGATCGACTGCACAGGTTTGAGAAAAGGTACAGGGGGATTGGTTTCAGAACCTCGGAAAAGAACTGGAGTAGTGGCTAGAGGGCAGAAGTAAAGAAATGGACGTAAGAACTATTTTGGGAGGATAATTTATGGAGCTGGTGACATTGGGAACTGGGGTAGGTGTGAGTTTGACTCCCAGGATCTGGCTTGGGCCACTTTGGGGGCTAGTACTGTTACCTGGGAGAGGAAAAAAGATGTAGTAATGTCTGTTGTTTATCTTCTCTGTTGGTTGATTGGCTTTATTTCTTTAATTTTCTGAGAAAAGTCATGTTTATAAGCTGCAAGCATAACTGCTAATACATGAACTTACATTTATATAATGCAGCTTTCTGTCTTAAACACCCAAAACACTGGGAAAGGAAGGGATTGAGGAAGTGGGAAGCATTTGATGAACACCTATTACTGCCTTTTATCTACTATTAGAATCGCATTCATACTGTATGTAGGATAATATTGTTGCCATTTTACAGATGAGAAATCCTGACTTAGCAGGATTGAGTTCCTGGCCTGCCTTCTCATACACAGAATGTAGCAGTGTCATAATTCAAACCCAGTTCTGACAATCTTCAAGGTTATGGGTTGAAAAAAGTGCATGAAGATACCTCCAAAATGGGCAGAAGAAAACAGAATGGAAGGAAAGGAAAGGAGAAGAATGGGGTGGGCTGGAGGTGGGGGTGGGGGTAATGTATTTAGAGGTACTAAGGTTGAAAGAAGTAAATTCTAATGAAAGGAATCAAACAGAGACCTTTATTCATGAGTGGTTCTTATTCCTGCCTAGAAAAGTTCACAGACCCTAATAAAGGCAGCAAGAGGCTTATACAGGTTATTAGCTCCTCACTGGTGTCCTTAGCTTATAGGACACCTGAGCATGCAGCCCTTATATGAATTGGTGTCAGTGTAGGACAAAAGCTCTGCTCCCCAGCCCTCTGTTTTAGAGCAGTGGGTCTCAACATGGGCTGCTGTGAGTCCTCACACTATTTCTGGTCTGTGGGGGTAATTGAAGTTAGCTGTTAGAAACTTTTATAGACATGTGACTGAGTAATGTTATATCTGTTGAATCCACTAATTAAAAGAAATGAGCTAGTATTTTGTATGTCCTTTTGTTTCATTTTTCAAGTATTGGTGTTGTACCTCACAAAAATAATTTATCTATAATGAATTGGGAACAAAGGAACAAAAACTGGCCCTTCACCACAGATAAAATGAGAAGCAGTGCTTTAGAACATCAGCAGGAAAAAGGCGAGAACCTAATAGGTGTTTTTGTGCTCTTGGTGACACAGACTTTCTCTTATAAATGTGACGCTTTAGTGAACTGCCTTCACATAGCCATCCACTGACCTTATATACAAATATAGTCAAATGATCTGTGTCATTTGAAGCTGCACAATAGATGAACCTGGTTTTTGTAATTTAACAAAAAATCCAATTTATGTAACATATTCAAAGAAGTATTATCAACTTGTTTTCTCCTCAAAAGACTGTAGCTATTAAACTCCTTAATTACTTCATTTTCACTCTCAGTGTAACATTAGCAGTTTAGCACTTCAAGTATAAAAATGATTAATGAGCCTGAGAATTCATTCGCATACATATCACTTTGCAGCTTGACATAACCCTGGAGCCTGTTCTCTGTTCTAACCATAGACATACTTCCCTAGCAAGTATCTTATTGCATATTAAATGCCTAATCATTGCAAAGTATGCATAATTATAGTCATCTTTCCTGTTTCTCCTCTACCAATAGAAAAGACAACAAATCAAATGTGTTCAAAAGCAACTAACTTTTTAAACAAAAGTATAAATCCATAGGGACACCTTGATTTTTGCACTGTAACTGTCCCCCCAAATTCAATTGTGCTTTGAGCTGAACTGTGATCTATCTAAAAATGTATCTTCTACAATTTTTGAATATGAAAGCAAACACTTTCAATTTCTATATTTATATCTATGTGAGTCCTGTGATTTGGGAAAATATGATGAGAGTAAAGAATGCATTGTGGATTCAGAGAATAAGATTTTATTTGGAGTGACTGTCAAAAAATATCTGCAGGGGGCTATTTCTGTCTAACCATCCTTGGCTTGCATTCGTAACATGTGGTTACATGTCTCTTTTAGCTCTACTGAATTTCTTTTTTGATCTCCCCCAAGTGATTCTATATTTCTGAGTTTGTACAGTCATTCACGAAGCTTAATCTTAGTGTGAGCAATGGTACTGTTTGTCTTTGCCTTCCCTTGGTTTTTCTACCCTTTTCTGTAGAGTTCATCCAAGACTATTGTCCCTGTCTCAAAACCCTCTCCTACCACATGCTTATCACTGAAAGCTATGCTCCACCCGGATTCAGTACTGAATCAAGATTTAGCAGACTTTTGTTGAGAACAGAGAACTGCGCTTGTCAGACTTGTTGCCATGACACAAGGTTGTAGCAAATGGAAGGTGAAGTAGGCAAATTGTACAAGGCAAGAGCAGAACTTCAGGCCACTTTCTAAACTCTAACTCGGGTCTTCAGATGGTTTCGTTCGTGTAGGTAAAGCTATATGGCATAAATACGTAGTGCCTATTTCTATTTCCTTTTCAGAGAGACACTAAATTTGAGGACAAAATATCTGATCCACTAAACTAGACACTGTTAAGTATTTATTTTCTTAATGGAATATAGTGGAATTACAATATTATATTGGCTTCAGGTGTACAATAATGACTGGGTAATTATATACATTACTAAATGCTCAT